>OY482670.1:81921408-82253589 GCA_960531455.1 Urophora cardui | reverse complement strand
TATTATTATTATTATTATTATTATTATATTATTATTATTATTATTATTATTATTATTATTATTATTATTATTATTATTATTATTATTATTATTATTATTATTATTATTATTATTATTATTATTATTATTATTATTATTATTATTATTATTATTATTATTATTATTATTATTATTATTATTATTATTATTATTATTATTATTATTATTATTATTATTATTATTATTATTATTATTATTATTATTATTATTATTATTATTATATTATTATTATTATTATTATTATTATTATTATTATTATTATTATTATTATTATTATTATTATTATTATTATTATATTATTATTATTATTATTATTATTATTATTATTATTATTATTATTATTATTATTATTATTATTATTATTATTATTATTATTATTATTATTATTATTATTATTATTATTATTATTATTATTATTATTATTATTATTATTATTATTATTATTATTATTATTATTATTATTATTATTATTATTATTATTATTATTATTATTATTATTATTATTATTATTATTATTATTATTATTATTATTATTATTATTATTATTATTATTATTATTATTATTATTATTATTATTATTATTATTATTATTATTATTATTATTATTATATTATTATTATTATATTATTATTATTATTATTATTATTATTATTATTATTATTATTATTATTATTATTATTATTATTATTATTATTATTATTATTATTATTATTATTATTATTATTATTATTATTATTATTATTATTATTATTATTATTATTATTATTATTATTACTATTATTATTATTATTATTATTACTATTATTATTATTACTATTATTATTATTATTATTATTATTATTATTATTATTATTATTATTATTATTATTATTATTATTATTATTATTATTATTATTATTATTATTATTATTATTATTATTATTATTATTATTATTATTATTATTATTATTATTATTATTATTATTATTATTATTATTATTATTATTATTATTATTATTATTATTATTATTATTATTATTATTATTATTATTATTATTATTATTATTATTATATTATTATTATTATTATTATTATTATTATTATTATTATTATTATTATTATTATTATTATTATTATTATTATTATTATTATTATTATTATTATTATTATTATTATTATTATTATTATTATTATTATTATTATTATTATTATTATTATTTATATTATTATTATTATTATTATTATTATTATTATTATTATTATTATTATTATTATTATTATTATTATTATTATTATTATTATTATTATTATTATTATTATTATTATTATTATTATTATTATTATTATTATTATTATTATTATTATTATTATTATTATTATTATTATTATTATTATTATTATTATTATTATTATTATTATTATTATTATTATTATTATTATTATTATTATTATTATTATTATTATTATTATTATTATTATTATTATTATTATTATTATTATTATTATTATTATTATTATTATTATTATTATTATTATTATATTATTATTATTATTATTATTATTATTATTTTATTATTATTATTATTATTATTATTATTATTATTATTATTATTATTTATTATTATTATTATTATTATTATTATTATTATTATTATTATTATTATTATTATTATTATTATTATTATTATTATTATTATTATTATTATTATTATTATTATTATTATTATTATTATTATTATTATTATTATTATTATTATTATTATTATTATTATTATTATTATTATTATTATTATTATTATTATTATTATTATTATTATTATTATTATTATTATTATTATTATTATTATTATTATTATTATTATTATTATTATTATTATTATTATTATTATTATTATTATTATTATTATTATTATTATTATTATTATTATTATTATTATTATTATTATTATTATTATTATTATTATTATTATTATTATTATTATTATTATTATTATTATTATTATTATTATTATTATTATTATTATTATTATTATTATTATTATTATTATTATTATTATTATTATTATTATTATTATTATTATTATTACTATTATTACTATTATTATTATTATTATTATTATTACTATTATTACTATTATTATTATTATTATTATTATTATTATTATTACTATTATTACTATTATTATTATTATTATTATTATTATTATTATTACTATTATTACTATTATTATTATTATTATTATTATTACTATTATTACTATTATTATTATTATTATTATTATTATTATTATTACTATTATTACTATTATTATTATTATTATTATTATTATTATTATTATTACTATTATTACTATTATTATTATTATTATTATTATTACTATTATTATTATTATTATTATTATTATTATTATTATTATTACTATTATTATTATTATTATTATTATTATTACTATTATTATTATTATTATTATTATTATTATTACTATTATTATTATTATTATTATTATTATTATTATTATTATTATTATTATTATTATTATTATTATTATTATTATTATTATTATTATTATTATTACTATTATTACTATTATTATTATTATTATTATTACTATTATTATTATTATTATTATTATTATTATTATTATTATTATTACTATTATTATTATTATTATTATTATTACTATTATTATTATTATTATTATTATTATTATTATTATTATTATTACTATTATTATTATTATTATTATTATTATTATTATTATTATTATTATTATTATTATTATTATTATTATTATTATTATTATTATTATTATTATTATTATTATTATTATTATTATTATTATTATTATTATTATTATTATTATTATTATTATTATTATTATTATTATTATTATTATTATTATTATTATTATTATTATTATTATTATTATTATTATTATTATTATTATTATTATTATTATTATTATTATTATTATTATTATCATTATTATTATTATTATTATTATTATCATTATTATTATTATTATTATTATTATTATTATTATTATTATTATTATTATTATTATTATTATTATTATTATTATTATTATTATTATTATTATTATTATTATTATTATTATTATTATTATTATTATTATTATTATTATTATTATTATTATTATTATTATTATTATTATTATTATTATTATTATTATTATTATTATTATTATTATTATTATTATTATTATTATTATTATTATTATTATTATTATTATTATTATTATTATTATTATTATTATTATTATTATTATTATTATTATTATTATTATTATTATTATTATTATTATTATTATTATTATTATTATTATTATTATTATTATTATTATTATTATTATTATTATTATTATTATTATTATTATTATTATTATTATTATTATTATTATTATTATTATTATTATTATTATTATTATTATTATTATTATTATTATTATTATTATTATTATTATTATTATTATTATTATTATTATTATTATTATTATTATTATTATTATTATTATTATTATTATTATTATTATTATTATTATTATTATTATTATTATTATTATTATTATTATTATTATTATTATTATTATTATTATTATTATTATTATTATTATTATTATTATTATTATTATTATTATTATTATTATTATTATTATTATTATTATTATTATTATTATTATTATTATTATTATTATTATTATTATTATTATTATTATTATTATTATTATTATTATTATTATTATTATTATTATTATTATTATTATTATTATTATTATTATTATTATTATTATTATTATTATTATTATTATTATTATTATTATTATTATTATTATTATTATTATTATTATTATTATTATTATTATTATTATTATTATTATTATTATTATTATTATTATTATTATTATTATTATTATTATTATTATTATTATTATTATTATTATTATTATTATTATTATTATTATTATTATTATTATTATTATTATTATTATTATTATTATTATTATTATTATTATTATTATTATTATTATTATTATTATTATTATTATTATTATTATTATTATTATTATTATTATTATTATTATTATTATTATTATTATTATTATTATTATTATTATTATTATTATTATTATTATTATTATTATTATTATTATTATTATTATTATTATTATTATTACTATTATTACTATTATTATTATTACTATTATTATTATTATTATTATTATTATTACTATTATTATTATTATTATTATTATTATTATTATTATTATTATTATTACTATTATTATTATTATTATTATTATTATTATTATTATTATTATTATTATTATTATTATTATTATTATTACTATTATTATTATTATTATTATTATTATTATTATTACTATTATTATTATTATTATTATTATTATTATTATTATTATTATTATTATTATTATTATTATTATTATTATTATTATTACTATTATTATTATTATTATTATTATTATTATTATTATTATTATTATTATTATTATTATCATTATTACTATTATTATTATTATTATTATTATTATTATTATTATTATTATTATTATTATTATTATTATTATTATTATTATTATTATTATTATTATTATTATTATTATTATTATTATCATTATTATTATTATTATTATTATTATTGTGGCCGCTGTGGTGCAGTGGGTAGAGTGCTCGCCTGCTATGCCAGAGGTCTCGGGTTCAAACCACGGTCCGAGCCAAACAAATTTTTCTAATTAGTAAAAATCCAATTATTGGGTTTTTTAAGAGCAGCGGTCACCTCTCGGCAGTGGGCGGCATACCCTCCGAGAGTATTTCTGCCATGAAAAAAGCTTCTCACAAAAAATGCATTCGCCGTTCGGAGCCGGCATAAAACTGTAGGTCCACCCAATTAGTAGGAAAAACAAAAAGGAGCACACCTCGAATTGGGAGAGAAGCTCGGCCATAAAACTCGTCAGAGTTATAATAGCGCCATTGTATTATATTATTATATTATTATTATTATTATTATTATTATTATTATTATTATTATTATTATTATTATTATTATTATTATTACTATTATTATTATTATTATTATTATTATTATTATTATTATTATTATTATATTATTATTATTATTATTATTATTATTATTATTATTATTATTATTATTATTATTATTATTATTATTATTATTATTATTATTATTATTATTATTATTATTATTATTATTATTATTATTATTATTATTATTATTATTATTATTATTATTATTATTATTATTATTATTATTATTATTATTATTATTATTATTATTATTATTATTATTATTATTATTATTATTATTATTATTATTATTATTATTATTATTATTATTATTATTATTATTATTATTATTATTATTATTATTATTATTATTATTATTATTATTATTATTATTATTATTATTATTATTATTATTATTATTATTATTATTATTATTATTATTATTATTATTATTATTATTATTATTATTATTATTATTATTATTATTATTATTATTATTATTATTATTATTATTATTATTATTATTATTATTATTATTATTATTATTATTATTATTATTATTATTATTATTATTATTATTATTATTATTATTATTATTATTATTATATTATTATTATTATTATTATTATTATTATTATTATTATTATTATTATTATTATTATTATTATTATTATTATTATTATTATTATTATTATTATTATTATTATTATTATTATTATTATTATTATTATTATTATTATTATTATTATTATTATTATTATTATTATTATTATTATTATTATTATTATTATTATTATTATTATTATTATTATTATTATTATTATTATTATTATTATTATTATTATTATTATTATTATTATTATTATTATTATTATTATTATTATTATTATTATTATTATTATTATTATTATTATTATTATTATTATTATTATTATTATTATTATTATTATTATTATTATTATTATTATTATTATTATTATTATTATTATTATTATTATATTATTATTATTATTATTATTATTATTATTATTATTATTATTATTATTATTATTATTATTATTATTATTATTATTATTATTATTATTATTATTATTATTATTATTATTATTATTATTATTATTATTATTATTATTATTATTATTATTATTATTATTATTATTATTATTATTATTATTATTATTATTATTATTATTATTATTATTATTATTATTATTATTATTATTATTATTATTATTATTATTATTATTATTATTATTATTATTATTATTATTATTATTATTATTATTATTATTATTATTATTATTATTATTATTATTATTATTATTATTATTATTATTATTATTATTATTATTATTATTATTATTATTATTATTATTATTATTATTATTATTATTATTTTATTATTATTATTATTATTATTATTATTATTATTATTATTATTATTATTATTATTATTATTATTATTATTATTATTATTATTATTATTATTATTATTATTATTATTATTATTATTATTATTATTATTATTATTATTATTATTATTATTATTATTATTATTATTATTATTATTATTATTATTATTATTATTATTATTATTATTATTATTATTATTATTATTATTATTATTATTATTATTATTATTATTATTATTATTATTATTATTATTATTATTATTATTATTATTATTATTATTATTATTATTATTATTATTATTATTATTATTATTATTATTATTATTATTATTATTATTATTATTATTATTATTATTATTATTATTATTATTATTATTATTATTATTATTATTATTATTATTATTATTATTATTATTATTATTATTATTATTATTATTATTATTATTATTATTATTATTATTATTATTATTATTATTATTATTATTATTATTATTATTATTATTATTATTATTATTATTATTATTATATTATTATTATTATTATTATTATTATTATTATTATTATTATTATTATTATTATTATTATTATTATTATTACTATTACTATTATTATTATTATTATTATTATTATTATTATTATTATTATTATTATTATTATTATTATTATTATTATTATTATTATTATTATTATTATTATTATTATTATTATTATTATTATTATTATTATTATTATTATTATTATTATTATTATTATTATTATTATTATTATTATTATTATTATTATTATTATTATTATTATTATTATTATTATTATTATTATTATTATTATTATTATTATTATTATTATTATTATTATTATTATTATTATTATTATTATTATTATTATTATTATTATTATTATTATTATTATTATTATTATTATTATTATTATTATTATTATTATTATTATTATTATTATTATTATTATTATTATTATTATTATTATTATTATTATTATTATTATTATTATTATTATATTATTATTATTATTATTATTATTATTATTATTATTATTATTATTATTATTATTATTATTATTATTATTATTATTATTATTATTATTATTATTATTATTATTATTATTATTATTATTATTATTATTATTATTATTATTATTATTATTATTATTATTATTATTATTATTATTATTATTATTATTATTATTATTATTATTATTATTATTATTATTATTATTATTATTATTATTATTATTATTATTATTATTATTATTATTATTATTATTATTATTATTATTATTATTATTATTATTATTATTATTATTATTATTATTATTATTATTATTATTATTATTATTATTATTATTATTATTATTATTATTATTATTATTATTTTATTATTATTATTATTATTATTATTATTATTATTATTATTATTATTATTATTATTATTATTATTATTATTATTATTATTATTATTATTATTATTATTATTATTATTATTATTATTATTATTATTATTATTATTATTATTATTATTATTATTATTATTATTATTATTATTATTATTATTATTATTATTATTATTATTATTATTATTATTATTATTATTATTATTATTATTATTATTATTATTATTATTATTATTATTATTATTATTATTATTATTATTATTATTATTATTATTATTATTATTATTATTATTATTATTATTATTATTATTATTATTATTATTATTATTATTATTATTATTATTATTATTATTATTATTATTATTATTATTATTATTATTATTATTATTATTATTATTATTATTATTATTATTATTATTGTTATTATTATTATTATTATTATTATTATTATTATTATTATTATTGTTATTATTATTATTATTATTATTATTATTATTATTATTATTATTATTATTATTATTATTATTATTATTATTATTATTATTATTATTATTATTATTATTATTATTATTATTATTATTATTATTATTATTATTATTATTATTATTATTATTATTATTATTATTATTATTATTATTATTATTATTATTATTATTATTATTATTATTATTATTATTATTATTATTATTATTATTATTATTATTATTATTATTATTATTATTATTATTATTATTATTATTATTATTATTATTATTATTATTATTATTATTATTATTATTATTATTATTATTATTATTATTATTATTATTATTATTATTATTATTATTATTATTATTATTATTATTATTATTATTATTATTATTATTATTATTATTATTATTATTATTATTATTATTATTATTATTATTATTATTATTATTATTATTATTATTATTATTATTATTATTATTATTATTATTATTATTATTATTATTATTATTATTATTATTATTATTATTATTATTATTATTATTATTATTATTATTATTATTATTATTATTATTATTATTATTATTATTATTATTATTATTATTATTATTATTATTATTATTATTATTATTATTATTATTATTATTATTATTATTATTATTATTATTATTATTATTATTATTATTATTATTATTATTATTATTATTATTATTATTATTATTATTATTATTATTATTATTATTATTATTATTATTATTATTATTATTATTATTATTATTATTATTATTATTATTATTATTATTATTATTATTATTATTATTATTATTATTATTATTATTATTATTATTATTATTATTATTATTATTATTATTATTATTATTATTATTATTATTATTATTATTATTATTATTATTATTATTATTATTATTATTATTATTATTATTATTATTATTATTATTATTATTATTATTATTATTATTATTATTATTATTATTATTATTATTATTATTATTATTATTATTATTATTATTATTATTATTATTATTATTATTATTATTATTATTATTATTATTATTATTATTATTATTATTATTATTATTATTATTATTATTATTATTATTATTATTATTATTATTATTATTATTATTATTATTATTATTATTATTATTATTATTATTATTATATTATTATTATTATTATTATTATTATTATTATTATTATTATTATTATTATTATTATTATTATTATTATTATTATTATTATTATTATTATTATTATTATTATTATTATTATTATTATTATTATTATTATTATATTATTATTATTATTATTATTATTATTATTATTATTATTATTATTATTATTATTATTATTATTATTATTATTATTATTATTATTATTATTATTATTATTATTATTATTATTATTATTATTATTATTATTATTATTATTATTATTATTATTATTATTATTATTATTATTATTATTATTATTATTATTATTATTATTATTATTATTATTATTATTATTATTATTATTATTATTATTATTATTATTATTATTATTATTATTATTATTATTATTATTATTATTATTATTATTATTATTATTATTATTATTATTATTATTATTATTATTATTATTATTATTATTATTATTATTATTATTATTATTATTATTATTATTATTATTATTATTACTATTATTATTATTATTACTATTATTATTATTATTATTATTATTACTATTATTATTATTATTATTATTATTATTATTATTATTATTATTATTATTATTACTATTATTATTATTATTATTATTATTATTATTATTATTATTATTATTATTACTATTATTATTATTATTATTATTATTACTATTATTATTATTATTATTATTATTATTATTATTATTATTATTATTATTATATTATTATTATTATTATTATTATTATTATTATTATTATTATTATTATTATTATTATTACTATTATTATTATTATTATTATTATTATTATTATTATTATTATTATTATTATTATTATTATTATTATTATTATTATTATTATTATTATTATTATTATTATTATTATTATTATTATTATTATTATTATTATTATTATTATTATTATTATTATTATTATTATTATTATTATTATTATTATTATTATTATTATTATTATTATTATTATTATTATTATTATTATTATTATTATTATTATTATTATTATTATTATTATTATTATTATTATTATTATTATTATTATTATTATTATTATTATTATTATTATTATTATTATTATTATTATTATTATTATTATTATTATTATTATTATTATTATTATTATTATTATTATTATTATTATTATTATTATTATTATTATTATTATTATTATTATTATTATTATTATTATTATTATTATTATTATTATTATTATTATTATTATTATTATTATTATTATTATTATTATTATTATTATTATTATTATTATTATTATTATTATTATTATTATTATTATTATTATTATTATTATTATTATTATTATTATTATTATTATTATTATTATTATTATTATTATTATTATTATTATTATTATTATTATTATTATTATTATTATTATTATTATTATTATTATTATTATTATTATTATTATTATTATTATTATTATTATTATTATTATTATTATTATTATTATTATTATTATTATTATTATTATTATTATTATTATTATTATTATTATTATTATTATTATTATTATTATTATTATTATTATTATTATATTATTATTATTATTATTATTATTATTATTATTATTATTATTATTATTATTATTATTATTATTATTATTATTATTATTATTATTATTATTATTATTATTATTATTATTATTATTATTATTATTATTATTATTATTATTATTATTATTATTATTATTATTATTATTATTATTATTATTATTATTATTATTATTATTATTATTATTATTATTATTATTATTATTATTATTATTATTATTATTATTATTATTATTATTATTATTATTATTATTATTATTATTATTATTATTATTATTATTATTATTATTATTATTATTATTATTATTATTATTATTATTATTATTATTATTATTATTATTATTATTATTATTATTATTATTATTATTATTATTATTATTATTATTATTATTATTATTATTATTATTATTATTATTATTATTATTATTATTATTATTATTATTATTATTATTATTATTATTATTATTATTATTATTATTATTATTATTATTATTATTATTATTATTATTATTATTATTATTATTATTATTATTATTATTATTATTATTATTATTATTATTATTATTATTATTATTATTATTATTATTATTATTATTATTATTATTATTATTATTATTATTATTATTATTATTATTATTATTATTATTATTATTATTATTATTATTATTATTATTATTATTATTATTATTATTATTATTATTATTATTATTATTATTATTATTATTATTATTATTATTATTATTATTATTATTATTATTATTATTATTATTATTATTATTATTATTATTATTATTATTATTATTATTATTATTATTATTATTATTATTATTATTATTATTATTATTATTATTATTATTATTATTATTATTATTATTATTATTATTATTATTATTATTATTATTATTATTATTATTATTATTATTATTATTATTATTATTATTATTATTATTATTATTATTATTATTATTATTATTATTATTATTATTATTATTATTATTATTATTATTATTATTATTATTATTATTATTATTATTATTATTATTATTATTATTATTATTATTATTATTATTATTATTATTATTATTATTATTATTATTATTATTATTATTATTATTATTATTATTATTATTATTATTATTATTATTATTATTATTATTATTATTATTATTATTATTATTATTATTATTATTATTATTATTATTATTATTATTATTATTATTATTATTATTATTATTATTATTATTATTATTATTATTATTATTATTATTATTATTATTATTATTATTATTATTATTATTATTATTATTATTATTATTATTATTATTATTATTATTATTATTATTATTATTATTATTATTATTATTATTATTATTATTATTATTATTATTATTATTATTATTATTATTATTATTATTATTATTATTATTATTATTATTATTATTATTATTATTATTATTATTATTATTATTATTATTATTATTATTATTATTATTATTATTATTATTATTATTATTATTATTATTATTATTATTATTATTATTATTATTATTATTATTATTATTATTATTATTATTATTATTATTATTATTATTATTATTATTATTATTATTATTATTATTATTATTATTATTATTATTATTATTATTATTATTATTATTATTATTATTATTATTATTATTATTATTATTATTATTATTATTATTATTATTATTATTATTATTATTATTATTATTATTATTATTATTATTATTATTATTATTATTATTATTATTATTATTATTATTATTATTATTATTATTATTATTATTATTATTATTATTATTATTATTATTATTATTATTATTATTATCATTATTATTATTATTATTATTATTATCATTATTATTATTATTATTATTATTATTATTATTATTATTATTATTATTATTATTATTATTATTATTATTATTATTATTATTATTATTATTATTATCATTATTATTATTATTATTATTATTATTATTATTATTATTATTATCATTATTATTATTATTATTATTATTATTATTATTATTATTATTATTATTATTATTATTATTATTATTATTATTATTATTATTATTATTATTATTATTATTATTATTATTATTATTATTATTATTATTATTATTATTATTATTATTATTATTATTATTATTATTATTATTATTATTATTATTATTATTATTATTATTATTATTATTATTATTATTATTATTATTATTATTATTATTATTATTATTATTATTATTATTATTATTATTATTATTATTATTATTATTATTATTATTATTATTATTATTATTATTATTATTATTATTATTATTATTATTATTATTATTATTATTATTATTATTATAATAATAATACAAATTTACAAAAATTTCACTTAACACGAACAAACGCTAGTAATATATAATATTTTGGCTGAGATTTCCATCTGCCTACCAAATTATCGGCTTTACATTAAGGAACCACGATCCGATAAATACAAAAACAAAAGTCGCACCTGCCGGACGCTTTTAGTTCAGGAGATACTCCCTGCTAAAGTAATTTGCGTGTAAAATACTTTTTGTGTAGGCGGCTTTCGGCCGCGCTTTAAAAAAATAACTCCCAGCGGGCAGAGCTCTCTTTTTGGGGTAATATCTATGAACCCATCCAACTACCATCTCGTGAACTACAAGCCTCCAGGAGATTTTGAATTGTGAGAGCCCCCTACCCCCACAATTCTCCACATCACCCATTGCCGGAACAAGATCCGCCAACGCAATGTACAAAAACGAACCCGCTGTAGTGGTATAACTCCATTGTGTCATATTTTCATGCGCACCCACAATAAACAAGCCAATGAACATGCCCACAGAACTCAACACCAAACTGAAAATATTCAAGTAGATATCGCGTCGCAATGAAACGCCCGTTTGCAGCAGCAAAGCGAAATATTAAAAAGCGAATTAAATATGTATGTGGTTTGAAACGCGATAAATGCCCATAGCACGCACAATTAACAACATTGGTCTACCAATCGAAACGACTTAAGTTCGATCCTCAGTTGAGGCCGCTTGAAGAAGTCTGATGAGGGGATGTGGTGGTCTCCGAAATGGATCCATAACTTCTACCAAAAAAATTTTTTCAATTTTTCTTAATTAAAAACTGGCCAATAGCTCATATAAAATGCACATATAACAACATTCGAGTTTTTAAAAGACCGCAATTCTTTCTTTTTGTCCCGATCCAAATTTAATTGCACAGTAAAACCCGCTTTAGTACCTCCCCGCTTTAGCACCTAACCCGTTTTAGTACCCAACATCTGCGGACACTATGGCTTTTGTAAAAAATATCAAACAAATTTACCCTTTTAAGTACCTCCCCGCTTAAATACTGAACCCGCCTAAGTACCATAATTTGTTGTGCATTAAGTAAATAAAATTTTGCGTACGTTTTCCCCCGGTTAAGTACCTTTCGAATACAATTGCCTTTTTCAAGCGGCAACTCATTATAATCGATTGTTTATTTATACCATTACTAATTTATTGAAAATCAAGATAAAGATATACATATAAAATAAAGATTCGTAAAAACAAAGAGCGTATATGCAATATGAAATACGTTTTTACATTGATCCAACTAAGCATATGGATATTATTTTTTCTGCAAAATTTCATTCCTTTATGACTTCTAGTTACAAATATGTCACGTTACAAATTCCCAAAGAGTTTTCCAGAAATATCTTTGTTAAAAAGCAGGCGCAGTCATAAACCGATTTCAATAAATTTTTGCGTGTCTATTAACACAAGTTATAAAAGTGTATAAACCAAGTTTCGTCATAATATCTCAATTATTTGTCGAGTTATGGGCTCCGAAATCTCCTAGATTCCTTTGTCTAAAAAGAGGCGGTACCACGCCCATTTTCCAAACTTTTTTTATTTTTTGTTTCCGGTCTATTGTGGAACTCATGCCGCAAAATTTCAATGAATTATCTTTATACTTGACAGAGATATCGCTTAAAATATTTTTATTAGGCCTCTTTATAGTTCCCATATATAAAAGTGGGCGTGGCCGTCAACCGATTTTGACAACTTTCCGTCAAAACATTTGCCTAAGTAAATAAATCACGCATACCAAATTTCATCGATATATCGTCAACGGTTTCTGAGTTATGACATATAAAACTTTCCATGTTTGGCCCTTAATAAGTGGGCGTGGCATCGCCCGTTTTCCAAAATTTCATCAAATTTCTTCATAAGGGTCTGAGCTCAATACGTGGGTGAAATTTCATCGTTCCAGCTATATTAGTGGCTGAGATACCAAATTTCCAATTTTTTCTATATAGGAAAAGTGGGCGTGTTTTCGGACATTGCTCAATCGATTTCTCTTTTCACCCTGATTATTTTGATATATATAAGTCCATATCGATCTCGATTATTTCATTCTGTTACAATCCACCGTTATGAAATCAAAACTATAATACTCTGTGTCAGACCTGTAAAGTACAAGTACCAGTACCTCAGTACTTCGAAATTCCAGTACAAGTACAAGTACTACAGTAGGGGTATTCGCTATCCATAGCATAACCCTAGCACGTAGCACGGATTGCACGGATTGCAAAGTTTTACAACGCACAACAACAAAATACAGGCGCACAAAAATATGCTAGACCTCAAAAATATGCTACACCAAAACCTATGTATATTTATTTGCTATGAAGTGTAGGAAATTAATTGCGACCCTGCGTCAGCTGACATTTGCCAATTGCTAATTTCAATTTCAAGTTGATCATTCGAATTTTGCTTAAAATGTTATTTTTTATGTGTATTTATTAAATTTACTAAAATAAAATGATTTATTTATTAAAAAGTGAGTGATGAACGCGTCCCTTTGGCTAAAAAGAAAAGCTGCTTCTTAAAATTTCCTACGACTGTGCAATGGGGTGCTCTCGATCTGTAGCATATTTTGGTCTAGGATATTTGCAATCCGTGCTATCTTGCTAGGGATAGCGAATACCCCTAGTGTGATTCAAAATTAGGCGACATTGAAAAATCTAACATTGTCACCGTTGGTAGCTATTATTATACTCAGCTGTACTAGTACACATAGTATTATAGTTTTAATCACATAACGGTGGAAGGTAACAGAATGAAATAATCGAGATAGATATAGACTTATATATATCAAAATGGTCAGGGTGAAAAGAGAAATCGATTGAGCCATGTCCGTCCGTCCGTCTGTAAACACTCTAACTCGCGCAAAAATTGAGATATTTTGATGACACTGGGACGGTTGGTATTGAAAATGGGCGAAATCGGACCATGGCCACGCCCACTTTTCCTATATATAAAAAATCGGAAATTTGGTATCTCAGTCACTACTATAGCTGGAGTGATGAAATTTTACCCACGTGTTGAGCTCAGGCCCCTAAGTAGAAATTTGATGAAATTTTGGAAAATGGGCGGTGCCACGCCCACTTATTAAGGGTCAAACATTGAAAGTTGTATATGTCATAACTCAGAAACCGTTGAAGATATATCGATGAAATTTGGTACGCGTGATTTATTTACTTAGGTAAACATTTGGACTGAAAATTGTTAAAATCGGTTGACGGCCACGCCCACTTTTATATATGTGTATTATAAAGTGACCTAATAAAAACATTTTAAGCCATATCTCTGTCAAATATAAAGATCTTTCACTGAAATTTTGTGACATGAGTCCAACTATGGACATAAAACAAAAAACACCAAAATTTTGGAAAATGGGCGTGGCACCGCCCCTTTTTGGAAGCAGGAATATACGAGATTACTTAGCCTATAACTCGACAAATAGTTGAGAAATTATGACGAAACTTGGTGGGTATACTTTTATTACTTGTGGTAATACATGTTGAAAATTTTTGGGAAATCGGTTGACGACCACGCCCACTTTTATATATGGGTACTATAAAGTGGCCCCATAAAAACATTTTAAGCGATATCTTTGTTAAATATAAAGATAATTCATTCAAATTTTGTGGCATGAATTCCACAATAGACCGGAAACAAGAAATAGAAAAATTTTGGAAAATGGGCGTGGTACCGCTTCTTTTTAGACAAAGGGATATAGGAAATTTCTTAGCCTATAACTCGGCAAAGAATTGAGATATTATGACGAAACATTGTTTATACACTTTTATAGCTTGCGTTAATAGACACGCAAAAATTTATTGAAATCGGTTTATGACTACGCCTAATTTTTAACAAAGATATTTCTGGAACACCCTTTGGGAATTTGTAACGTGGCATCTTTGTAATTAGAAGTCATAAAGGAATGAAATTTTGCACAAAGAATAATATTCATATGCTTAGTTGGATGACTGATAAAAATTTTGAAAATGGGCTTGGCTACGCCCACTTTATGCAGCACTCGCTTTATATAAAGTACCTACACCGTGTTTCCATCAAACGCAAACAAACAATGAAGGCATACAGCTGAGTATCTAATGTTCGATTCCACTCGAACTTCGGCTTCCTTACTTGTTACAATTGCCTTTTTCCCTCAGTGTACCTACTTTTAAAATTAAATACAAAGAATTTCTTTTGTTTTCGTATGGAACAACGATATGCATGTACCTCAGTGAAATAGTTATATGTGCATGGAATAATATTTTATAAAAATTATAAAAAACTAAAGTTATATTTTTTTAAATATTATTTTTTACATATATGACTAGATATGAACTAATACAATAGCAAATCAATTTGTCTTTATTTACTGGTGATTTTAGTTTAATTTTTATTTAATTTTCCCTTAGGAAAAAATTATATGTGCGTCAAAGGATTTTTAACATGTATGTGGCTAGATAACAATATTTTATAAATTCTAATAATTTATATGCTTCCCTTTCTTCAACTGAACCTGGGTCAATCTCCTTGGCATGGACTCTACCAATTTTTGTAAGGTTTGGATGCTTATTTCGTCCCATTCTTTTACCAACGTTTCTTTAAGCTGCTTCATGGTCTGAAACTGTCTACCATTCTTATAAACCTTAGCCGAGAGTATTCCCCACAGGTCCTCAATGGGGTTGAGGTCAGGACTGATGGCTGGCCAAACCAACAAAGGGATGTTTCTGGACGATAAAAAATATTTTGTTGTACGAGCGGTGTGGATTGGGGCGTTGTCCTGTTGAAATATCCACTCATTTCCATAAACTTCTTCAGCAAATTGAATAAGGACATTGTCCAATAACTCAATGTACATTTGGGAATTGGTTTTGCATGGGATGAAACAGAGTGGAGATTTTCCAGCATACCTAAAAGCCCCCCCAAACCATTAACGAGCCGCCACCATGGTTTCGCTTAAGACGATTCTGCCTCGGGTGTCTTAAGTCGCGCCAATATTTTTGACAGCCATCGGGACCATCCAAATTAAACTTTTTCTCATCGCTGAATATAACTTTTTGGAACTCTGTATCCCAGAACTTATATTTATCGGCGAAGGCCAAACGGGATGTCATATGTCTTTTTAAAAGCATAGGTTGAGATACTCGCGCAGTATATGCGACATTTTTTTTTTGGGATAATATTTGGTGGACTCGTCTCCTTGTTACCTTAAGATTAAGATGGGCTTGAATTTCACTGCAACTCATACCTTTTTCAACAGCTAGACGCCGAATTGTTCGCTTACAACGTTCATCAATCTCTGATTTTCTGCCACTGCGTTTGGTAATCCCATATTTTTCCGGGTTTTTTAGGAAATTAGTAATCGTATTTCTATGGCGTCCCAATTTCGTTGCAATTTGGACCAATGGCACACCACCATCCCTTTGTCCAATTATAAAACCGCGCTCTGTTTCTGTCAAGGTGGATCCGCGTGGCATTTTTTCTAAAAGTTGGAAATCACTCAATATCCGTTTGCAAAAAAATTTATATTTGCTTCACTTGCGATTTGTATGAATAAAGTTATTTTATCTTACTTATTGACATTTGAAGCAGGGAAAATGCGTTTTGCACATATAAATTTTTCCTAAGAAAGGTGGCATATACCACAAGTTTTTATATACCGTATACATTATCAGCGGATTAAAACTAACCATTATATATAAACGAATTACCAAATATGTAATATAATATTTACATGCACAAAGATAACTAAATAGA
Source organism: Urophora cardui (assembly GCA_960531455.1). Classification (NCBI taxonomy): domain Eukaryota; kingdom Metazoa; phylum Arthropoda; class Insecta; order Diptera; family Tephritidae; genus Urophora; species Urophora cardui. The sequence goes on along the minus strand of OY482670.1, from coordinate 82,234,272 downwards.
GTATTAAATTAGAGAGATAAATTGAATTAATGAAGTGCACATATAAATATTTCACTGAGGTATATTAGCCCGAAAAAAGAAAATCTGCGTCAAAATTACGCATCCCTTTTCGAATTATTGTTCTCACTCCCCCAATTATGTGAATATGTCGCTGAACGTTATCATATATATTATTTCTAATTGGTGTTTTTTTGCAATCCCTTTTTCTGCTCACATAATTTACCAAAATTAATAAGTAAGGCATCGTTTTAAAGGTATAAATTAGCTATGCATGTGAAACGGTGTTTTATTGGGCCTGGTACTTTTTTTTAATAGTATTTTGCAAAAATAAAGTTTAAATTTAAACTAAACGATTTGCGCCTAAAACTATGCCTTTAGAACTATTTTATTTTTACAAGAGTGCAGAGTTAAATACAAATTTCAAATGTAGATGTCGCTCCAGTTGAAAGGTCGTGTATGTTTGTATGTAAACATCACATTATTTTAGGCGAACACGTGTGTATTCATACTTGCGCTGAATGGGGGGTGTTCAGCATGGGGGGTTTTCAGCATGCAATGCATAAGTACCACCAAACCAAATAAATAATAAGTTTTTTAAAATGGGCGTGGCAGCACAAACCATACCGACTAGCGCCACGTATGTTTTGGCCAATTAAATAACTGTTCCTTACTTAGGAGATATCTGAGCAAGAAATTAATGATTAAGTTTTGACCATTGTTTAGAAATTGAAGCAGGATCGATCTTTGAAATATTTCAAGGCAAGTGTCCCTATTATTTTTCATATGACTATACTACCTAAAAAAATTAATTGAATAAAGAATTTTTAACTGAATTATTTTTAAAATTAAAAAAAAAGTGCTACAAACCTATTTCTGTGTTCAGGGGATTTTTGTTTATCTGATATGACTTTCGTTTAAATAAATTAAATGAAATAATTTTAACATAATTCGTTTTAGTAAAGTACATTATTCATATAATTTTAATTGCGAATTCTGTAAGGCTGCGAAAGAAAAGTTTTACACCTATTTTAGTGTAAATATGTGTATATTTGAATTTGATGGATTTTTTTTGCATGTTAAAAATAATAAAAAATAATATATAGTTATGAAGTTAAAGAATTTTATTTTATATGAAGTTTTAATAGTTTTTCTCTGAGATGATACTTAAAAACAATATACATTCTGTGGTCACAAGCAATAACCGCTTAAGTTGACTTAGGAAGATTTCGAGTTATATATACCAAGTTATTCTCCTTTTAAAACTCTATATTTATGTAAAACCCCCATGCTTATAACTTAATTCAATAAAAAGATATAAATAAAAACATTTAGGCTTAACTTACAATAGAGGTATATTAAACTTGCTATAACAGCCAAAGTAGATGTATATACTCAATCAAATTTCTTCATGACATTTTGTTTTATTTACAAAATTTGATCGTAACATTGTGGATGGCTAACTGATTTTGCGTCCATAGTTTTTAATCGACTTTTATGATTTGTTAAGAAACGCCTTCGAATATAAAAATCAATTTATCTCGAAATCATATTTTTCGACTTAAGCGATTGTTGAAAATTGCCACAGATATATTATTCTGTTTTTACGATCCAAATTTTTTTGACCTCGCGGGAATACTGAACGTATGAAAACCCATTTTGCGGTGAAAACACTGCATACTAGTACCTTCGCCCAGGGCTTGTAGTCTCTTCTAAATCTTTTTTTGTTTTTTTTTTATCGAACTGATTCTCCGCGATTGAAAGGCAAATAAAATACCATTGTAGAAAATATGTGTATGAACGAGTATTTTCATTGTAACTACATGGAATTCAGATTTTTGCACTTAAAAGTAAGTTGCATAAAAAATTAAGCGAATAGAACTTATAAGAACGAAAAGAATTACATAGTTAGCATGCAAACAATATTCGGATGTAATATATGTTGTGGTGAGTGGGCGTTCTGCATAAATGACAAAACCGCAAAACTTTAAAGATCGGTAGAGCCCTGAAGATCTAATTGTATTTAGTTTTTAAAACTTGTTTCGTAATTTGCGATCAAAACCGCAAATTTTGAGGGGTCTTGCGTTAAGGAAATCCAAAAAAAAATATTTCGGGACACCCTAATGTACATAGGTATAATAAAAACATTTTATGCGATATCTTTGTCAAACATATTGAAAGTTCCATAAGTTCCACCAAACCAAATAAATAATAAGTTTTTTAAAATGGGCGTGACAGCACAAACCATACCGACTAGCGCCACGTATGTTTTGTTATTTTTTGCGAAAGATGCGCGCGGGTCCGGCTAGTATGTATATATTTCAGTTGTGCTGCATATCTCTCACGTGACACATAATTTTTAAAATATTGGTCACCTATCGGTAGTGGACGGCATACCCTCTGAGTGTAATTCTGTCATGAAAAAGCTTCTCACCAAAAAAGGCATTCATCGTTAGGAATCGGCATAAAACTGTAGGCACACCCATTTAATAGCAAAAACAAAATTAAGGAGTATGCTTCGAATTAGTAAAGAGGTTCGACCTTAAAACTCGTTAGAGCCAGTGCATCATATTATATTATGTATTGTTCATAATTCTTCTTCTTCTTTTTAATTAGCGCGTAACGGTCTAGACGATTTTGGCTTAGTCCAAAAAAGCACACCAGTCGTGTCTGTTTTGTGCTGCCTAGCGCCAATTGGAAATACCTAGGCAGGACGAGCCGGTCTTCACCTGATCTTCCCAAAGCAGAGAAGGTGTCCCTTTTCTTCTTTTGTACATACTGCCTTTCAAAAAAGGCGAAAGGTAATGGGTCATGCAATAAATGCAAAATGCTATATGTCGCGAGGACAATATTTGATATGTTCCAAAATTGTGTTTGACCGACCTTCATAAAAAATTTTCATTTATTTTTCTTAATGAGTTTCCAGTTCATTTAGATTGTAAGTCAAAAAGTCTCATTTTTGCAGCAAAGTTATTAAAAAATTGGGTGTTTTCTAATTTCAGTAGAAAATTAAAGAAGTTCTTTTGGTTTAATTTTGTATAGTAAACAAATTTAAATATATTTTATTTATAATGTTTACATTTATTTTACATATCTATAATAAAGTGTGTGCAAGTTCAGGGAAAATTTGTAAATAAACTGTGAAGATATAGCTGAAAACCCCAGCATGCGTCAATTTTACGCGTGATTGTCTTTAACGTATGTAAAAATATGATTATCTAACTAGGGTTAGATGCGTTTTTTTTTGTATGAGATTCTTTAAACCTTCTCAGATCCTCCCTCCGGCACTAGAATATGAAAAAAGGATGTTCTAGATTAAGTAAACTGAAAAAAATTTCACTTTTCCAAAAACTGTTTAGACTTTTTTATGAAAAAAGTTAGCATTTTGCACAATAAAATAAATTGATACCAACTAACACGTAGAATTAATCGCTAAAGCGAATGACTTATTCAGTTTTATGGTACACTCCCCAGGGAAGGGGCCTAAAGTGATCATTTCCTTTCTTTCGCATGAATCTTCAACTTTTTACCCTATACTCTTCCCAAAAGCGGAAATTGTTTTTTAATTAAATCACATGGTAAGCTGCGTTATTTAATGCGCTTTTCAGAAATGTATAGCTATTAAAAATCTAATAAAATTTATATGAGTTCATCAAGTTTAAGTGAAGTAAAGTAGAGTATAAAAGGACTGACATGATTTAAAATGTCTAAAAAATTTTAGCAATTTTGCTCTTAAAGGCGGTTTTTTGGGTTATTAGTGATTGTTTTATGGGATTGGATAACTCCACAAAATATGTAAAAAAAAATTGGGCAGATCGAGACCGTGGATAGCGGAAAAAACCGTGGACCCGGATAGCCCCAAAATATTATTGGGCAATATTGGTATCAAATTAAAGGTCTTAACTAGGGCTTGCATATGGAACTCATGCCAATTCTTAGCCAATTTCCGATATACTGGCGAATAAGTGGTCCAGGATGACTACAGAATATTTTAAAGGATATCGGCGACATTTGAGTTTAATTTTTGACTATATGGATTGGCTTTCGCTTTCGCTTTGAAGATTCATGAGAAAAAAAGAAAATAATCACTTTAGGCCGCGATATTACCTTCCCTGGGGGTGTATCAAAAAACTGAATATGCCATTCGCTTTAGCGATTAATTCCACGTGTGTGTTGTAGGGTTGGGCGATATATCAATATATCGATATTTTTAAAATAGTACAGCCGATAATATCGACGATATTTTCAACTACCGGGCATCGCTAATCAATAATTTTTTGCCATTTCGTGCCAAATTCGATATTTTTCATACATTTCTGATTCGCTTTGAATTTAACAGCAGAACATTTATTAAGAAGTGGTATAACCATAATGTTCGAGGGCTTGAATTCACATTATCTTCTTCCTCAAGCAATTCTTGAATGATTTTTATGTTTATAATTCAAGATTCTTAGAATATCTGTAGACCCATCCAACTTTAACAACAAATATATAGTAAACTATAGGTCTCCGGCAAGTTTGAATTTCAGTTTTGAGATCTGTGAGAGCACCTCTAACCCCGTAAAGAAGTGGTTTTCCGCGGGGCGTGCTTCCTTAATGTAAAGACCGCCCTTTCGATATATTGATATATCGATATTTTTACACGGCATAAATCGATGTTTTTTTAAATATCGATATAATATATATCGATATATTTTTCCAATTTGCCCATCCCTAGTGTGTTGATATCAATTTCTTTTCTTGTGCAAAAACCTAACATTCTTATACAAAAATCTAAACATCTTTGAAATTCTGGGAATTTCCGCGGTTTTTGGTGTAGGTCCATCCAGTTTTTGGAAAAGTGCAATTTTTTTCCGTTTACTTACTCTAAAACACCCTATTTTCATATTCTGGTGCTTGAGGGAGGATCTAGAAAAACGCATCTAATGTACATATGTTCATTCATTAGGCGGTGGTAGGCCAACGTTACTAACGGTCGTCGCTAGTGCGGTTACATCTGTTGTATAATTGATTTTGCCGACTGGATTGGAAGTGAAGATATCCTTGCAAAAATATATGGCCACTCATTTTGTGAGGTGTGAATTGTAAGATATGGTCTACGTGATGGCATTACCCGGTTTGAAGGGGGAGAATATGGTGTGTTGCTGTAATTGTATATGTTGCCGACTTGCTGTTGTGATATACTAGAATTTGCTAACGGTAGTTTATTATAATAAGATGAAAAACCACCAACATCAGTTCTACCTGCTCCCTTGCCATTAACCATTCCCAATGTGTGTCCTGTAGAAATACGCGCAGAAAGTGTCGCAAATTGCTGTGGTGGCATATAACTACTTGGCGATGGCATCTCTATACCTGGGGGACTAATACCTGATGCTCGAACTGCAGGTAAATAATCCAGAGAGTACTGAAATCATTCAATCAAAATGGTAGTCCAATTAAATCATAACAATATTGAGCATACAAACCATGGATTGACGTTCTGTAGCGGTAATATGTCCATCAATTTGTATGGCCGTATGGGGTGACGGTTGACCACAATATGTAGTTGGCGATACTGGAGGACTAGGATAGGGCCAATATAGTAAAGGTTGTGGAAAAAACACCGAGGCGTGTGGGTGTTGATGATAATGTGCGCTGTTTGGGTGCTTGGGCGAACGATGTGAATGATGAGGGGCAAGTAAAGGTGTTGGTGTTCCAAAAAGCGTGAAATGTCCAAAAGGTGCGCCTAGCAAAAACATACATTTACATATATAAATATAAAACTTTCTTTAAAATTAAATATGTACCATGTACATTACACATACATAAGGACACACATACAGAAATATGTTCATTTTAAACCCTGCCGTAAAGGTCTATAGAGAAACTGTATTGCTTCGCTATATACTTAGTCACCAGGCCAACTTCCCATAAAAGCGACACAATGTAATTTTCTATTGACATTTAACATGTACTTTTCATTGCATTTCTATAGAGATATTGACAAAGTAGGCCATATGGCAACGCAATGAGAGGTCCTTTTGAAAGTCTGTAAAAACTGAATGAATTAAGGTAAAAGGGTGTGCGATAACCGTTATGACGCAGAAATATCGGCGCTAACACTTGTTGCACAGAACATAAAATTTGAGTGAAAGATTTCATAGTTATAACATTGTGAAGTTGAGTGAAGCAAAATAAGTGAAAAAAATGACAAAAAAATCAGCAGACGTAATAAGTAATTGACTATAATTTATTAAAAAAAAAAGCAAAAACACTATCGAATTGCATCGTTTGAAAAGGTTTTTAGTCAGAATTCATGAAAAGAAAATAAGTAGTTTAAAAAATTTGGTTCGAGATGGTTTTTTTTGCTGTGCTTTGCTCATGTTGCCATATGGCAACGCCACGGTCGATAGGGTACAGGTTTTTTTCTGATAGATTTGTAAAATTTTCCGGCCATTTGCCGTTGTTTATGGTATTATATATGGTTTTTTACTGAAATCAATTGATTATCTCGTATATAAATCTATCGCTGAAGGATATTTTAGACTATCTAGAAGGCTTTGGTTCGGAGGTCTACAAGTAGTTAATATATTCATAGAACTACCGGAAGAAGGCGCAAGCAGCGTTGAAGATAATAGGGGCATTTCAGTTATTACATCTGGGTCTGGGTCAAGATAAATTTTTACTGAAACAATCCGGCTCATAATGAAAATTGGCTGCACTTGAAAAGAACTAAAAAGAAGAAGAAACATATACAACATATACCCAGCAGTAAAAATCTGAAATGAATCCTTTATGAATCACTGATGAAATTCATCATGAGGAGACATCAGTGAATACTTTCATATAAAGGCTGCTGAATTTTTTCAAATAAATGGTTTGCTTTCCTCATGCCTATATGAGCAGGCATAAAACTGTCCAATGGTAGGAAAAACAAAAGGAGCACACCTCGAATTGGGAGAGAAGCTTGGCTATAAAACTCGTCAGAGTTATAATAGCGCAAACACAATTCTTCCGTTCGTTGAAAAGAGACAAATACTCCCTCAAAAACAATTTGATTGACTTTTAACTTCAAACTAAATGAGAGTAACTATTTCAAAAATTATTTTTTTGGAAATTTGAATTTAAATTACTGAAATAAATTATGAAACTCAAATGGCGGGATAGCTATGTATTCCATGTTATAAGGAGAAGCCAGTGCGCAGTATAATTTTTCTTCCGGACTTCTTCTTTCCCCTTACGGCCAAAGCAGAAGCTTACAAGAGGCAAATTTGAAATTTGTATTTCCATATATTTTATTTTAAATAAAAAAAACAAATCGAACAGGGCGGATCAGAAATTGAACCAGCAATTTATCTGGTTTAATCGAGCTGAAATCTTTGTTGTTGCATTTACATGCAAACATTTTTATCTGGGTTAGGATCACCGTATGTGAAACACGGCTAATGCAAGCTATGATGATTACGGGGCATACCTAATAGACTAAGAGTTGGCTACGAAAATAAAAAATGATAAGGTGCAGTAAAATTGATGATATAAATACCTTCCTTACTAGTTGAGAATCTCGTAGCGTTGCCGCCAGAAGTCGTTCCCGGGGAGGGATGCATGGGCGTGCGTTCAAACGTGTAAATTTTTATTGAAAATAAAATCATAAGGTGCAGTTGTGAAATTTAGGGGGGTTACAGTTTTTAACTCTAGAAATAAGGTAACATTGTTGCCAGAACTGTAGGTCGGGGATAAAGCGTTGCCAGAAGTCGGCAAAGTTGTAAAATTTTTCTTTAAAATTTAATGATAAGGTGCAGTTCTGAAATTTGGAGGGGTTATAGTTTTTAACTCTAGAAATAAGGTAAAATTATTGCAAGAACTCTAGGTAGGGGATAAAGCGTTGCCAGAAGTCGGCAAAATTGATAAGGTGCAATTCTGGCGATTTTGTTTTAACGTTACTGAATGCTTAAAAAAACTTAATGTCGATTGCCAGAAGAGTAATTGAAGGCTAAGTATAGAAAAAACTATTATATTAGTAGATAGTCGATTATACAACTAAAAATACACTTTCAAAATTAAAATAATAAGGTGCAGTTTTGGCTATTCGCTCTTTTTATTACTTATACACTAGTGAAGCTGTGCATTAATAGACAGAAATCAACTTGATGGTTAATTGCATGAAAAAAAAGAAAATATTGTCAGAAATTGGTAATACAGAAAAAAATGTTTGCTTTTAAATTAATTTTAGGCAGGTTTGGCCACTTATGTGTACTTTTTAATTATAAAGATATAAGGATTAGAAGAGTGGAAGGGTAAGTTGAAATAATTATAAAAATATTTTTACTTATTTTATTTAACACATTAAGGGCCGTTTTTTCATGTAACCTTTAAAATTTATCTTGACTTTAAAGTCAAATTTTGTATTGAAAAAAATATTTAAAGGGATGATAAACCTTAAAGGTAAGATGAGAAAATGGCCCTAAAAATAATATAATTATAAAAGTAAAGTTTCTTCAACATTCGCAATCTGTTTCATCATTTTCATCGTCATCGCTGGAATTGTCAATATCTGAGTTATCAACTGAAAAAAAAATATTTTCATAAATAATAGAGCTCCAGATTTTTTTTGAACATTTTCGAGTAGCCCGAACAAATGTTGTTCAAATGCTCGAACAGTCGTTTGTTTGTTTATTACCCGTATGTTTCTACGGGCATTTGAACAATTCGGGCATTTTGAAGTTTGTTTTTTTCTTTTGTTTATTATTTTTTTTCTTCTTCATATGTAGTTGTTTTTATTTTTGTTTTTTCGATACACATTTTTTTTGTTTGTAAGCTCGAATGCTCGAATGTTTGTACGGGCATTTGAACAACAAACGGGCTTCAAACAAAAACGATCAATTCGATTTGTTCGATACCCGGGTATCTAGAGCTCTAATAAATAATTAGTGTATAACAAAACGTATGCATAATGTAATGATTGAATAATTTACCTTCAGATTCTTCACTATCTATTATGACATCTTTAACTGTTGACGGCAATTGCGGGGCCTCAAACCATTTAAATTCGTACGTGCTTTGTCCATCAAATTTTTCTATCCAGCCGCAATCAGTCGGTTCAAGATCTGTTGGAACTGATAGATTAGCATTTCTCCAGATATTTGCGATATATCTCGCTCTATCAAATTGTTGTCGTATTTCAGATTAGCAAGGAGGCAAACTTGGTGCGTCGAAATTTTTAATGGATTTTTTTCAAGTCACTGTAAACAACACAAATGATGGTCGTACACCACGTTCTGAGTACGATTATACTAAAAAATGTCAGACTTTCCAATGGAAATTTCAGATTTCACCTGGCAAAACTTTTTCATTGTTAGGCTAAAAATATATCGAGTAGCCCTCGTAATCTTTAATGGATGGTTAACAATATCGATCAAAAATAAGATGAATGCTTGATGCATTATTATGGGTAATCATATGTAAAATTTTTTACGAAACACCGTCAAATGTTTTAGGACAATTACAGCGGTGACGATGAAAATGATGAAACAGATTGCGAATGTTAAAGAAACTTTACTTTTATAATTATATTATTTTTAGGGCCATTTTCTCACCTTACCTTTAAGGTTTATCATCCCTTTAAATATTTTTTTCAATACAAAATTTGGCTTTAAGGTCAAGATAAATTTTAAAGGTTACATGAAAAAACGGCCCTTAATGTGTTAAAAAAAATAAGTAAAAATATTTTTATAATTATTTCAACTTACCCTTCCACTCTTCTAATACTTATATCTTTATAATTAACAAGTAAGGAAGCCTAAGTTCGAGTGGAATCGAACATTAGATACTCAGCTGTATGCTTTCATTGTTTGCTTGCGTTTGATGGAAACACGGTGTATTTTATATAAAGCGAGTGCTGCATAAAGTTGGCGTAGCCACGCCCATTTTCTAAATTTTTATCAGTCATCCAACTAAGCATATGAATATTATTCTTTGTGCAAAATTTCATCCCTTTATGACTTTTAGTTACAAAGATGTCACGTTACAAATTCCCAAAGGGTGTTCCAGAAATATCTTTGTTAAAAAGTAGGCGTGGTCATAAACCGATTTCAATAAATTTTTGTGTGTCTATTAACACAAGTTATAAAAGTGTATAAACCAAGTCTCGTCAAAATATCTCAATTATTTGTCGAGTTATAGGCTAAGAAATCTCGTATGTTCCTGTTTCTAAAAGGAGGCGGTGCCACGCCCATTTTCCAAAATTTTTTTGTTTTTTGTTTTTTGTCCAGAGTTGGACTACTGCCATAAAATTTCAATGACATATCTTTATATTTGACAGAGATATCGCTTAAAATGTTTTTACTAGGTCACTTTATAATACCGATATATAAAAGTGGGTGTGGTCGTCAACCGATTTTGGCAATTTTTTGTCCAAACATTTGCCTAAGCAAGTATATGACGCCTACCAAATTTCATCGATATATCTACACCGGCTTCTGAGTTATGACTCATAAAACTTTCAATGTTTGCCCCTTAATAAGTGGTTGTGGCACCGCCCATTTTCCAAAATTTCACCATATTTCTTCATAAGGGCCTGAGCTCAATACGTGTGTGAAATTTTATCACTCTAGCTCTATTATTGACTGAGATACAAAATTTCCGATTTTTACTATATAGGGGAAGTGGGCGTGGTCATGGTCCGATTTCGCCCATTTTCAATACCAACCGTCCCAGTCTTGATACCAACTTACATTTCAAATTTCATCAAAATATCTCAATTTTTGCGCAGTTATCGTGCGCACAGACGGACAGACGGGCGGACATGGCTCAATCGATTTCTCTTTTCACCCTGATCATTTTGATATCGTCGTTGAAGATGCATTTTTGCGTAAGAGGTATTAAATTACATACCTCTTACGCAAAAATGCATCTTCAACGACGATATATATAAGTTTATATCTATCTCGATTATTTAATTCTGTTACAATCCACCGTTATGAAATCACAACTATAATACTCTGTGTACTAGTACAGCTGAGTATAAAAAGTACACATAAGTGGCCTGCCTAACCTGCCTAAAATTAATTTAAAAGCAAACATTTTTTTCTGTATTACCAATTTCTGACAATATTTTCTTCTTTTCATGCAATTAACCATCAAGTTGATTTCTGTCTATTAATGCACAGCTTCACTAGTGTATAAGTAATAAAAAGAGCGAATAGCCAAAACTGCACCTTATTATTTTAATTTTGAAAGTGTATTTTTAGTTGTATAATCGACTATCTACTAATATAATAGTTTTTTCTATACTTAGCCTTCAATTACTCTTCTGGCAATCGACATTAAGTTTTTTTAAGCATTCAGTAACGTTAAAACAAAATCGCCAGAATTGCACCTTATCATCAATTTTGCCGACTTCTGGCAACGCTTTATCCCCGACCTAGAGTTCTGGCAATAATTTTACCTTATTTCTAAAGTTAAAAACTATAACCCCCCCCAAAGTTCAGAACTGCACCTTATCATTAAATTTTAAAGAAAAATTTTACCACTTTGCCGACTTCTGGCAACGCTTTATCCCCGACCTACAGTTCTGGCAACAATGTTACCTTATTTCTAGAGTTAAAAACTGTAACCCCCCTAAATTTCAGAACTGCACCTTATGATTTTATTTTCAATAAAAATTTACACGTTTGAACGCACGCCCATGCATCCCTCCCCGGGAACGACTTCTGGCGGCAACGCTACGAGATTCTCAACTAGTAAGGAAGGTATTTATATCATCAATTTTACTGCACCTTATCATTTTTTATTTTCGTAGCCAGCTCTCCGTCTATAACAATTTATTTGCTGGACAACTTCGAGCAAAATTGAATTTGCCAGTGGCGGTCGTGTAGACAGATTTGAAGGCGCGATTGAAACCTTGGATCTCGATGTTATTCAAGTCAAAAGTGCCAAACGCAAATGCAGTGGCAGTCTGGAAACCACAATGTGCTATAATTAAATCTTTGCGAATATTGGTAAAAAACGAAGATGTGCCGGCGATGAATGCAGTTCAATAGTTCGAACGCAGTGCAACAAACACAACGTTGGGAACTATTTGAAGCATTTCAAGCCATACTATATATTACATTAGTATTTTAGTTATGAAAAATCACTAAAAATAAAATTCTCATCATTGTAAAAGTCTTTCAGTTCTTCATTTTGGTCAAAACCGCCCAAAAAATATGAATTTTCAATACATTTTCCTAGAAAAGAAACCTGTACCCTACCAGCCCTGGCGTTGTCATATGGCAACAGGACATATCTCAGGATCCAGGACACTTACCGATGTCAATTTTTGTATGCATCTTATTCATGGTCCTAATGATCAATCCTCAAAAATTCAGAACAATATCTTTGCAAACAAGCTTCAGGGTTATTCTGGCTAAATACACATTTTATGAAAAAACTGAGTATGAGCTATAGCTCGATTTTCATATATTAGGCCCAATGGGGCCATAGATTCTCTATACCATTGTGCTATTTTCTAATAAAAATGTAGGGAATTTAAACATTTACATATGAACTACATTAGATGAATTTTTTTTTTCTAACATACCCCTCCGGCTACAGAATATGAAAATAAGATGTTGTAGGATAAATAAGCTGATTTTTGTTTTTTTTTTAGAAAAAAACTGAGTGGGATACTCCAAAAACAGCGATTTTTTTTAATTCCATGATAGGTTTAGATCAGACATAGGCAGCCCATACCACAATTGTGGGAAGCAGCGTTGCCACTTAAAAAATTTAAAATTTACCAAAATACAAAATAAAAGTAACCAAAACCAGAAACAGGTAACCAAAATAAATTAATAATATAAGTATATCCTCCATTAACGTTAGAGCTATTTATTTGAAAGCAAAACAATATATACGGTTAACAAAAACTATACGGTTAACAATTATCAAAATAATTTCATTTCGTTGATTAGCGTCATCATAACCAAATTTATAACGTTGAAATGGTTAGTGCGCTCGCAATGCCGTCGCGAACAATCGGCCGAGTACTCGCATACATACATATATGCATATGCACACGAACTGCTACGATTTGAGTGACAGCTGTAGGACCGTTCGGCGGCAGCAAATTGCAGAAAAAACTGCAAATTCGCGTTTTTTGAGGCAAAAACTCAGTCAAAATTTGCAGAAGAGAGCGCAATTTTGACAGTTCATTGACGGAGAAAGCTGCAAAGTTTTACTGATGAAATTTGTCGTTGCAAAGTTTGGAAAAATTAAAAGCGTATTCCTAAAAATTGAATGTAGCCATGGTGTACTGAATACATGGACCTTGAAGGTAACCAAAATCGGCCGAAAGTAACCACGTAACCAAACGAAAAAATTGTAACCAATTTTGGTAAAAAGTAACCAAAGTGGCAACGCTGGTGGGAAGTCGATTCACACGTATTCTTACTCTCTTCATCAGTCGTTCGCCAACTGTCGAACGATAAACATTGCGCCTGACTACGTCGCTTCGTGGTTGAACGCAAGCATTGACTTTATACAGGTAATGTATGTATGTATGTCCACAAATAAAATGCCCGGCGAGAAATTTTATATGATGGAAATGCCGTCGGCCATATGCAATGCCTTTTTTGCTATAAAGTATTTAAAAATAATATAAATGATAAAAGGCATTGCGAAGTGTTTCACAAACAATTTTTGTACTCTTGTTTGGATGACTTTTGTCTTCCAAACACTCTGTTTTACCCAACTACCCTTTAATTTTTTTCAGAAGAGATATTTTTATCCATTAAAAAGTTCTTTTCCTTTCAAAAGCGAAAAATAAAAACAACAAAAAAAAAACAAAAATGTCCGTTCTACATATGTATACGTATGTACATATATTCCACTTGAAGCGGATTAATTTCCTACTGGGGTGCGCATGCGGAGAACTTGTTTTGTTCTCACCAACACAACCTCATTTCCAGCCAGTGTTGCCACTGAAAAAAAATTTTACCGACCAAATTACCGCCCAAATCCGCCAAAAAAGGCCCAAAAATCAGAAGTCAACTTAAAATGGAATTACATATTTATTTTTAAATACATATGTACATACTAAGTAATCTTGACTCCCACTCATTTAATTCAGAACTAACACTAGACTGTCGCCGATCTCTAAAGGAGATGGCCAAACAGACCTGTCTGCACCTCGTGTAGGTCCCGGGACATAGGGATATCAATGGCAATTGTAGGGCGGATGAACTTGCGAGGCAGGGCACTACCGAGCAGGTTCTTCCATAAGGCATAGGTATGCCTTAGCCACAAACATGCTAATTCTTAAACAGCATGTCTATAAACTAGCAAGCGATAGATAAAGATATAGATACAGAAGCCAGTATGTCGAACATCAAGGCAAATCTGGCAGAAATGGGTTCACAAGGGATCCCATCAAATAAGTACTCTAAGTAGAGATGACATCTCGAACCTTGTGGTGGTACTCACAGGACACTTCCTCATCGGGAAACACGCAGAGAGGCTAGGTGCACCCTACCGCAGATGCTGCATAAGCTGGAAAGATGATGAGGCGAGGAGACAATCGAACACCTCATCTGCCACTGCTTTGCTCGGCTCTTAACAGCGGCAGACAACGCTTTCTTGGGACTTCCTTCCTGGATAGCCTATGCAAAGTCACTAAAGTGAACTAGTTCACTGAAGAGAGCGCTCAACAAAGTGAACTAAATTTCCCAACTCTAATAGATATGCGAATAGTGTGTTTCGCTAAAAATAAAAGAACTTTACACGGGAAAGATAAAATGTTTAGCGTCCGAGAAATTGCATCCACTAAAAATATTCATTCATTTGGTCATTCGGACCAAAATTGATTTTAGCCGCCCAACAGCCCAAAGTAAATTTATCGGACCAGATTTGGTCCGAAAGGCCCAATTTCGGCATCACTGTTTCCAGCCTTGGGCAAAACCTTAGCACCTGCTAAATGAGAGTAACCGCCCGTGTACGTATACACACCGATTGTCACTACTACAGACAAATAAAAAGCGTAAAATGAGCGCTTACGATGGGACTTGGCGATCGTCGCTTAGGAAAAATAATCAGTTTGCCTTCGACTGGCGTGAAACCAAGTGGTCGCTAGGTGATCGTCGCTTGAAATTCTTTTATTCTATTTGCAGATGCCAAACAACAAGCAAAACTACGAGAAGTTTGCATATAACGTGGGTACACAAATACATATGTATGTGTATACGTACGTTGTGTCATAACTTCGCGAAGCGTGCGCGCATGACTCTGCTCGCTCAACATCTGCATGCAGACTGATTACACTGGATCACAAAATGAAATTTTTTGTCTGTACTTTGGACGTGACTACCCTATATATATGTAAAAGCGGCCGCTGATTCCGAAAATCGGGTTCATTTTTAATTCTATGGGAAGGTTTTTGAGATATCGGCAATTTACCGTTATTTGGCCAATGGCTCCACTTAATCCTGAATGTGTCTTTAACGCAGTGAGGTATCTTCCTTGAGGGAACACCAAACGAAAGAAAATTAAATTTTCTTTTCATGGCTCCTATAACATTTTTCTCTAACTCTTATAGTTTCTGAAATATTGACGATTAAATTTGAATTTTTTCGATTTTTTACGATTTTTTGAAGAAAAAATTGACTTTGTCAGGCAATATCTTTAAAACCAATGTCTTCACCTTCGGTTTTACTCCTTTACGTGAAGCTCCATTCTATTGGGAAAAAGATAAGCTACCAACGAAGAAAATCCATGCTAAAATGGAAAAGTTATAGGCGATCAAGTAAATAAATCCAAGTCGCGCAATGCCTCTGCACGGGTATATTCTATGCATGTTATACCCGTAAATGGGCTTGTATCTACTGCGCTGCCAACGTGCTGCTACTGCAGATGTGTAGGTATTGGTACAACATGTATAGAATATACCCGTCCAGAGGCATTGCGCGACTTGGCTGTATTTACTTGATCGCCTATAACTTTTCCATTTTACCATGGATTTTCTTCGTTGATAGCTTATTTTTTTCGTAATGGAACGGAGCTTCACACAAAGGAGTAAAACCGAAGGTGAAAACATATGTTTTAAAGATATTGCCTGACAAAGTCAATTTTTTCTTCAAAAAATCGTAAAAAATCGAAAAAATTCAAATTTAATCGTCAATATTTCAGAAACTATAAGAGTTAGAGAAAAATGTTATAGGAGCCATGAAAAGGAAATTTAATTTTCTTTCGTTTGGTGTTACTTCAAGGAAGATAGCTCAATGCGTTAAAGAGACATTAAGGATTAGGTGGAGCCATTGGCCAAATAACGGTAAATTGCCGATATCTCAAAAACCTTCCCATAGAATTAAAAATGAACCCGATTTTCGGAATTAGCGACCGATTTTACATATAGATAGGATGGTCGCGTTCAGAGTATTTTTTGGCTGTAGAGCAGTGTTATTTTTAGTAATTTTTCACTTTATCCTACAGTAGGCGCACCAACACACACTCATTTTTTAGTAATGGCTTGAGTGTAGTGGTGCCCAAGGCTGCTCATTTCAGATTTCGCCGACCATTGGTTTATAGCAGGGATGGGCACACAAACACATTCAAACAATCTCCGAAAATTAGAATGTGTTGGTGCGCCTACTGTAGGCCAAAGTGGAAAACGACAAACAATAATCAGTCTGCATGCAGATGTTGAGCGAGCAGGGTCATGCTGCGCACGCTTTGCGAAATTATGAAACAACGTACGTATACAAATACATACGTATGTTATATGCAAACTGTTCATAGTTTTGTTTGTTGTCTGGCTTCTGCAAATAAAACAAAAGAATTTCTAGCGACGACCACTTGCTTTCACGACAGTCGAAGGCAAATTTATTATTTTTGCTAATTGACGATCGCCTGGTCCCATCGTAAGCGCTCGTTTTACGCTCTTTATTTGTCTGTAGTAGTGACAATCAGTGTGTATACGTGTGAATGGCAAACAGCTGGTCTGCCCGCGGGCAAGAGGCTGCGCATCGCTGGTTTATAGCCCAACCAGTCAACGACGCACGCACGTAGCCCTTGTCAGCTGACACAACCTGTCTTATGGAGTTGTAGTGTAAATGCTCTCTTGACGCACGTATCGTAGAAACCTAGCTCAGTTTGATTTTTCACGTAATAACGTGTCAGCTGATTGCTCTCTTTGCAACAGGGTTGCCGGAGCGATCATTTTGTAGTAAATTAGTACGAATCTTTCAATATGCTCCCAAAGTACCTCAATAACTATTCCGAATGTTGCCGATTATAAAATTATGTTAACATAAGTGTATTTTTTTTTTTAAATATGGAGATAAAAATGTAATAAAAAAATTTAAGTTTTTTCTTGCGTTTTTTTTACTAAATTTGACTATTGCCGCAATCGTTTTTTTTACACGGAAATAAAAATGTAAATAGAGAAAATGAAGGTTTTTTGGCGTTTTTTTTTTACTAAATTTTACTACATATTGTATCAATCGTTTTTATTTGTTTTTATATGGAGATAAAAATTTAAATAGAAGAAAATAAAGTTTTTGCTGCTGTGTTTTCTTTACTAAATTTGACTATTGTGGATATTTTTGACTGTTGCATTTAATACATTTGACTATTGTGAATATTTTTGACTGTTCAATTTAGCAAAATTACCCCAGATAGCAAATTTTTAAAAGCTGTCAGGTGAATAATACTCGGCGAGCCGGCAAGTCTCGTGAATTTGACAACAAGCATAAACAACAAAAAAATAATCGCGGTGAATATTATTACTAAAAATTAAAACAAAAACAGTATTTGTATATAATTGCTGCATTTTATTAATTGCAAAAGTTAGATTTCTTAGTGCACATACATATGTACATTAGGCATATAACTTTTTAAAATTTTTGCAAATACGAAAAACGGCATACTATAGTCGAATAGAGCATAAAAAAGTATGAACCCCATTATTTTTTTTTTTTACGAAATTGCAATAAAGTTTCCGCGCAAAACGAAATTACTTTTTTATCAGAACTGCTGAAAAAAAACAAAAAAAAGTTTTGTACATCTGCGCAGAGCGTGCAATTAAAATTGTGCAAGACATTTTACCATTGTGTAAATCATCATATACTTTAAACTTAAAACTTATTTCATATAACAATTGACAAAAATGTAAAAATAAAAATATTAAAAAAAATTAAAAAAAATTAAAAAAAAATCTGACTTTTTTTAGAAATCCATTTTTGCGCGGAACGTTTTTGAACCGAAATCACCTAA
The DNA here is from genome assembly GCA_960531455.1 of Urophora cardui. NCBI lineage: Eukaryota > Metazoa > Arthropoda > Insecta > Diptera > Tephritidae > Urophora > Urophora cardui. The sequence continues at coordinate 82,216,047 of OY482670.1, read as the reverse complement.
AAAAGTGATATTCATTACTTGTACAATATTTGCCACCACGTGGTGGTATGCCAAATTTTTCGTCAAAATTTGTTATATGCCTAATGTACATATTCTTAAAAGTCTTTAAGAAATAGTAGTAGAAAATGTAGAAGCACGGAGTCAGAAGTAAACAAAACTGCAATTAATATTTGGTTTTAAATTATCATCATACAACATTTTCAATTTAAAAATCTATTTATTAATAAATTCTATGAATAATACGATTTTCAAGAAAAATTACTACGAAACCAAACACAAGTTACTACGAAATCAAAAACTGCATGTATACTTAGCTGTACAATGGTAACGCTGTTATTCAACTCAATCCAAACAAACCAAAAACAATGCAGAATGTAAACAAAGGAAAACAACTGATTCTTGCGTTGGGTATGCGTGCGTTTATGTGCGTGAATGGTGTCGATTTTCAACTATTGCGTGAGGTAACTGAGAGATATGACGCCGTCGGTCAATGGTTGGACTATTAGATCAGTGATGCACACCGCCGACTGCGCTACTTACACAAGCGCACAATATTTTTGCATTAGTGTGTGCGTATAAGCAGAGCACTGCAAGAATTTGGCTGTGGTGATTTTCATAGTGGCGTTTAAAATTATGCAAATTATGCATTGAGACTCAGAACCAGTGATGCCGACACTACGGTTTTGTTGTGATCGTGCTCATTCGACGCGCTACTTTCAAGTAATCAGGTTGCTGCGAAAAATGTTTCTACTTAAATTTGGAACAGATTTCTTAGTAATTAGCAATGGGGAAAAGGGTATAAAAATGTTTGGTGTCATAGTGATATCGCCCGGGCGACCAAATTTTTTGTCGGACGCCATTATAGGACAATTCATGCGGAATTACGGAAACCATAACCATATATATATACAATTTATATAAAATAGTAAGAAAATGATGAATAAACTTTTTCACTACTTATTATTTACTTTTAAATCATATTTTAATAGATATGTACGGTAAGCCGTTTAGCATTACGGTTGAAAAAATTTACTTATCGCACTATTTGCGTTATAAAAAGTCCCTTCTACTTAAAATTCCCTTTTCCGCATAAATTGGAAATGTTGGCAACATTGTTTTGACGAGACGCGTGAGCGACTTATTCTCCTCATTCTCTCATCGCTTCATAAAATAGAAATATTTGAATGTGATAGTTTTGCCCATCTATGGTTTAGATCAGAGATCCCCAAAACTCTAACTGCAGCAGTGTTAGTAACTGCAGCAGTATTAGTGAAAAACGACTAGTTGAGTGCCCAGCTACTACCGTCGCTTCGTTCAGTAGCTTTGGTGATGGGCGAGTCCGAGATGTTTAGACAATCGAGAGAATCGCCATCGTTGCAAAATCACAATTGAGTCAAAAGTTGACTCGCTCCCCGACTAAACAATCGAGATGTTTTTGCGATTGTTCCGAGTCAGCGAGTCGGAGGTTGTTTCGATGCCATCTCGACAACACAAGCGAGATGTTTTTGCGATTGTTCCGAGTCGGCGGGCCGGCTGTTGTTTTGATGATATGTTTTAGTTGATAAAATAAGCTGAATGAGGTTTGTTGATAAAGAAAGTAGGATTTTTAATGGAATTGAGGCAAATACATAAATAAATTAACCAAATTGAAAAATATGCTATACATAGACGCTGCATTATTGCAATCACAACTAAAGAGTGTCGTGCATAATAATAATAATTAATTATTTAAACATTAATAAATTTTCTGAAATGAGACGCTTATGAAACAAATGAATTTTATGAGTAGCAACAACGGCAATAGATTTGTAACTATGTATGTTTTTTAAAGCAATTTTAATATTCAAGCGGCAAAAACAAATATTATGTATTTTTTGCAGCGAGTCCGAGATGTTGTAGGATTGCTTTGAAAACGAGAGGAATTGTTGGCGAGTCCGAGATGTTTTAGCGATTGTTTCGACTGACGGCCATTTACGACTTGACTCGAATACGAATGAAAACCATCGAGAGCATTCCAGATGTTTCAACAATCGAGAGAATCGAATAAAACATCTCGGACTCGCCCATCACTAAGTAGCTTGCGGGCGAGCAAAAAGACAACAACGTGCACGCATATATTTTTCGCTTTTATGCGCTGCTATACCACGTCGCACAATTGAGTGAGTTTCTAAGAAAAAGCTGCTCCGCAACTGTTGAGCTGAACAGTTGCCAACAGTTGTGTAGCAGTTGAGTTAAACAGCTACGTCTTAGAAACGGGTTGATGAATTTATCAGCTGTTTGGCTTTACACAACATGTTGAGCTCAAGTAGCGAAGAAAATTTGTGATGCAAAAAATGGCGAAAAGTTGCCAACTGTTCAGCTGAGCGGAATTACTCAACAGTGCGTTTCTAAGACAAACACTCAACAGTTGCACAACAGCTCAGTCTTAGAAACTCACCCAATGAAAACGAAGTATGCGTTTACGTTCGTATGAAAACGAAGTATGCGTGTACGTTGTTATCTTTTTGCTTGCCCGCAAGCAACTGAATCGTCGCACCAAAGAACGTAAATTTTAGAATGGTTCCAACAGTCATCAACGCCCGCACATACCCGTGTCAGCTAACACGATCTATCTTATGGGAGTTGCATGTAAACGAAATCTCACCGACGCTGACATAAACGCCCATAGCCGCCCGTATCGAAGAAATCAAACGAGTTTAGATTTTTCCCATAACAACGTGTCAGCTGATTGCTTTTGCTCAACGCGGTGTTGCCGAAGGAACTTTTTTAGCCACTAAAACATTTGAACGGTATTTTTCATTGTATTATTAAACGAAATCAATGCGAGTGTAAAATGTAATAGAATATATCTTTGTTCATAGGAAAAACCACTTAAGTTTACTTAAGCGAAATATGAGTTATTAGATAATTGTTTAGCTCATTTATTGAAAATAATTATCATTTCTGTATATGTTATTAATTCACATGTAACCATTTTTAATGCCATTATTTTAGTTTCAAATAAACTTAAAATCGATATTATCCAGTTATAACTTTTATATTTTTCGGAGCATAACTTTTCGCACAGGATGAAATAAAAAAGTTGCATAAATGATGTTATATTTGAAAAATGTACATGTTTGAATGAAATAATAGTTATTTCATATCCCTGCTACATAGTAAACAGATTTTTCAAATAAATGAGAAATTAGGCAATGAAAAGAAAAGAGTAATTTACGATAAATAAAAGTAATTTTTATTTCAAAATTATCCCTTTTACCATTTTTGAACGGATCAACGGATAGCGGGCCAGCGGGTAGTGAACAACTGATATTTTCCGTCATAAAATCCACACAGGCAAACAAAATTGCGACGAAGGCAGCTTTTAGAAAATTGTTTGTGTAAGCACAAAATAAAAAATACGTATGGTTATTCCTTTATTTATTGCCAAAAAAGTGTATTTCTTTTACTTATTTTTCACTGTTCAACAAGAAAATTACAAAATGCATCAGAAATGCAACTCTGACTCCTGAGGAGGGACAGGACCACACCACTCAAAAAATTGTTTTTACCCCGCCGTATTTTGTTAACAATTTTTTATTGCGTTAAAAAATTAAGTTCCGCTTCGAATTCGTGTTCATGTGATCAAAACGCGTCGATTGACACCCCAGTTCTTGAAAATTTACCAATTTTCACCATGTCACCTAAACTAGATAATTACCAAAACTTTGAATACAAAATCGCGCATATTTTTATTAAAAATTTTCGCCTACGTCTTTTTTTCTGAAAGAAAACAATATATTTAAAAATTTAAATCGAGAATAAATATCGGTACTAAGTTTGGGTATTTCATGCGAAATTTTTGTGTCTTCCCATTATTTCAAATACGGCAACACTCACACGGCTATTCAAAATAGAAAACAGCTGATTTTTGTGTTGTCATGCGGGATTGAAATTCGTTCAACTCGTTATGTTTACGGGTACTCGATTCGTTCGGTCGACTCGTTGATGACTGTCGGCACCAGCGTTGCCGTTGAAAAATTTTTCTGGTGGCTAGATTTGATTTAATTTATGGCTAAAAATGGCTAAAAAATTTTGTTCATGGCTAAAAATGGTGGCTAAAAAATTTGGTTTCAAATTAACATGTTTTAAATTTATTTTAAAAATTCAGGCACAAAACTATTGCAAACAATATAAGGAAAAAATCATAAAATTGTGTAAAAATAAAATATTCATACATACATATGTAGTATGTACTTAACTATATCTAAAACAATTAGATATCACATTCAATATCTATCATTCACCCCTATTATGGTTGTCAATTGTCACTTCGTATCAATGTCAACGTCGCGTCAATGCAATTCTGGTATTTACTTCATCAATGTATTGACGTTGACGTGTTATATATGTTACACCCGTCAATAGAATATCAATATTGTTGTCGTCAATACCAAAATAGTATCAACAGCTGTCAACAGTTATCGACTTTGATGACGGCAATACCAATTTGGAGGCATCGACACTATTTTTGACAATATTGACATGATATTGACAACCGTAATAGGGGTGATTATGTCGGCATCACTAATTGGTTCTTTCTCTTCATAAATTAATTCTGTCTTCATTAATTTAATGAGATCTGTTCACGGTAGGCAGGAAGCGACGATAGGTTGCATGAAAATGTCGAGAAAAAAGGAAAGTGGGGTTGTGTTATGTGATGTTTATAGATGAAACATCCGTTGAAATTAAAATCCGAGCTGCTCCTTTTTCAAGGATATCCACATTTTTTGTTTTTTTTGAAAGGATCAAATATTGAGGAAATCGAATATTCGCCACCGTCCAAATTTTTCCGATTTCAATACATTATTTGGTCGCTAAGGGATACAAAAAAAGGTATTAAAAAGAAAACAGGACACCTGTAGTGGAAAAATCCAATGTGAACAGGACCTAAAGGATAACCACTGAAATATAAAATAACACAAAAAGTACCCACTTTAATTTGCGTATAACTCCTAAAATGTTAACTCTACGTGAAAACTTCTTATTATATGTTTCATTCAGAATAAATAAAGAAATATTTCTTTAATATACAATTTTGATGTACCTGCAGTGCTTAATGTACTTTTGTGCATCTAAAATGAAAATTTCAAAAAAAGTACGTTTTTTTTATGGTGCTATTTTAAGTTCAAATATTTTTCTAGTTTATGTAAATATTTTAATCTAATGATCCAACTCTCATTCCTACACATCTCTACGTTAATACTAAAAAAGAGTTAGAGCTGAGATACGCGCTAGCTGTGCACGGTGGGCGGGAAGCAACAATAGGTTGCATGGGAATATCGTAAAAACGATGGCCCAACGAATATGTGCCTAGCTGTGTGCTGGTACTAATTTTCGTTTAAAAAAAATGTTGGAGATTTTATTCACGCTTGCTGTGTGTTTATGAAGTATATTAGAATATCAGTTTACGTAAGTGTTTAGCCGGCGATCGTTTTTTCGATATTTTCATGCAACCTATTGTTGCTTACCGCCCACCGTGCACAGCTAGCGCGTATTTCAGCTCCAATTCTTTTTAATATTGACGTATAGATATGTAAGAATGAGAATTGGATCATTAGATTAAAATATTTACATAAACTAGAAAAATATTTGAACTTAAAATAGCACCATAAAAAAAACGTACTTTTTTTGAAATTTTCACTTTAGATGCACAAAAGTACATTAAGCACTGCAGGTACATCAAAATTGTATATTAAAGAAATATTTCTTTATTTATTCTGAATGAAACATATAATAAGAAATTTTCACGTAGAGTTAACATTTTAGGAGTTATACGCAAATTAAAGTGGGTACTTTTTGTGTTATTTTATATTTCAGTGGTTATCCTTTAGGTCCTGTTCACATTGGATTTTTCCACTACAGGTGTCCTGTTTTCTTTTTAATACCTTTTTTTGTATCCCTTAGCGACCAAATAATGTATTGAAATCGGAAAAATTTGGACGGTGGCGAATATTCGATTTCCTCAATATTTGATCCTTTCAAAAAAAACAAAAAATGTGGATATCCTTGAAAAAGGAGCAGCTCGGATTTTAATTTCAACGGATGTTTCATCTATAAACATCACATAACACAACCCCACTTTCCTTTTTTCTCGACATTTTCATGCAACCTATCGTCGCTTCCTGCCTACCGTGTGTTATTTCAAATTCATTGCAACATTGTTTTACATTCTGTAAGCCATTTCTTATAGTTAAAATTTTACATTGTAAGATTCATTTTGTTTCGATTTTTGGTTTTGACAATATTCATTACGGAAAAGGTTCTTTCCTCTTCGGCGTCGGTAAGTGGTAGAAATAGCAAACAATATACAAAGTCAGTCAGATCCTTATACGGACTTTCATCGACAGCCTACTATTCCACTAGCGAGTATCAACAGGCATTGATCGATAGTTGCGTTACTTATTTTGTTTTTTAACACTTAAGGCCCTTGGCAACTTACAATCTGGATTGAGAGGAAGTGTATATGTGTGAGTGTCGGGTGATTGACGGACACGGAAAGAATTTTTTACTAGAATCAATGCCGAGACAAGAAAAATTAGACTTGATTTTGAACTTAGAAAATAATTTCTTAATATCAAGAAAATCCAAGAAAATTGGATTTTAAATAAATAAGAAAAAGTTTTCACACTTCAAGAAAAAATGGATTTTAAATAAATAAGAAAACATTTTCTTGCTTCAAGTAAAATTGGATTTTAAATAAATAAGAAATAATTTACTTACGGTAAGTGTTTTTTCTTGTTTTTAGAAATAAATAATTAAGAAAAAAATTTTTTGTTGCAAGTAAAACTTTTCTTATACGAGCTTAAGTAAATAAGAAAATATTAAAATAAGTAAAAATTTTCTAAAAATGTTAAAAACGTAAAAAATAAGGAAAATGAAAACTAATCATGAGGGATTAGTAAACCATAATTAGTCAACTAGTACTTATTTTCCTAGGACTTGTTCACTGAAATGACAACATTTCAATTAATATAAATGAAGATGCAAATAGTGAACTCCTTATACCAAATGCTTCACTAACAATCTGAGAATTGCAGAAATATTCAGAAATATGCCAAGCGGATGGCAAATGAAAAAAAATACGTGTTATTTTGGAAATGCAAATTCAGCAAGAAATATTTTACTTCGCTCAATAAAACGTTTTCTTATTTATTTTAAATTTTTTATGCTGTAGTTTTCTGATATGCTCAAAGAACTTTGGCGTTCAAATTGAGCAAGAAATATTTTACTTCGCTCAAGAAAACGTTTCCTTATTTATTTTCATTTTTTTGTTTGCTGTAGTTTGCTGATATGCTCAAAGAACTTTGGCGTTCAAATTGAAAAATAAATATTTTACTTCGCTCAAGAAAACGTTTTCTTATTTATTTTCAATTATTTTTTTCTGTAATTTGTTGTTCCAATTCATCGAAACACAATTTTCTTAAATACTTCTTGATATTAGCAAAAAGATTTTCTTCATTTAAGTAAATTTAAGAAAAGATGTTCTTATTTATTTAAACATTTTTTTTCAACACTTTTTTTCTATAGATTTTGTTAGTGTTCTTGAATAAGAAAATAATTGTCTCATTTTTGGAAAACTCAATTTCTTAATTCCAGTAATAATTAAGTAAATTTTTCTTATTTCCCTAAAAATTTTCTAAATTGAGTTCAAGAAAGCATTTTGACTTTATTGCGTTTTCGAGCATTTAGCTTCGCATCGGTCCGTGTCGGTTCGCGTCGCTGCTGTTATTAGAAAAGTTAAGCGCCGCAGGCGAAAATTTGGAATAAAAAATCGCGCGATTTTTAATTCCAAATTTTAATTTTCCTAAACTGCTTTTTATGAGAAAAGAAATGCGCCGCAGACGAAAATTTGGAATAAAAAATCGCGCGATTTTTAATTCCAAATTTTCATTTTCCTAAACTGCTTTTTATGAGAAAAGAAATGCGCCGCAGACGAAAATTTGGAATGAAAAATCGCGCGATTTTTAATTCCAAATTTTCATTTTCCTACTTTTTTGCCATGCCGCAGGATAAGGCAAGTAGACATAGTTTTTATATACATTTTTATTGAAATTTTTGTATAACTACTTTACATTATTATATAATTTATTGAAATATTTTTGCTGTGTTGGCAACAACTTGTCTGCAGTAGGGGCAGAGAACAGGGCACTTTACACGAGCGGCATTTTGCACAATTTTTGAATAGCATTCGAGACAAAGCTTAAAATGGCTGCATGGAAATAATACCGTATCGCGAGGGGTTTCGACGACCACACTTCACTAAATTCACTTATCAACTAATTTGTAGTAACATAAGAGCGAGTTAAATTGTATTTTCATTCATTAACAAACGGTACTCATAACGGGTTTGCAGAAGAACTCAGCAAATATTTTCATGAATGAACAAGTTTTAAGCAAAGTTGACATTATTTCCATTTGGATTGGGAAATAAGGTCAATTATTTTATTTCCAAATTTTCGTTGACCTTATTGCGTTTTCCAAAAACGCAATAATGTCAATTGACCTTATTTCCCAACCGGGTGGGAAATAAGGTCAATTGACATTATTTCCGTTGACCTTGTTACCTGTCACCTTTTCTTGATTCAAGTATGCAAATTTCTTTCCGTGCAAATATCAAAAATTTTTGATTTTCGTCGCCGCGAGCCGGCAACAAGTACGTGTAGCACTACGGCTGCTGATTGCACTAACACACACAAAAAACAATCAAATTTGACTAACTCAAAAAAACACTCAAACTGGACAATCCAGATTATAAGTTGCCAAGGGCCTTTAAATCGATTTGTGATAATCGCTGAATTAAATTAGCGTTACCACATCTTTCCTATGTGCAAAATTATGGTTCATTACAAGCGGTGGCTAAAAACGTGGCTAGTGGCAAAACCTAAATTTTGGTGGCTAAAAAAACACGGCGATGGCTAAATCTAGCCACCAAATGGCTAAAACGGCCACGCTGGTCGGCACCCTAAGAAGGGAGAATCCGCTCACGAAAAATGTAGCGAGTAAATTACGAAATTGTCTGAAATTTCAATCCAGGTTGAATTTCTGTTTTGATTCTTTCATCCGTAATTTCGTGGCGAAATAAAGTTAACGCCATTTTTGTTTCAATTTTGTCTTTGTCATTTGCTTTCCTACCCAATGCGAAATTTGAAGAGCCATAACATATGTTCAAAATCAAAATATTTAGCTTATTATTTATATTAAGTATTATTTAAATAATAACTAAATATATGTTTTAAGTGGTTCTACAATATATATATATAATTAATAATAACATGTTTATCTCTATACATTAGGTGTTGTTATATATGTATATATTGTTTATGACAATATGCAAATTTATTGATCATATACATTTTTTGAACATTCTAACAATGGATGTTATCGAAATCAGAATTTATGGTGTTTAAATTTCGCAATATATCAAATAATTATGATTTCCATTTTTATTTTGTCTTTCCAAATGCTGATTATGCGCACAGGGCATTCTGACTGCACAAAGAAGAAAATGCGAAAGAGCTATGCACACAATCTTACGTAGGCCACATATGTATACAGACAATTTTAATTGTGTTGGTGTCCGCGGTTTTTTTGCGATGTTGACAAATAACATGGGCTTCGATTGGCTGCTTTTTTTTTGTATCACCACACATATCTGCTTCTTCGCTGTTCTGTTCTAGTGACATATACCCAATGCCAAGATGCCTAACACATTACACCTTTTGAACGACCAATACCACAATTTGTACACAATGCAAACTGATTTACAATGTGCATACAGAAGTGTATAGACTTCACAAATATTAATTTTGTTATTTTTTGAGTTTGGTTATGTTTGAGAGGTTTGTATATGTACATATATGCAAACATCATCTATTCTATAATCTACATTTTCGCTGTTGGGTATATTCGTAAATGCTTTGCATTTTTGGTTCTAATGATGACGATCTTACTTCTTTGGCAAACCAGTTATGCCTATGATTATTTATCTATGCATGTACGTAAGCTTCTATATCCAACTGGCAAAGACTCGAAATTAACATTTTGTATGAAAGAAATGCGATTAATTCGGGACGTGTTCGGGACCAATCGCTCACATCCCGAAGGTTGCAAATGTAGTTTAATCTCCTTCATTCAAATGTTATGAAAATTTCTTGTTATATGTATATGTATATTAGAACAAAGTTTATTCGATTCGTTTCCATCTCGTAGTGAAATCTTTTAAATTAAAATTAAGTATTTTCTCCAAATATATATAATATAATATAATATAATATAATATAATATAATATAATATAATATAATATAATATAATATAATATAATATAATATAATATAATATAATATAATATAATATAATATAATATAATATAATATAATATAATATAATATAATATAATATAATAAAATATAATATAATATAATATAATATAATATAATATAATATAATATAATATAATATGATATAATATAATATAATGTAATAAGTTTTACTTTTGAAAAAATTTGCCTACATTTATACCGGGACAAGCCCTTTCGGGATTAATCGCACATTTTATGGAGGTGAATCTAAAATCCTGAAACTTATTTGAAGTTAGGCTTCTAGATGACGAAAAGGCGTTGTTTGAGGGAAGAAGTCCCAACCAAACCTTGATTCATAATTTTGATGCACCAGGCGCACATCAAAAATAAAAATAAGCGCCGAATTAATTTTGGATACGTATATATGTACATATGTACCCATATTTGCATATCCATACATACATATGTACATATGTATGCCAAATGTATGCATGCATAAGTCAGAGATTTCTATTTTCTAATCTTATTCGTTCTTATTACTTATTCACGTCGAAAAACCAAAATAAAAAAGTCAAGTGAATTCGGGACGCGAAAAATAGTGAGGCAACTCGCGCATACTGGATTGAAATTTCAGAGCCGATTTTATCGAACTCGTCCAAAATAACGAACATTCCCTTCTTATAAAATTTACGTTCTTTGGTCGCACGGTCGTAGATGGTCACCTAACTTTTGCGCTCTTACCAGCGTTGCCACAGCCAAAATAAAAAATTTACCAAAAATTACAAAAAAAATTACCAAAAAATTACCATTTTCTTTATCTATATATATATATATATAAATCAAGCCTATTTCTTTTTCGCCGGCTTTCGCCCAAACGCGTGGAGGGATTTTGACCAAATTTACACACCGGCTGAATACCTTGCCCTAGATGGTTCATATGCATTTTTTTTTTTTTCAAATTCGGAAGTTGGTTCCCGAGATATAGGTCAAAAGGTCAAAACGTGGATCCGAATTTTCCCTTAATATTTTTGGTCGATATTGCTATCAAATGAAAGGTATTGAGCAGGGAATTTACATAAAACAGCACTCATTGTGATTCCTAGGTCGGGTCTCCATATATGGGTCAAAACGTGGACCTGAATGACCCTCGAACATTTCTGAGTGATATTGGTATCAAATGAAAGGTCTTGATAAGGACTTCGACATAGAACTATTTTATTTGTGATGCCTAGGCCGGGTCCCCAAATATAGGTAAATCCGTGGACCCGGATGACCCTCGAATGTTTCTGGCCGATATAATAATAATAATAATACAATGGCGCTATTATAACTCTGACGAGTTTTATTACCGAGCTTCTCTCCCAATTCTAGGAGTGCTCCTTTTTTGTTTTTCCTACTAATTGGGTGGACCTACAGTTTTATGCCAGCTCCGAACGGCGAATGCATTTTTTGTGAGAAGCTTTTTCATGGCAGAAATACACTCGGAGGGTATGCCTTCCACTGCCGAGAGGAGACCGCTATTTTTAAAAACCCAATAATTGGGTTTTAATTAATTAGAAAATTTTTGTTTCTTGTTTGTCCGGACTGGGGTTAGAACCCGAGACCTCTGGTATAGCAGGCGAGCACTCTACCCACTACACCACAGCGGCCAGTAACTAACTTACTTCAAAAGTTACACATTTTCTACTGGAAATCTACGGTTACAAAAGCACACAACCCCACCAACATACTGGTGACAAACGTCGACAAATTCACTGATGCTGGATGGTAGGTTTTAAAAAGAAAAAAAAACAAAAGAAAAATTAATCCAAGCGAAATGCAAGGTGGCGGTAGCCTAATGATTATGCCATTAGCGTACCAAACGAAAAATCTGGGGTTCGAATCTTGGCGGGCGCCCAGAAAAAAAGTAGTCTGAGGAAGAGATGTGGCATAACATCTCCCAAAAAAAAATTAAATGTTTAACACCAAAATTTTTCTCATATAATGGTGTATTAGCCCATGGTATGGAAAAATTACCAAACCGGAACAAATTTTACCAAATTACCAAAATCGGTTTTAGAGAAAAAAAATTACCAATTTTGGTTAAAAATAACCAAAGTGGCAACGCTGGCTCTTACTACGACAAAACGAGAGAGTTGAGCGTTGCACCTCAGTGCTATGAAACGAAGACCCCTGGTTTAGATCAAGGCCCGGCAAATCGACTCACGTGAGTTAATGAGTATAACACACATGGGCTTACGCTCTGTGATTCAGTCGTTGTTTAGACAGCGAAGAAGCAACACAAGCATTGGCTGCGTTGCTTTGTTTGTTATGCGACAGTGTGCCATTGCGTATGTATGACCATGAATAATAAATCATTTTGTACTGCAACCAAATTTTCAAGTTGCAAAATTGCAATGCTTTATTTTTCAATTCATATAATAAAATTTTCTTATTCTTAAAGGTTCTACTAAATCTTCAGTTATAACTTACGCCGCATCCTTGCATACCTTAACAAGTTTAGTTATGTACTTTTGGAAAAATTTCGTAAATGATATCAACTCTCAACTACATATTTCTCAATGAATATTCTTCAAACAAATTTTTAATGTATATTTTTTACACTAAAAACTCCTTATAGACATTTTTTTATTACTGGAATTTCCAATATTTTACATTGTTGAATCCAAATTAATTTATAAAACATTTTTTCAAGTTAAAAATTCCTATGTAATACATTTTTCGTTATTATTCAAATATTTATTTTATTTTCAAAACGTTGCTATTTTGTACCTATTAAATGTAAAATTTGTACTCAATTAAAGTGATGTCACACTGATACGATCCACACTTTGTCACCACCTATTTATACTAGAAAAGATATGAGTTACAGAAACTCAGTCCAGATTTCTTAATTAAACACAGATTTTTGTGAGAATCTTGTTGCTTCCCAATATAATTTTTTTTATGGATTTTCAATTGTAAATTTATGTTCTGAAAAATAATTTCTTAATATCAAGAAAATCCAAGAAAATTGGATTTTAAATAAATAAGAAAAAGTTTTCACACTTCAAGAAAAAATGGATTTTAAATAAATAAGAAAACATTTCTTGCTTCAAGTAAAATTGGATTTTAAATAAATAAGAAATAATTTACTTACGGTAAGTGTTTTTTCTTGTTTTTAGAAATAAATAATTAAGAAAAAAATTTTGTTGCAAGTAAAACTTTTCTTATACGAGCTTAAGTAAATAAGAAAATATTAAAATAAGTAAAAATTTTCTAAAAATGTTAAAAACGTAAAAAATAAGGAAAATGAAAACTAATCATGAGGGATTAGTAAACCATAATTAGTCAACTAGTACTTATTTTCCTAGGACTTGTTCACTGAAATGACAACATTTCAATTAATATAAATGAAGATGCAAATAGTGAACTCCTTATACCAAATGCTTCACTAACAATCTGAGAATTGCAGAAATATTCAGAAATATGCCAAGCGGATGGCAAATGAAAAAAAATACGTGTTATTTTGGAAATGCAAATTCAGCAAGAAATATTTTACTTCGCTCAATAAAACGTTTTCTTATTTATTTTAAATTTTTTATGCTGTAGTTTTCTGATATGCTCAAAGAACTTTGGCGTTCAAATTGAGCAAGAAATATTTTACTTCGCTCAAGAAAACGTTTCCTTATTTATTTTCATTTTTTTGTTTGCTGTAGTTTGCTGATATGCTCAAAGAACTTTGGCGTTCAAATTGAAAAATAAATATTTTACTTCGCTCAAGAAAACGTTTTCTTATTTATTTTCAATTATTTTTTTCTGTAATTTGTTGTTCCAATTCATCGAAACACAATTTTCTTAAATACTTCTTGATATTAGCAAAAAGATTTTCTTCATTTAAGTAAATTTAAGAAAAGATGTTCTTATTTATTTAAACATTTTTTTTCAACACTTTTTTTCTATAGATTTTGTTAGTGTTCTTGAATAAGAAAATAATTGTCTCATTTTTGGAAAACTCAATTTCTTAATTCCAGTAATAATTAAGTAAATTTTTCTTATTTCCCTAAAAATTTTCTAAATTGAGTTCAAGAAAGCATTTTGACTTTATTGCGTTTTCCGTGTCGGTTCGCGTCGCTGCTGTTATTAGAAAAGTGAAGCGCCACAGGCGAAAATTTGGAATAAAAAATCGCGCGATTTTTAATTCCAAATTTTCATTTTCCTAAACTGCTTTTTATGAGAAAAGAAATGCGCCGCAGACGAAAATTTGGAATGAAAAATCGCGCGATTTTTAATTCCAAATTTTCATTTTCCTACTTTTTTGCCATGCCGCAGGATAAGGCAAGTAGACATAGTTTTTATATACATTTTTATTGAAATTTTTGTATAACTAGATATTTAACATACTTTACATTATTATATAATTTATTGAAATATTTTTGCTGTGTTGGCAACAACTTGTCTGCAGTAGGGGCAGAGAACAGGGCACTTTACACGAGCGGCATTTTGCACAATTTTTGAATAGCATTCGAGACAAAGCTTAAAATGGCTGCATGGAAATAATACCGTATCGCGAGGGGCTTCGACGACCACACTTCACTAAATTCACTTATCAACTAATTTGTAGTAACATAAGAGCGAGTTAAATTGTATTTTCATTCATTAACAAACGGTACTCATAACGGGTTTGCAGAAGAACTCAGCAAATATTTTCATGAATGAACAAGTTTTAAGCATAGTTGACATTATTTCCATTTGGATTGGGAAATAAGATCAATTATTTTATTTCCAAATTTTCGTTGACCTTATTGCGTTTTCCAAAAACGCAATAATGTCAATTGACCTTGTTACCTGTCACCTTTTCTTGATTCAAGTATGCAAATTTCTTTCCGTGCAAATATCAAAAATTTTTGATTTTCGTCGCCGCGAGCCGACAACAAGTACGTGTAGCACTACGGCTGCTGATTGCACTAACACACACAAAAAACAATCAAATTTGACTAACTCAAAAAAACACTCAAACTGGACAATCCAGATTATAAGTTGCCAAGGGCCTTTAAATCGATTTGTGATAATCGCTGAATTAAATTAGCGTTACCACATCTTTCCTATGTGCAAAATTATGGTTCATTACAAGCGGTGGCTAAAAACGTGGCTAGTGGCAAAACCTAAATTTTGGTGGCTAAAAAAACACGGCGATGGCTAAATCTAGCCACCAAATGGCTAAAACGGCCACGCTGGTCGGCACCCTAAGAAGGGAGAATCCGCTCACGAAAAATGTAGCGAGTAAATTACGAAATTGTCTGAAATTTCAATCCAGGTTGAATTTCTGTTTTGATTCTTTCATCCGTAATTTCGTGGCGAAATAAAGTTAACGCCATTTTTGTTTCAATTTTGTCTTTGTCATTTGCTTTCCTACCCAATGCGAAATTTGAAGAGCCATAACATATGTTCAAAATCAAAATATTTAGCTTATTATTTATATTAAGTATTATTTAAATAATAACTAAATATATGTTTTAAGTGGTTCTACAATATATATATATATAATTAATAATAACATGTTTATCTCTATACATTAGGTGTTGTTATATATGTATATATTGTTTATGACAATATGCAAATTTATTGATCATATACATTTTTTGAACATTCTAACAATGGATGTTATCGAAATCAGAATTTATGATGTTTAAATTTCGCAATATATCAAATAATTATGATTTCCATTTTTATTTTGTCTTTCCAAATGCTGATTATGCGCACAGGGCATTCTGACTGCACAAAGAAGAAAATGCGAAAGAGCTATGCACACAATCTTACGTAGGCCACATATGTATACAGACAATTTTAATTGTGTTGGTGTCCGCGGTTTTTTTGCGATGTTGACAAATAACATGGGCTTCGATTGGCTGCTTTTTTTTTGTATCACCACACATATCTGCTTCTTCGCTGTTCTGTTCTAGTGACATATACCCAATGCCAAGATGCCTAACACATTACACCTTTTGAACGACCAATACCACAATTTGTACACAATGCAAACTGATTTACAATGTGCATACAGAAGTGTATAGACTTCACAAATATTAATTTTGTTATTTTTTGAGTTTGGTTATGTTTGAGAGGTTTGTATATGTACATATATGCAAACATCATCTATTCTATAATCTACATTTTCGCTGTTGGGTATATTCGTAAATGCTTTGCATTTTTGGTTCTAATGATGACGATCTTACTTCTTTGGCAAACCAGTTATGCCTATGATTATTTATCTATGCATGTACGTAAGCTTCTATATCCAACTGGCAAAGACTCGAAATTAACATTTTGTATGAAAGAAATGCGATTAATTCGGGACGTGTTCGGGACCAATCGCTCACATCCCGAAGGTTGCAAATGTAGTTTAATCTCCTTCATTCAAATGTTATGAAAATTTCTTGTTATATGTATATGTATATTAGAACAAAGTTTATTCGATTCGTTTCCATCTCGTAGTGAAATCTTTTAAATTAAAATTAAGTATTTTCTCCAAATATATATAATATAATATAATATAATATAATATAATATAATATAATATAATATAATATAATATAATATAATATAATATAATATAATATAATATAATATAATATAATATAATATAATATAATATAATATAATATAATATAATATAATATAATATAATATAATATAATATAATATAATATAATATAATATAATATAATATAATATAATATAATATAATATAATATAATATAATATAATATAATATAATATAATATAATATAATATAATATAATATAATATAATATAATATAATATAATATAATATAATATAATATAATATAATATAATATAATATAATATAATATAATATAATATAATATAATATAATATAATATAATATAATATAATATAATATAATATAATATGATATAATATAATATAATATAATGTAATAAGTTTTACTTTTGAAAAAATTTGCCTACATTTATACCGGGACAAGCCCTTTCGGGATTAATCGCACATTTTATGGAGGTGAATCTAAAATCCTGAAACTTATTTGAAGTTAGGCTTCTAGATGACGAAAAGGCGTTGTTTGAGGGAAGAAGTCCCAACCAAACCTTGATTCATAATTTTGATGCACCAGGCGCACATCAAAAATAAAAATAAGCGCCGAATTAATTTTGGATACGTATATATGTACATATGTACCCATATTTGCATATCCATACATACATATGTACATATGTATGCCAAATGTATGCATGCATAAGTCAGAGATTTCTATTTTCTATTCTTATTCGTTCTTATTACTTATTCACGTCGAAAAACCAAAATAAAAAAGTCAAGTGAATTCGGGACGCGAAAAATAGTGAGGCAACTCGCGCATACTGGATTGAAATTTCAGAGCCGATTTTATCGAACTCGTCCAAAATAACGAACATTCCCTTCTTATAAAATTTACGTTCTTTGGTCGCACGGTCGTAGATGGTCACCTAACTTTTGCGCTCTTACTACGACAAAACGAGAGAGTTGAGCGTTGCACCTCAGTGCTATGAAACGAAGACCCCTGGTTTAGATCAAGGCCCGGCAAATCGACTCACGTGAGTTAATGAGTATAACACACATGGGCTTACGCTCTGTGATTCAGTCGTTGTTTAGACAGCGAAGAAGCAACACAAGCATTGGCTGCGTTGCTTTGTTTGTTATGCGACAGTGTGCCATTGCGTATGTATGACCATGAATAATAAATCATTTTGTACTGCAACCAAATTTTCAAGTTGCAAAATTGCAATGCTTTATTTTTCAATTCATATAATAAAATTTTCTTATTCTTAAAGGTTCTACTAAATCTTCAGTTATAACTTACGCCGCATCCTTGCATACCTTAACAAGTTTAGTTATGTACTTTTGGAAAAATTTCGTAAATGATATCAACTCTCAACTATTTCTCAATGAATATTCTTCAAATAAATTTTTAATGTATATTTTTTACACTAAAAACTCCTTATAGACATTTTTTTATTACTGGAATTTCCAATATTTTACATTGTTGAATCCAAATTAATTTATAAAACATTTTTTCAAGTTAAAAATTCCTATGTAATACATTTTTCGTTATTATTCAAATATTTATTTTATTTTCAAAACGTTGCTATTTTGTACGTTTGCCCCATATGCTTAGTTCTTACACCACTGTTGCATAAATCTCTCTGTTCTCACTAACACAATCTCAGTTTTAGTTTTGCCGGGGTCTGGTTTAGATCAGAGATCCCCAAAACTCTAACTGCAGCAATGTTAGTAACTGCAGCAGTATTAGTGAAAAACTACTAGTTGAGTGCCCAGCTTCTACCGTCGCATCGTTCAGTAGCTTGCGGGCAAGCAAAAAGACAACAACGTGCACGCATATATTTTTCGCTTTTATGCGCTGCTATACCACGTCGCACAATGCAATACGAAAAATACTTTATGATGCCCAATGCTTGCGCGACGTCGTATAAAAGCGTACGAAAACGAAGTATGCGTGTACGTTGTTATCTTTTTGCTTGCCCGCAAGCAACTGACTCGTCGCACGGTCGTAGATGGTCACCTAACTTTTGCGCTCTTACGACGACAAAACGAGAGAGTATAACAATCTGTGTGAGTTGAGCGTTGCACCTCAGTGCTATGAAACGAAGACCCCTGGTTTAGATCAATTATCGGCACGGCCTGGCTCACTGAGCTGGTGCTGAGAACAAGCTTCTCACACGTATTTAATACGTGAGTTTCATGCGAGCGCAATAATTAAAACCGAACAAAGTGCTTAGTATCATTCGGTTTGCCATTCTAGCAGGTCGATGGCGGATCAAGCAATGCGTGTATTTTTCTTACATACGTATATATGTTTGTTTGTAGGTTTGTAAACACATATGCGTGTTTTCATACGTACGCCCGCACATCATTGGACAAACGTCTGCTGTCAACAACAATCTGACATCAACTGATCGAATGCTAGCGGCTGACGACATTGCCCGACAACGCTCTCTCACTAATACACATGCAACTAATAATTTCTTTGCATGTATTGGAATGCCGATAATAGCCCAGTTAGTCGAGAACGTAAACCCGTGTACCGTGTCAGCTGATCCAACCTATTTAATGGGATTTGTATGTAACCGATTATTCAACGACGTACGACGCAGAAGCCCGTACCGCAGAAATCAAAATCATTTTGATTTTTTACGTAAAAACGTGGCAGCTGATAGCTCGCATGGTTGCAAGGTAGAAGGGTTGCCAGTTGAACATTTTTAGTTATTAAATATTTAAACAGTAATTTTCACAGCATTATACAATTAACTCAACAAGATTGTAAAATTTTATCGAATATACATATCGCACACTAAATCAAAAAGCGTCACAACTCAAAATTTTTCGAAATCGGGTTTCTTCCATAAATTGGTACACAGAATATATCTCTATCGGCTGCCAAAAAATCTTTTCCATCAGAGTCTTTTTTAACTGAGAAATAACTATTATACCTAGCCTTTTCCCATATCATTGCCTATAAAAATTAAAAAGTTTTTTGCCTCTCCTGAAAATTTTTGAATTTTGAGTTGTAACGCTTTTTGATTTAGTGTGCGATATATGTGCAGAGAACGTAGATGAACAGAGAAGTTGCAACTACGAATAATCGTGGAAGCCAGAGACCCAACAAAATTCTGGTAGTGCATCTGGTGAATAAAAAATTTTTATTCAACACAGCTGGCTGTTAAAATAACAGAAGTAGAGCGAGTTCGTCTGTAGAAAGGAATGTTATATTAAATTTCTGCACATCTGCTGATATGGCTCATTATTCCTCCCATACACCAATTCCATCGATGCACTAATTTCCCAAAACCGCTGGTGTTTTAACTATTTTCTTATCGAATTTGAATTATAAATAAATTAAAAATTAAAAAAAAATCAATTAAAATTAATTTCAATTTGACTTTACTGGGACTCGAACCTGCGCATCAATGCATTTTCTGTATTAAAAACCATACAACAATGCACCAGTTTGCTACAACCGGTGAGTATTTTAACAATTTCCACATCGATTTTTTAATTATTCTAAAATTTTCGAAATTTTGAAAATGTAAAAACATTTTGTTGTCCATTTCATGTTGTTGATGGCCAACCCATCAACCTCGTTGATGAGCAACGATCAACCATATCTATACCTATGCCAATGAAATTTAATTGTCACCCTCTCTGAACAATTAGATGATGCATCAATACATATGTACATACATACTATGTATGTTCATACATCTATTGAGCAATAATAAATTGGTGGCTGCATCAAAACCCTCACCATTCATCTTGGTGTATCGGGGCACAGCAGCTGCTAGACTCTGATGACTGATCAACGCAAATCCTACTGTCCTCCAAACTCTCAGTGTGGATTTCGTTGCGAACGGACGTGTTAGCGGAGCTCTGTGAGTATTTTTGCGATTTTTCATTTTTGCGATTTTCGGCATTTTTGTGGCATACCTCAAGGGGCGAATAAAACCTTTGTTGGTATTTTCGTGTGTTGTAGTTTTGACGCGGAGCCCCAGTCGGTGTCGGTAAAACTCCGGCAATATATTTTGTTGGTGTTTGGAGCGCCAATTTTTCCGGCAATACAATTTGTTATTGTTTGGAGCGCTAGCTTTCCGGCAATACATTTTGTTGTTGCCGCGTTTATTCCGTGGTGCGTTTTTCGGTCGGTGCGGTTGCTATCGGTCGGTCTTGTGTGTTCGCTTCCCAACCTGCGTGTCTCTGTGACGTCACTTGCCCGCCAGAGGTACGGTGTCGAGGTGCGTACGGGTATCGGCTGCGTGTGTGCGTTGGTTCGATTCCCAGGCAAGTGCGGTTTGTGCCAGTGGTACATCGGCTTAGTGCGGACCAATACTAGTCCTTTTGGGATTAGTGTTTTTCAGCACTGCTCGCGGAGTACTTTGTCACTCCTGTTGACAGGGCCAGTGCTTGTGAAATTAGTGGCAGAGTTAGCGGCTGCATTTTTGGCCAGCCAGTTCGGTCGGCGTTGTCTTCGCGCCAGCCGACTCGTTCCCATTGTTGGGACTTGGAGTGGCTATCGTCGGTATTTAATTACCGACATCCAGTGCGTGAGAGGCGCCCCCGCGTTTTTGCTTTGGCCGACTAGGTTTGGCCGTAGCCGCTACTGACCACTTGTGTCTTCGGCTCAGTCCCTGTCCGTAGGGTGACGAATTGCCCCAAGTGAGCACCGGAGTATCAAGGGCCAATCTTTGCTGCTGGTGGTTAGATCCTCGTGTGCGCGTAGTTGCTGCCCGGAAACATTTCGGGAGTTGTGCCAATGGTAGGCACGGCGCAGAGGGGCCGCAGGAAGCGGCGGAGCACCACGTCGAAGTTGGTGACTTCGGGCGGCGTTAGCGATGGTGCTGGAGGTGGTGCGGATTCGTCCTACACCGCCGACAGCGATTCGACGGTGTCGCGATCGGGAGCGGTGGCAGGAGCGGGTGCGGTGGCGAGTGACTTGCAGTTGCAGTCACCCCCGCGGGGCAAGTTGAAGGGTGTTGGCGGTGACGCTGTGGCGATTTTTAAAATGCCTGCCACGAAGAAGGCGGCTTCCATGGAGGATGCAGCTTCGACGAGCAAGGGTGCTGCTGGTGGGATGGACGCCAATGATGACGTCGTCATGCAGTTGCCGAGCACTGGCTCGGGCTCTGGCTCGGGCGCCGACTCGTCGGGCGATGAGTCGATGTATGCCCCGATGCAGGCTCGGCAGCGGCATGCGACGAAGGTAAGTAGTGGCGATAGACAGGTGAGTACCGGGGAGTTGGGAAAGGGTGTGAACAGGGAGGGGGGTAAGGGAGGCGACTTCAAAGAGCGCCTCTCTCGGGTATCCCACGCCTTCGACCGCAGGGTCTTTGGGCTGGAGGGGCTCCCTATGGAGTCAGCGGCGGTCCTGGTGCAGTCGTCTCGCGACTACCAGGACCTCGTGGTTGACCTCATTTCCGAGGTTGCCCGTCTCCGTGGCCAATTGGAGGTTCTGAGCGGGAGTGGTGCTATGCCCCCGCGTGCGGCCGGGTCACCACATGCTGGGCATCCTTTGATGCCGCCCCTACAGGTGTCCGCTCCTGTAGAGGCTGTATCGGTGCCGAAGCCAGTGGAGACATGGTCGGTCGTGGTGCGTAGTACCAAGCCTTCGGTGTCCTCCAAGGAAGTCGTGGAGAAGGTGGTGAAGGAGGTTGGGCCTGCCTTGGGAGTGAGGGTCCACGAGGTAAAGCCGGTGCGCTCGGGCGGGGCCATTATCCGCACGCCATCTGTCGCCGAACGCGACAAGGTGGCTAAAAACGCGAAGTTTGGCGAAGTGGGCTTGAATGTGAGGGTAAATGAGAAGCCGGGCGCCAGGATTGTGATCCAAGGGGTTCATACGGAGATCTCTCCTGATGAATTCATGGATGAGCTCTTCCGTTTGAATCTCAAGGAGATCAATCCTGATGCCCAAAAGAAGGACGTCAGGTTGGTCAGTCGCCCCTGGAGGGTTGCTGCTGATGGGGCAACTAACGTTGTTCTTGAGGGGTTGGACAAGTTACTGTCCCCCCTCTTGGCGACCGGACGTTGCTACATTAAGTGGTTCTCCTTCCGGGTACGGCAGGACAACCTGGTGGCCGGCTGCTTCAGGTGCATGGGATTCGATCACCGTGTGGCTGAGTGTAGGGCGAAATCGGATGTCTGTCGTCGGTGCGGGCAGGAAGGGCACCGAGCCGGTAATTGCGCCAATGCCCCGCATTGTCGCAATTGCCAGTTTAAGGGCAAGCCTGCCGGGCACCTTATGTTGTCTGGCGCTTGTCCGATATACGCTGCAATTGTTGCCCGTGCGAACGCCAGACATTAAGTATGGATGTGTTTCAACTTAACTGTCAGGGTGCGTATGCTGTCATGTGTGAGGTTGGTGCATGTATGACTGCGGGGCGGGTCGGCGTTGGCCTGCTTCAGGAGCCCTTTTCCACCAATGGTGTGGTGAGGGGTCTTCCTGGGAGCTTTCGGGTCTTCACTGACCTGAGGGTTAACGCCGCGGTTGTCGTGAATGAGCAGAGCTATGAATGTGTTTTGGTGGATGCGTCGGAATGGGGGGTTTGTGTATGTATTGAGGGTACTTTCGGTAGAGTGTATGTGGCCAGCATTTATTGCAAATTTGGCGAGCCCATTGAGCCCTATCTGAAGTACCTGGATACGGTGCTACTCCTAGTGAGTAGCAATCCTGTTATCCTTGGTTTGGATGCGAATGCCTCATCCCCTGCCTGGCATAGTAAACTTTCCAGACATTCGTCTGGTTATGCCAGTAGCCAGAGGGGTGAGGTAATGAGTGAATGGTTGACGGCCTCTGGCTGTTATGTGATGAATGAACCGAGTGAATGGTATAGTTTTCATGGGCCAATGGGCGCGAGTGACATCGACGTGACGCTCATGAATGAGGCAGCAACTCGGATGTTTGAGTTTAGGTGGAGTGTTATGGGGGGTTGGGGGATAAGTGATCACAATCCGATCAAGATTGTGATTACTCCCCTCAACCGCCAGCGTGTGGAGGGTGAGTGTAATTTAAAAAGATGGCGAACTTCGGGTGCTGATTGGGTCCATTATGGACGGTGTGTGAGAGAAGCGGTATTTAATATACCGCTTAGAGTGTTTCAAGAACTGGGGGTTGATGAGCAAATTGCTCGTCTGAATGAATGTGTCTGGAATGTGAATGATAGTATGTTCCAGAAGTGGAAAAAGGTGCGGTTTAAGAAAGTGAGATGGTGGACTAGGGAGCTTGAGGCGAAGAAGCGTTCCGTCAGGCATGCGAGACGTCTGTTTCAGCGCGCCCGGCGGAACAATTCTGAGAGTGTAGCCCAGCTAAGGAGTCAACTTAGTAGGGAGATGAATGAGTATAAGAGGTTGATTTTGTGTACGAAAGAAGATGAATGGAGGGGGTTTGTCAATGACTTCCGTGAAGACCCCTGGGGGAAGGTCTATCAGATCTGTCGGGGTCCCCGGTCGTCAGACGTTATTAACTCTCTCCAGGTCCAAGGGAACCTGACCCATACATGGAGAGATTGCATGAGGGCTCTTCTTGGTGAATTCTTTCCTAGGGCGGAGGTATCGGTTCCTCATGCACAAGAGGTGCCAATACCTCCACTAGATGACGAAGAAGTAGATTATGCGTTTGGCCTGGTCAGGTCTAAACGGTCACCGGGTTTTGATGGTTTGAACGGAGAGATGTGCAAATGCTTGTGGAAGTTCATTCCGGAATACTTGATGGCTGTTTACAACAAATGCATATGGGAGGGATACTTTCCACGTGAGTGGAAAGTGGCTAGGGTTGTCGTTCTTCTGAAGTCGCCCGACAAGATTAGGACTGACCCCCGGTCCTACCGGGGAATCAGCCTCCTTCCAGTGCTTGGCAAGGTACTGGAACGGATCATGGTCGAGCGGCTTCAGGAAATTACGCGGGATGTTAGGTCGGATAGGCAGTTTGGGTTTAGGAAAGGTCGGAGTGTTGAGGACGCGTGGATGTATGTTCAGAATGCTGTAGGGATGAGTGTCAATAAATATGTCCTTGGCATATTTATTGACTTCAAGGGGGCGTTTGACTACCTTCGCTGGGATAGAGTGATTGAACGGTTGGAAGAGCTCCGCTGCCCGGAGGTAACTTTGTGGCGCAGTTACTTCCAAGGCAGAGGAGCCTCCATCGTTGGTGTGAATGAAAGTGTGGAAGTGGATGTGGTTCGCGGTTGTCCACAGGGATCCATCTGTGGTCCATACATATGGAACCTAATGATGGACTCCCTGTTGCGGCAACTCGAGCCACTGTGTAAATGTTGTGCGTATGCGGACGACCTTCTACTGTTGGTGGAAGGTCCGTCAAGGTCGAATGTCGAGAGGAGTGGGGAAAATTTGTGCGAGATTGTGAATGCATGGGGAAATTTCGTGGGTGTGGACATATCGGTGGACAAAACGGTGACAATGTTGCTTAAGGGCAAATTGTCGCCGGATAGGCCACCGGTTGTGCGTGTGAATGGTGTCAGCATCAGATACGCGACGCAAGTCAAGTATCTGGGGCTGACAATGGGTGAAAGGATGTGTTTTACCCCGCATTTTGTACGGCTGAAAGAGCGATTGGTGAGTGTTGTGGGCCAAGTTCGCCGCATAATAAGGTGTGAGTGGGGCCTCAGCCGTCGGGCTGTTCGAACTATATACCGCGGTCTCTTCGTGGCTTGCGCCACGTATGGGGCTGCGGTGTGGTACAGAGCAGCCGAGACGGTTGTTGGTAGGAAGCGTTTGTTATCATGTCAGCGAGTGATGATGTTAGCGTGTTTGCCCGTGTGTCGCACCGTATCCACGGATGCGATGCAGGTCCTATTGGGGGCGCCTCCTCTCGACCTGATCGTTATCCAAAGAGCGATATCCTTCAGGTTGAGAAGGGGGCTGAGTGTGCCGTTGCTGCGGGATGAATGGATTTCCGACAATGATGTGGAGAGAGGGTATATTGAGTGTAAAAAGTTGTTGAAATTGTGTGTTG
This sequence comes from Urophora cardui, assembly GCA_960531455.1. Lineage (NCBI taxonomy): Eukaryota > Metazoa > Arthropoda > Insecta > Diptera > Tephritidae > Urophora > Urophora cardui. The sequence goes on along the minus strand of OY482670.1, from coordinate 82,190,174 downwards.
AGCGTAAGTGGCAAGACCGTTGGGACAGTAGTCCTAACGGTCGAGCGACATATGAGTACATTCGGGACGTGACCTTTGTGGCAGAGAACCCGGACTTCAGATTCAATCTGAGTCTGGGCTTTCTGCTAACGGGTCACGGTGCGTTAAATGCGTTTTTGTATGCGAGGACATTGAGTGATACTGCGGGGTGTGTGTGTGGTTGTGCGAGTGAGGATTGGATGCATGTGTTGTGTGAATGCCCGATGTACTCAGACATTAGGGACCTTGGGGGTTGGGGAATTAGTTGGACTGATGGACGGTATGATGTGAGTGGTGTGCTCTCCACTAGTCGGAATGCCGAACTTCTGAGTGGATTTGCGCGTGAGGTCTTTAGACGGCGGAGGCACTTGTTGAGTTGAATTGGTGAATGATTGCATGATTGGGGGGTTTGGTGATCGATTGAATGGAGAATGAATTGGTACGAGGTGAATGGGGCGTATGGTGACCAGTCCAGAGCAGGATGGATGCTCAAACTGGTAGTAGTCATTTGTCGGGTGGACATTTGGCTACGAGGTTCGACCGGAGACTTAAATCTGGTACCACGGGAAACAGGGTGCCCATGGCTTCGGCCAGCCTGTTTATTGGGAACGGCCCCTCGGGGAGTTTTCGTGGTGGCTGTGGTTGAAACCCAAAGTTCGCTGGGAAGGGTTATTTATAACCCGGTGTGGTGTTGCATTGCAACCGGGTGCCGGACCCATAGTACGGCAGAGGTGTGGATAGGCCTCGAACCCTACCAAGGTGGTAACGCGTCCATTCCGTATTCCAATTGGTACCAAGTGCGTAGCACTTGGGGCGTTGATCAACGTTTGATCCGTGTTTGTAGAAAACCGTGTGTTTAGGCCTTTCGTGGCAGTTGCGCACGTAAAACTAAAAGACTTAGACTGTCCTCCAAACATAGCAAAAAACAACAATAACAATTCATTCATAAACGTACCTAGTCACAAAAAATTAAGAGAAAACTGACAACATTGTCTTCGCGCAAATCGACGACAATTTCTTAATATTTCTATGTAGTCCAACTCGACTTCAAATCAGTTCCTCGGCAAGAGGACAAGGTGATAAGGGACAAGCTTATGAAATTTTGTTATTGTACCTACAGCTCAAAAAAAGGCGCTCGCATACATACATACATTCATATGACTTAACCCAGCATACAATCTAGTAAGCGTTTTGCAAATCAAATAAAATAAGCTTGCATAATTGAACTAATGTAAGCGTTGTAAACCAAACCAAGCTTAGAATAAGCTAGCATGAATAAGGACTTTGCAAGCGACATTTGCATAATATTTGGTATAGTAAGCGTTTTGCATATGTCTTTATATTTCGCAAGGAAATGCTAGCGTTTTATAAATGTTGGCGGTGACCGACTAAATTTACAGTTATTTGTAGGTAGAACCCATTTTAGTTTTGATTTCTGAACAGTAAACAAGTGAAAATAGTGAAATTTTAGTGAAATAAATAAAGTGATAAAAGTAAAGTAGAGTCAGGTAAGTGCAACACGCGTTATTATATGTCCTAAAAAACATTTTTTGCAATCCTAATTTCAAGCTTAGAACGAGCGACGCGTTTCGATTGCAAAAGGCTTACTTTGCGATGTTTGTAAATGTCAATGCAAGTGTTTTGCTTACATCTGAACGCTTACCTAACGCTTATTTTCATTTGAAATTTTTTGCTGGGTTCACATGTCAACAACAAGAATAAAACAAAAAAATCTTCGTTTGGATGTGTACATTTTCTGCACAAAGTTTGACTTCTTTGCGTAGATCAAACGACAAAGGGTTGTCGGCTGTTCTGACACCGCCGCTATGAAATCACATGCTGACAGTGCGCAGGCCCAATTTACCCAATTATTGCATGTTACCGCGCTTGTTCATATGAATGCGCACATAAGCTTGCAGGTGTTGAACCATTGCCATTGTGTGCAAGGTTCATCACTTTTGTATTACCCGCATGCCCACTGACTAGATCTCAAAGCTATTTGGAGTTGAAATTTGACAAAATTTCTTCGATTTGTGAAAAGTGAAGGACAAAAGCGAAATGTAGAGGGGCAAGCAAACGCAGCACTTGTTGACATGTGAAGTCATATGAATGTATGTATGTATGCGAGCGCCTTCTTTTGAGCTGTAGGTACAATAACAAAATCTCATAAGCTTGTCCCTTATCACCTTGTCCCCTTGCCAATGATGTTTTTTAAGTCGAGTTGGGACCAGAAAAATTATTGAAATTGTCGTCGATTTGCGCGAAGACAATGTTGCCAGTTTTCACTTGATTTTTTGTAATTGCTTTATGAATGAAATTGTTATTGTTGTATTTTGTGGTGGACAATAGTTTTTGTTTTTGGATACATTTATGAGCACATGTGTACTTTTGCAAGTACATACATACATACATACATCCATACATACATATATCCATACATACATACATATTTACATATGTATGTACCTATGTACATATGGATGATTGATGGTTTTACGCAAAAATATAGCAATGTGAAATGCCGACGGCAATTTCGATTTGGTATGTAGGTAATTAAGTTGTGTAAATGAAGTAGGTACATATGTATGTAACTACCTATGTACATACCTATGTGTTTATTAATTTATAAAAATGGTTGGTCATCAGCAAATGAACACCAAAATACTTATAGTTTTTTTTTTTTTTAATTTCGTAAATTTAATTACAATTGAAAATTCGATAAGAAAACATAGTACCTACCTACATACATATGGACAAATATTTACCAGTTTCATCAAATTGGTCCTTGTTGTGTACACAAAAGCATCTATTGAAGCATAATTTTTTAATACAGAAAGATATGCACATAGAGGCGCAGGTTCGAGTCCCAGCAAAGTCAAATTGAAACTAATTTAAATTGTTTTTTTTTAATTCTTAAATTTGTTTATAATTGAAATTCGATAAGAAAATTTTAAAATTACTTTGCTGTTTTAGGAAATTGGTGCATTGGTGAAATCGGTGTATGTGAATAAAACTAAGAATATCAGCAGATGTGCACAAATGTAAAGTAACATTCCATTCTACAGCGCGCTGCTAATTTTTTTAACTTTTCTCTCAAATCTGTAATTCACCATGACTCAACTCTGGTAACGTTAACAGGATGCCCTACCAGCGTTTTGTTCAGTTTTGACGTTTTACACGATTTTTCGTAGTTGCAACTTCTCTGTTCATCTACGTTCTCTGATATGTGTTCACATGGAAAAAATAGTATGGCTGTTTTGACAATTTGATTTTTAGGTTAGGTTGTAATTGAAATTTTTGAAATTGGAGATGAATGGAAATAACTGAATTAGGAAAACAAAATTCTACTTAGGCTATTCCACAACATCATCAAGATTCGTTTTTGCGCTAACTTATTTAGTACACAATTAGAAATTTGCGTTTAAAATGTTTGTATATTTCCAATTGAAATTTTTGTGATCATATATTTTTGACACTTCTATTTTTTTTAAAGCTGCTAGTAGTTGCAAGTGAAAATTTTACTTGCAGCGTTTATCAACTCTCTCGAGGTCTTACTCTCTCAATTTGGCTCTCTTTTGCGAATTTTTTGGGTTATTGAACATAAATTCGTAACTATTCGTAAAAATATGTAAAAATTTTGAGATATTGAACACTCCTAATAAATGAAGATATTACTGAAAATTAAAGCAAAATTGTATTTATCCACAATGGTGGCGGTATTTTCTTCATTGATAACTCTTGGTGGTCTTCTTCTGCAATTTTTCTACATTAAAAAGTTATAAATTGCCACAATAAATCTGAGTTTCTGTAACAAAATCAATTAAAGTGATGTCACACTGATACGATCCACACTTTGTCACCACCTATTTATACTAGAAAAGATATGAGTTACAGAAACTCAGTCCAGATTTCTTAATTAAACACAGATTTTTGTGAGAATCTTGTTGCTTCCCAATATAATTTTTTTTTATGGATTTTCAATTGTAAATTTATGTTCTGACTGTGTTTTTTGTTATTTTATGTTTTAGCCCTTGATAACTATCACCAAGGTGTGATGGAAATATATTGGGCAGCAACAAAATTACAAGAAAAATGTGTTTTAATTACCAACTAAGCAGTCAAAAAGTAACTAAATTAATAAAAAAAAAAGTCGTCAACGACAACTTTAAAAACGATTAAATTAGTATTTTCTTGTCATTTGGCAAATAATACACAGTTGTGTATTGAAGAGTAATCCGCATAACACTTTGAAGATTATTAAAAATCTTGTTTGCTCAAAAATTACTAAATGGCAACCCTGCCAAAATGTAAACAAACTTTATATATATGTAAATATGTGTGAGTAAAACAGCTGATTGCTACGGGCTCAAAAAATCCTAAAAATTGCATACGGGCGTTTGCGTTAACGAGCGGACCACACGTTCTCGACTAACTGGGCTATAACTGGTTTAGATCAGCGATGCGCAGCCTCTTGCCCAGACCAGCTGTTTGCGATTCACACGTATACTCACCAATTGTCACTAATCCAGACAAATAAAGAGCGTAAAACGAGCGCACAGTTTGTATACATGTATGTACGAAAATAGCACATTTGACTTTTGGCTGACGAAAAGTAGCAAACATATGTATGTATATATTGTTTTTACATTAAAATTGTTGTTTTTTAAACGAAATTGCAATACCTCGTATCGACAAACCCCAGGAATGTGTTTTTGTTAAAGTAGGAGTTAAGAAGAGTAAACCGAAACAGAAAAATGTATACGAATGAAGTACATAACAAAGTTAGATGGTAGGCAGCTGTATATTCAGCACCACAATAATGCTACCATTCATGGTGAATACCTAACAAGATTATAGTAACGACCATGCGGCTTGGAATGAAAACCTGACGCTTTCGCTTCATTGCTTTTTTTACTATACAAAGTCATGCATGCAAAGGCGGCCATAGTCATGGGGCATAGTCATGGAAGTTGTTATCTTCTCTAACCGAAATGTAAGGAGAAAGGTATTGATGATTGTAGTAGCGTTGGGCCAAATGGGTAAATGTACATATATGTATACTAGGGTGGTCCCCAAATGTATGGAAACAAATTGCGTATCATATTTCGTGAACCTCACCACCAAGGTCGATGCTAATATAGTCGAAGACATCATGTATAAATTTTTGTCCCGATCGGAGACGGCTAAGTGGTGTCGCACAGGGGTCAAATTTCAGAAAACTCTATGGAGACTGAAAAAATTAAATTAAATTTCTTGTACATCTAATGCCCAAAATCGATAGTCCTGCACTAAAGGATACCAAATATATATTTTGGTCCCGATCGGAGATGGTTAAGGGGTGTTGCACAGCGGTTTACTATATCACCTCTCTTCCTTTTGGACGCTTACTAGTTTGGTCCGAAAATTTATATTTTTCAAAATTCCTTTTCAAAAATATTTAATTTTCTGCGTATGAGGCGAAAAGATTCGATGTACAGTTGAAGAGAATCTCTATTTTATTTGTATGTATTATTAATTTTAGTTAGTTGCTTAATACCTGAATGTGATTTTGGTAAAGATTTTTGCTCTCTTTGAGAATTTTGAGGTAGTCCGTGTTAGCCAGCAAATTCAGAGTGTGACTTGCACAGCGCTGATGCTTGGGCATAAATTGCAATATTTCTTTAAAATAGGGCATTTTTTCCTCAATTTCTAAGTTCATATATGTATGTATGTAGACGGCTCCTTTATGGGGAAAGTATGTGTATTCATAAACTGAATGAGAGTTTTTCAGTGTGAGATGTGTTTGTCAACAGTACCTACTGTAACCGTAATCATTGAATATACCATTACGATTACAGTAATCGTAATCCTAAAAATTTTACGATTATAATTACTATAATTGTAATCGTACGTTTTATGATTACGATTACAGTAATCGTAATCCTAAATATATAACGATTACGATTACAGTAATTGTAATCGTACGTTCCATGATTACGATTACAGTAATGGTAATCCTAAAAACTTAACAGTTACGATTACAGTAATTGTATTCGTACGTTCTATGATTACGATGGCCGCTGTGGTGCAGTGGGTAGAGTGCTCGCCTGTTGTGCCAGAGGTCTCGGGTTCAAACCACGGTCCGAGCAAAACACCAAAACAATTTTTCTAATTAGTAAAAATCCAATTATTGGGGTTTTTAAGAGCAGCGGTCACCTCTCGGCAGTGGGCGGCATACCCTCCGAGAGTATTTCTGCCATGAAAAAGCTTCTCACAAAAAATGCATTCGCCGTTCGGAGCCGGCATAAAACTGTAGGTCCACCCAATTAGTAGGAAAAACAAAAAGGAGCACACCTCGAATTGGGAGAGAAGCTCGGCCATAAAACTCGCCAGAGTTATAATAGCGCCATTGTATTATATTATTATTATTATGATTACGATTACAGTAATCGTAATCCTAAAAATTTAAGGATTACAATTACAGTAATCGTAATCGTAAAAATTTCAATTAGGATTACAGTAGTCGTAATCCTAAAAAATTTAGGATTACAATTGCAGTAATTGTAATCGTAAGTAATCAAAATGTAATCGTAATCCTTAACGCCCAGCTCTGATCGTTAGACCGTATCGCAAAAAATAAAGTTCGCCGTACGCCCTCGCATATGAAGTCTTTTTGGGAAACATTTCCGGAAAATTTTTTAATTTTTTTTTGGAAACCGCTAGATGTCGCTAAAATTTATTTTACTCATATCTTCGGTATATATAGTCCGATCTCGAAGTTTAATACACCAATGTCTTTGGCTTGAAAGGGCGGCTTATACTATGGAATATTATTAACCCTATGTGCGCCATTGGGGTCACTACCACCCAGTACTTAGTTTATACCACCCTAATGTACCTTTTTTATGTCTGCGTGTTAAACGTAGTCAAAAATCATTAATCTTTTGCAAAATAAGTATTTCGATGGCTTGAGCAGAACCCGAAATAAAACACGTCCAACATTCCGAGGAATATAAGTTTTTCGCTTCCTATAGTATTTTAGGTTAATTTTACAGAAAAATTTTCTGAGGAGACCCCTAGTAAAATTTGATGCCAAATAATTTTCTAAAACATTTTAACCCTCCAGCGACCTTAAAAATACTATTTTTCCTGATTTTCTAAAAAAGGGGGTCAAAATAACCCTTTATTGGCGGTGCTAGAGTGTTAAAACGTTCTAGAAAATAATTCGCCATAAAATTTTAGTAGGGGTCACGTCAGAAGAAATCTTCGTAAAACGAACCTAAAGGACCAAAGGAAGCGAAAAACCTATATTCCACGGAATATTGAACGTGTTTTATTTCGGGTTCTACAGAAGCGATCGAAATACTTCATTTGCAAAAGGTTAATGATTTTAGACTACGTTTAACATGCATGCATAAAAAATTGCATTAGGGTGGTATAAACTAAGTACTGTGTGGTAGTGACCCCAATGATGCACATCGGGTTAATAATATTCTATAGATAAGGCGTCCTTTCAAGCCAAAGACGTTGGTGTATTAAACTTAGAGATCGGACTATTAATACCGAAGATATGAGAAAAATAAATTTTAGCGACATCTAGCGGCGTCCAAAAAAAAAATAAAAAACTTTTCCGGAAATGTTTTCCAAAAAGACATCATATGCGGGGGCGTACGGCGAACTTTATTTTTGCGTCCCTATAAGGCGAGACGGCCTAATGTATATATGATTTCCTATCAAAATTAAGTTACGTCGACCACATTAAGATTTATCTGTTAACTTATACAACATATGTATACATTTTTTCCAGTGCAATACCACCAACACATAAGCATTTTTGAGCGTAACATACTAATACTCCCACATATTGGTTACGTTCAGAAGGCGCAAGGTGGAGCACAACTGTTGTGTAGATATCAGTAATCGGAAAGTGATACAATTTGCGCCTTCTGAACGAGCTGATACATTAAATAAACTAATTATTATTTTAATTATCCCCAACGTAATTGCCAATAATTTCGCGGCTTTGAAACATTTTTATTACATTCCAAAATTCATAACCACTAATTATATTTTTGTACATATGTCAAAATCGTAAGCTCAACATGTTGTCTAAAGTGAGCGTAAAAAATTTATGATGGAAAAAAGTCTCCAAAATCACAACATGTTGTGTTGATCAGAAATACTCAACGTTGCGTTCAGAAGATAAAACACAACAGTTGCGCAACTGTTGCGCCACGGTTGCGCCTTCTGAACGTACCCATTGTGTCCTCTCACCGTGCCGGCCTCTGGTTTAGATTCATATATGAAAAAAACCACAGAATAAAAAATAAAAAACAAAAGATACATATTATCATGTAAAATTAACGGCTTAATCGAATGGTGTACTCAGTTTTTTAGTGCGAGCCATAGGGAAGGTACCAAGATCGCCTAAAGTGGAATTTTATTTTTTTAGACACGCATTTTCAAGTTTGGCGGGGATTTTCAACATTTTTTATTGTTGCAAGTAAAAAATTCGAAAATTTATTATTTACATATATATGTATATGTAAAAAAAAGTTGTTCAATATCAAAATGATTTTGGCATGTTTCATTTAAACCAAAGTAGCTTGCATAAAAAAAGCTCGATTTCGATCAAATAAACTTTTCTGAAAACATTAATTTGCGCAGATTTCTGTATATTTTGATTAAAAAAAAATTTAAGGTATCTTGAAAAACCTCGGGGCCAAACTTGAAAATTTATATTTATTTAACACACTACATAGTACGGTAAGCAATAAAGTCTTTTCAATGTACATATTTCACAAATGAATTACGGAAATTTTCTTATAAAACTAATTAAAAATTAACTTAAGTTAAAAGTAGGAGAGAAGAGGTGAAAAGAAAGCGGAGAGAAAAGGAGAGTTATGTAATAAAATAGATTTGAACTGCCGCCTTGAAGCATCTATCAGATTTTTTACATTTAATTGACACTGGTAAGGTATTCCACATTTTTACAGCACTAACAAAGAATAATCTAGAGGCTGCCAATGTTTTGTATTTAGGTATAATTACGTTATACGTGCGTGAATACTGCATACATTTCAGTTTTTGAAAGAGATAACTTGGTTGACGGTATCTGATTACTTTAAATAAAAATAGGATATTTCGGAAATTAAGGTAATTTTCCAAGCTCAATCCTAGAAAGTCTTTAACGTACAACGAGATATGATCATATTTACGTTTGCAGTAAATAAATCTGGCTGCATTGTTTAGAGCTAGTGTTAATTTATATCTAGATTCGCTGCTGAGATTACCATAGACTGTTTCAAAGTAAGATATATGTGGGACAATAAGAGCCTGAATAAGTGTACGTTTCGTATCGATAGGAAGACAGTAGCACGTATGCCATAAGTGTCTTAGCATGTAATATATCTTTGATATGATGTAATTAATGTGATCTGTGCAGGTAAACTTAGAGTTAATTTTGAAGCCAAGGTTAGTGACTACTGTTTGATCTCTGATTCACCAAGCATAATAGGCGACAAGCCATTCAGGTCAAAAGATTCGTGGGATATAGGTAATGTTTGATTTTTGGCTGCATTTAAACCAAGACCGTTTGCTTTTGCCCAGGATGATATTCTGTACAGGTCTTCATTTAGCCTAAACACTAGGTCTTCACATAAACCAATGGGACGTGACAAGTACATTTGGGTATCATCAGCATAGAGGTGTATTGATGCACTTAGGCAACAGTGCACAATATCATTAATAAAAATGGAGAATAATATCGGACCCATGATTGATCCCTGAGGAACACCAGAAAATATTGTCCTACGTTGTGAAAATAATTCACCGCATTGTACTTGTTGTAACCTATTCGACAAATAGCTCCTCATTAATTTAAGAAACGTACCACTAAACCCGAAATAATGTTGAAGTTTCAATAGCAGAATATCATGATTAACTGCATCGAAAGCTTTTGAAAAGTCTAACAGTAATAATATGGAGAGTTGATTACTATCGAAGGCTGGACGAATATCGTCCATAATCTTCAAAATGGCAGTTGAACAACTGTGGTTAAATCTAAAGCCGGATTGATGATCACTAAGAAGTTGTTTTTCATTCAAATAAAACACTATTTGATTTGATATCCACTTCTCGAAAACTTTTGACAGTGCCGGCAGCACACTGATGGGTCTATAATTTGAGGCGGAGTCACAGAGGTTACTTTTAGGAACCGGGACCACATTTGCCACTTTCCACTGTTCAGGAAAGGTTGACGAAGTTATGGAAAAGTTAATTATATGCCAAAGGGAGGAAAGTATACAAGGGAGAATCATTTTTAAAAAACGTAAGCTAATGCTATCTACACCAATGGCTTTCGATTTTATATCATAAAAACACCTTGCAATATCATCCTCTGTGGCTACATTGAATGTAAATTCACCAGCAGATCTTGGGATTAGCTCCTGATTTAACTTAAAAGACGAACACTTAGTATGATCATTTACTCCTATGTAATATGAGTTCATCACATTTGGATCAAGAGTACATGACTTATTATCCTTGTTACAGGCACCCATTGAGTTAATATTTTTCCATAAAATTTTGGGAGGAATTTGAGTATTACATTTTATTTTAAGATATGCCTTTTTTCCCATACGGAGGCTTTTAGTTACTTCGTTTCTCAAAATTTTATACTTATTCCAATGAGCATCTGTGGGATTCCGCTTCTAATATTTGTAGGTTGTGTTTCGCTTCTTGATAAGGCATAGAATGGTTTTGGTGAACCAAGGTTTTATACTATTAGTAATTTTAATTTTTCTACTGGGAACATATTTTTCACACAGGTACTTTACGAGCGTATTAAAGTGGTTAAGCTTATCGTCTATATCAGAAAACATCCAACAGGTGTTCCAATTAAGGGAAGCACCTTCCAACGCCTGTATATCTATGCTTTTATAATCTCTAAACGTCAAGTAAGTCACTGGGTTAGCTTTGAAAAATTCTATATCATAGCACAAAAACAACAATTCTGGTCAGAAACCCCTGCCAAGGGAAATTGGTCAATATGCTTTACATCAGCGACAGCGCTCACACCTAAAAGATTTAGCAAACTTGGCTTACACTGTGGTGCAAAGCGTGTTGCATATCATCATATATATTATTTCTAATTGGTGTTTTATAAATATCCCTTTTTCTGCTCACATAATTTACCAAAATTAATAAGTAAGGCATCGTTTTAAAGGTATTAATTAGCTAATGCGAAACGATGTTTTATTGAGCGTGGTACTTTTTTTAAATAGTATTTTGCAAAAATAAAATGTTTAAATTTAAACTAAAAGATTTGTGCCTAAAACTATGCCTTCAGAATTATTTTATTCTATCAATTCAAATCTAAAATGCAGATATTGCTCCATTTTAACAGTCGTGTATATTTTAAAACACTTTTATAAGCTTCAGCTGTATGCTTGTATGTAAACATTATATTATTTTAGGCGAACACGTGTGTATTCATTCCTACGCTAAATGGGGGCTTTTCAGTATAGGATATGCTGTACGTAGTACACACAATATATGCATTTATTATATTATACTTTTGATCACATAACGGTTGTACGTAAGACCATAAAATAATTGAGATAGATATATCAAAACGATCAGGATGAAAAAATGATTTAACCATGTCCGTCCGTCCGGCCGTACACACTCTAACTTGCGCAAAAATATAAATATTTAAATGAAATTGGGTACACAGATTCTAATGGGAACAGAGAAAGTTGGGGTTGAAAATAAGGCATATGGATGTATTTCGAAAAACACGTAAAACATGATAATTCAGTCACTAACAAAGCCCGAGTGATGAAATGACGTTATGCCGTTATGAGGAAACATGCTGAAATTTTGAAAAATGGGCCAAGAGGGGCAAATTTTCAAAGATTTATAAGTCAAAACTCAGGAACTGTAGCAGATGAATCGATTAAGATTGGACCACTGATTTGCTTGCCAAGGCAAACGTGTGGAAAAAAATTACTCAAGTCGGCAGGGACCACATACATATATATAACAAGTAAGGAAGCCTAAGTTCGAGTGGAATCGAACATTAGATACTCAGCTGTATGCGTTCATTGTTTGTTTGCTAGGCTTGCAGGGCCATGCGCACGGGGGGGGGGGGGGGGTTTGGGGGGTTAAAACCCCCCATGACCAAATCTAAGTTGCAATGATTTTGCAAAAATTTTCAAAACACAGTTTATAAATTTTGCATTGAATCTTGACTCATAATTTTTGAAAAAATTAGTACAATAATTTTACGGAAGAAGAAATTGGTGAAAGTTGCAAAAAATAAGGTTGGCCAATACATAAGTTCGGCACTTTGAATTGCACTTGCAGCTTTCCGAAATTACAAAGTTGTGTAGCATATGTTCGTTTGAAATTTTTGAGAAAATTGTACTGATAACAAAAAATTTTCATTTTGTGAAAACAGTGAGCAGTTTCAATTAACAAGTACTGTAAACAGTACTATTCAGGACCTGGTTAACTAGGTTTTGATGAATCAGAATTAGACCAGATAAGTCAACTATTTTGGCAAAGGGATGTTCTCATTGTTTGTTTACGTTTGACGGAAACACGGTGTATTTTATATAATGCGGATACCGCTTAAGGTGGGCGTAGCCACACCCATTTTCAAAATTAGTATCAATTATCCGACTAAGCATATGAATATTATTCTTTGTGCAAAATTTCATTCCTTTATGACTTTTAGTTACAAAGATGTCACGTCAGAAATTTCACAAGGCCATTTTAGAAATGTTTTTGTAAATAAATAATAGCTTAAAAAACTAAAAAACACGCTTTAATCTTAAAAATCGTACTAAAAATTGAGAAATAATTTAATTAGAAACAAAATGATGAACGAAAATATAAGTATTTAAGGAAAAGCGTGGGGTGCTCAGTATGTCAAAAAATATTTAAAATCGGTGTTTTTTTACTAATAATTTTATTTTGACTTTTTTGAGATTTCATATATCGTACTCCTTAATTTCGCAACTAGGTATATTTTTGTACTAGTTGTACGAATCGAATATTTTCATGTTTAAATATTATTGAGCACCCCCACGCTTTTCCTTAAATACTTATATTTTCGTTCATCATTTTGTTTCTAATTAAATTATTTCTCAATTTTTAGTACGATTTTTAAGATTAAAGCGTGTTTTTTAGTTTTTTAAGCTATTATTTATTTTTGACTTTTTAGTGAAATTTTTCATTAAAGGATGTTTTATGCGGACGCAAGAATAAAAGTAATAAGAAGTCTGATGGGATGTGGTGTTCTCCGAAATAGATCTACATACATATGTATTTATAACTTCTACCAAAAATCCCAATATGCAGTGAAGTAAACTAGCTTATTATGCAATATTTTCCAAACCCTTTTATTCAAGGTTTTCCAAACTAGTTTGGAAATACAAAATTTTCCAAACGTTTTGTTATATTTTACAATCAGAAAGTGAAGAGAAGTTGAGGTGAAGCATTTGAAAAGAACAAAAAAAATAAAGAAACCTGATTGAATAAATTCGAATTTACACAATAAAGCTCCGAATACGTTTGTAGCGTAATGGTGAGGTATGCTGCCTACGGACCAAGGAGCTCAGGTTCGAGTCCCGAGTGGCGCATTTTTTTTTTTATTTTTATTTTTTTTTTTAGAGAAATTTTTTTCACCTCACGTTTACAAAACATTGTATGAAAATGTAATTAGGGTTCCTTTTCGTTGATTCAGCACTTACTATTAAATGAATTACAAACAAAACCAGTTCTTGCTTTGCATACATATGTATGTACATGCGATTGTTTTTATTGCAAACACAACAACGACAAAACAGAAAGCTTGTTACACAAAACACAAAACCAGTTCTTGCTCTGCATACGTATGTATGTACATTGTACATGCGGTTGATTTCATTGCAAATACAACAAACCCAAAACAGAAAGCTTCAAGCTTTATTTTTGAGTGAATTTATGCATTGAGTTTATCGCCATCGCTATGAGCGACCGCTGGCTGTTGTGCGTTAGTTCGCTCGCTATTTGAGTGGTTATACGTTTTTCTTTGAACATTTGTTTGTGATTTGAGAAGAATGTATTTTTGAGCGTTCGTGAGTGAGTTTTTCCGTACCCTACTAGCTTGTTACTTATTGGCTTGTATACGGGAGTGAATTGAAATTCATAGAGGCTATTTTGAAGAAAGGTAACATAAAAGCCGCAATGAAGCATAAACTATAATGTTGAATGTCCTACTATATGATGCCGTTGGGCTGTTGATGTCATGTTTCGAATCCGGAGGAGAATAGAAATAATAGAGATAACACAAAAAAGTGAATGTTTGAAAGATATAATAATTTAGTTAAATGTTGCAACTTTTAGGATGGGATGAAGTTACATACATACATACATACATACATACATGCATACATACATACAGGTGAAGCTAATAAAAGCGTGTTAAAAAGTAGGCGTGGTTATACACCGATTTCGCTAAATTTTTTAACGTATATTAGTACAAGTAATAAAAGTTTAACCCTAAGTTTCGTCATGTGGCCGCTGTGGTGCAGTGGGTAGAGTGCTCGCCTGCTATACCAGAGGTCTCGGGTTCAAACACCAGTCCGAGCAAACACCAAAAAAATTTCTTGGGTATAATTTTAAGCATCAGAGTATGCAGTTTCAGAAAAGTTAGAGAACATTTAAATTTATGATGTATGGGTCTGGATTTCTGTTTCAGCAAATATGTTTATCTTAGCGAAAAATGTATGCGAATGCAAACCAAAATTAAAACCCCCCCCAAGGCTAATTCCTGCGCACGGCCCTGTAGGCTTGGGTAACTCAGCACTGAGTCATGACTCCGTGTCAACTCCCATCAGTGAGCTGCACGCTCAAGCTCACCTCACGATAAAATTATAACTCAGTAGCACACTTGACTCCGTTGGCACGTTTATAGCACGTTAACTCAGTAGCACACTTGACCCCGCTGGCACGTTTATAGCATGTTAACTCATTAGCACACTCGACTCCGCTGGCACGTTCGATTTCGCCTCTTATTTAAGTGTCATCTTGTGCATGCTTACTTTATATGGTACTTGGTGTATTTTGGTGGTTTTTGGTATTGGGGTGGTCACCTATTTATGCATTTTTTCATTTGTTCCAGGTGATTTAGGCAAATTTGGTGTATATAGGTGTATTCTGCATGAATTGTACTAACTTTCGGACACTAACCCGTTTTTGTATGGACACATATTTTGGGGTTTTTTCGGTTGTTCCCCTTAATTTTGGTAAATTTGGTTATGATATTCAGAAGCTAGATGGTTTTTCCCAACTTTTGGACTTTAACCCATTATCGTATATCGTGCATATATAAAAAGATACATTCATTTGAAATTTGTAATTGATCTTATCAACTAAGTTTATATTGGCACACATATGTATATTTTATTTATCCATCAGATAGCCCAATATGTGTACTTCATGAACATCTCAAAAATCCCTAAATACCCTATATCTCAGAGCTACATTGGTCTAAATCAATAATCAACAACAAAAACGACATTAATTAATTAACTAATTAATTTTCCATATATTTGCCCACCCACACCTATCACTTCAATTCTATTATTGATTTATATGCCATTCTCGTACAAATATCAATTCATCATCGGAGCGACTCTTTCACTGACACAGTCTCTGATAGCACACAGTAACACTTTTTGGTTGACAATAGCACGAAAGTAATATGTGCTGTAGTACAATCGTGCTGTAACACAAGGTGTTGTAGCACAATCGTGCCAACTCAGTGAGCCGACTCTTTTTAGTGAGTCAGTGCTTATGTGTCAGCTCCCAAAAATCGCGTCATTACTCACCCCTATTGTTTGCATTTGATGGAAACACGGCGTATTTTATATAAAGCGAGTGCCACATTAAGTGGGCGTAGCCACGCCAATTTTCAACATTTTTATCAGTCATCCACCTAAGCATATGAATATTATTCCTTGTGCAAAATTTCATTCCTTTTTGACCTCTAGTTACAAAGATGTCATGTTACAAATTCCCAAAGGGTGTTCCAGAAATATCTTTGTTAAAAAGTAGGCGTGGTCATAAACCGATTTCAATAAATTTTTGCGTGTCTATTAACACAAGTTATAAAAGTGTATAAACCAAGTTTCGTTATAATATCTCAATTATTTGTCGAGTTATGGGCTCAGAAATCTCGTATATTCCTGTTTCTAAGAAGGGGCGGTGCCACGCCCATTTTCCACAATTTTTTTGTTTTTCGTTTTATGTCAGCAGTTGGACTTCTGCTATAAAATTTCAATGACATATCTTTATATTTGACAGAGATATCGCTTAAAATGTTTTTATTAGGCCACTTTATAATACACAGATATAAAAGTGCGCGTGGCCATCAACCGATTTTGGAAATTTTTCGTCCAAACATTTGCCTAAGTAAGTATATCATGTGTACCGAATTTCATCGATATATCTTCAACGGTTTCTGAGTTATGACTCATAAAATTTTCAATGTTTGCCCCTTAATAAGTGGGCGTGGCACCGCCCATTTTCCAAAATTTTTGTGTTTTTTGTTTTATGTCCATAGTTGGACTCATGCGACAAAATTTCAATGATAGATCTTTATATTTGACAGAGATATGGCTTAAAATGTTTTTATTAGGACGCTTTGTAATATACATATATAAAAATGGGCGTGGCCGTCCACCGATTTTGACAATTTTCCGTCAAAACATTTATCTAAGTAATTAAATCACTCATACCAAATTTCATCGATATAACTTCAATGGTTTCTGAGTTATGACATATAAAACTTTCAATGTTTGACCCTTAATAAGTGGGCGTGGCACCGCCCATTTTCCAAAATTTCATCAAATTTCTTCCTAGGGGCCTGAGCTAAACATGTGGGTAAAATTTCATCGCTCCAGCTATATTAGTGACTGAGATACCAAATTTCCGATTTTTTCTATATAGGAAAAGTGGGCGTGGTCATGGTCCGATTTCACCCATTTTCAATACCAACCGTCCCAGTCTTGATACCAACTTGCATTTCAAATTTCATCAAAATATCTAAATTTTTGAGCGAGTTAGAGTGTTTACAGACGGACGGACAGACGGACGGACATGGCTCAATCAATTTATCTTTTCACCCTGATCATTTTGATATATATAAGTCTATATACAATCCACCGTTATGTGATTAAAACTATAATACTCTGTGTACTAGTACAGCTGAGTATAAAAATATATGTAAAATATATAAACAAATTTAATACACACTAGAGTGCTGCCTACTGTCGAAACTCGACAGTTTTTCTAGATGTTTACTTATGACTAAGGTGAACCTATAGTTTTTGTATAATTGTTTGTTGTTATTGTCACTGTTACTATTTTGTTGTTGTTCCTGTTGATTTTGCTCCTTTTGTTGTTACTTTCACTGCTACTACCTTGTTGTTTTGGTGTTGGTGTTGTCGTCGTTAATCGTTTTCATAATTCTTCTACCTACTTCTTTCTTTCTATTTTTGCTCTTTTCTTTCCTACTTATTCTTTCTTATCCTTCTTATTACTTGACCTTATGTTTTTGTTGTAGTGCTTTTGCTACCTTTTTACGTTTCTAATTCTTTGAAACTACACACCACATCCAGCCAAACATGTTCAGAATTGCGTGGTTTGGTGAAAACGCACAAAGTCAGGTACATATGCTTGCGCATTGAGACAGCTCTGTTGTGTTCAAATGCATGCAACAACAACCACACGGTAATTTTCCAACGACGATTGTGGGCGCATTTTCCAACCAATTTTAATGAAAATTGGCGCAGTTCTATTTGAGAGCAATACCTTTCTAATGGTGTGCTTAGTTTTAAAATCGGTTCAGTAGTTTCGACGGAGAAGAAGGAACAAAATTTATGTTAGCGTATTAATAATATAGATAATTACTTATATATATATATGTATGTAGGTATAATAAAAACATTTTATGCGATATGTTTGTCAAACATATAAGTAATTCATTGAAAGTTCCATAAGTTCCACTGTAGACATAAAACCAACTAAATATAAGTTTTTTTAAAATGAGCGTGACAGCACAAACTGGCGCCATGTATGTTTTATTATTTTCTGCGCAAGAAGCCTGCGACTCTCTACCCCATTTACGCCGACTGCCATAAGGCGGAAGCTTGCTATCCAACTTATTATGCCAATAATATCCTATGCTGAACTAGTATATAGTAACTTAGATTCGCAGTCTGCACACAAGATGGATGTGGCCTTTAATCACGTCACGCGATATGTACTTGGGCTAGCGAGATTTGACCATATCTCGAACTGGAGGAGTAGTCTGCTGGGCTGCGAGCTTGACGAGTATTTCAAAGTTAGAAATTGTATTTTTCTCTTCCGGCTAATAAATGAGAAGTCACCCAGATACCTCTATGAGAAACTAACATTTGCAAAGTCTGCTCGCGTACATGGCCTTATAGTTCCGCAATATAACTTTCTTCAATCAGCTAGACTATTTTTCATCAGCGCTATTCGTATATGGAACTCCGTTCCTGCTGCCATACGTAGTAGCTTAAACAACAGCAACATTAAGACTGTTTTGCTGTAGTATTTTCATAACAATTAATGTACAAAATAAAAATGTCTGTATCACTAGTAGATGTGCTATCTATAATTAAATTTACTACCCTTTTTCTACTGTCCTCTTTCCTTTATATTTCCTTCCCCCTGCCCTTTTTACTTTAACTTTTTTTTTCTCCTCCATGCTTTCTCCAACTCTATCTTCTCTACTTATATATGTATTTGTTAATTAGTTTTAAGTTATTTTTAAATAATTAATTAATTGTATTTTTGTCACTTGTTCTGCTGTTGTGCTAAAAAAGACATCTGATCTTATTGTACTAATGTTGTATATTTCTTAATAAATGAAATGAAATGAAATGCGCACTGGTCCAGCTAGTTTGTTAACAATAGTGATTCTATTACTATTAAAGTAATTCAGTATTTGTTTGGACTTCGCGTTATTGGTTAAAATATCAACATTAAAGTCGCCACAAATTATTACATGCATATAACTTACAGACAATTCAGATATTTTATTAAAGAGCGTAGTCAGATTATTAGACTTCTGAGGGTTATAGACACAAACAACAAGACATTTTTGCACACTGTCACTAAATTCAACGAACAAACTTTCAACAATGTCAACAGGTGAAGACTTATATAAAACTTTACAGTAGAATTTAGTATTAAAATAAATCGCGATTCCCCCACCTCTGTGCCCAGAAGATCTATCGTGCCTTATAATCGAGAAGTCGCACAGAGCGTACACAGAATTGTCAATACAGGGTTTAAACCATGTTTCGGTTACACAAATCACATCAGTGTTAAGGCCACACATAACGTATCTTACTTAATCGAGTTTATCTACTGTCAGACTTCGCGCATTAAAATGGCAAATAATGAACCCTGTTTTATGTCGACAGGTTAAGTTAAGAACGAGCCTTAAATTATCTTCGCTAGTGCTATCAATCGTAGCATTAGTCAAACCTATGGCTACAAAAAGATACTTCTAAACGGCTATCAACAAGAACATAAACAAAAAAAGATTGAACAAAGAAAAAAGAGACTGAAGCAGGAAAGAGGAAGAAAAAAGAGAGCTTAAAACTAACAAAAATCAAAAAAAACATACCAAGAGTTAGCAAATATTTAGTATATATACACGGTGGGCAGGAAGCGACGATAGGTTGCATGAAAATGTCAACAAAAAAGGAAAGTGTAGTGATGGGTTTACACCTGGGTATTTACCCATTGCTGGGTTTTTACCCATTTATACCCAATTTCATACCCGGGTATTTACCTAATTGTGGGTAAATACTTATTTGAATACCGAATACTCGTTGTTACGTAGCGTAAGGTAAATTTGGACATTTTCGAATTTATTTTGATAGCTATTTATCACAGGAAATTATTGAAATCATGAAGGAATACGGTGAACAAAAGTTGTTCGTGTTAATTGGTGACACTGCTGCAAATATGCAAAAGGCGTTCAAAATAGTAAAAGAAACTCACCCGAATGTTGTACCTGTGGGTTGTGTAGCACATAGCCTTTATTTAATTTGTCAGGACTTTTTAAAATGCGATACCTTACAGTAGAATTGCTCATCTGTTATAAATACTAACAGCAACTTTAGCTAGAATTGTGCAAGAAAAAGAAATCGGTGAACAATTAAAATACCACCGAAAACAAGGTAGGAAAGTTATTTCTATTCAATACAGAGTGTAATAAAAACTAAAGATTTTAGCAGTTCATGAACAAATTAATCTACAAGCCTATATAAAATCACAGCAACTTAGTGAAATCTTTTGGGAGCAATTACATTTACGCTCAAACATATTTGGTTGCATTACAGAATGGATTTGTAAGTTGCAATCCAATGGATATAATATACACAAAGTATATTTTGCGTTCAAGGAAATTAAAAATAAAGCTTGATTGGAGTTTGGAAGTGATCTTGATCCGTCTGAGGAGGCAGGTGCATTGGAATTCATTCACACAATGTCACAGGCGCTAAACATAACAAATTTTCCCAATTACAATGCCAAAATTGACTTCTGGGTAAAAACTTTTGCCTAGAGCTGTTTGGATGAGATTTCTCCATTAACTTGGTGGAAAGGTATTTGTGGCAGCACGCAATTAAGCAGATTAACTGTTCACCACCTGCAGCAGAAAATACGCACTCCACTCAATTCGAAAATGCCATTAATTATTCACTAGAAGGTATTCAAGACGACATCCCTTGAACTTCAACGGGAATCACGCACTCTACTCGATATGAGTTTTTATCGGATACTAATAGCGAAAGCGATTATGACTAAATTCATGTATAATTTCATTTGTAACTAAAAATCTATTTCATACCAAAAAAATTAAATTCTTTCTTAATTCTGGTTTATACCCACATTTTGGGTAAATACCCAGGTACTTGGTTAAATACTTGGGTATTTACCGGTAAATACCCAATTTACCATTTGGGTATTTACCCCTGTCCCATCACTAGGAAAGTGGGGTTGTGTTATGTGATGTTTATAGATGAAACATCCGTTGAAATTAAAATCCGAGCTGCTCCTTCTTCAAGGATATCCACATTTTTTGATTTTTTTGAAAGGATCAAATATTGACGAAATCGAAAATTCGTCAAAGTCCAATTTTTTCCGATTTCAGTACATTGGGCCTAATGAATAAAAAAAAAGCAATTGCTAGTAAGCATTTGCTTATTAGCAAAAGCAATTGCTAAAAAATTTTTTACTGAAAAGAATAAACATTTGCTAATTTATTATATTAATAATATTTCAGTCATTGCTGCTTTTGCTAAAAATTTTAAGCTTTTACTAGAAAGAGACCAAATGTTAAAAAATAACAAAATAAGACTAACGGAGCTATATAAAAACGAAGTCAATAAAAATTGCAAAAACTTCCTTCCCGGTATTACAAAAATAAGAATTTCAACTCGAAAATGTTTGGCACAGGGTTTCGAGATTTCAAATCAATTTTGATTTCAGAAAAGAATTTTTATTTGTGATTCATTTCACAAAAGAATCGAAAATACCCTTTGATCCGTGATTCAAACGATTTTCAAATCAAAGATAATTTTATTTGTGATTCATTTCTCAAAAGAATCAAAAATTTATTTAGAATCAAACATATATTTTAATTCTCGATTCAAAATATATTTTTGATACGGCTCAAAAAATTTGATCAAGATGCAAGAAATATTTTGATTCGAAATTATTTTGATTTGAAATCAACTTTGAATCAAGAATCAAAAAAAATATCTTTTATTTAAAATTAGTTTGAATCAAGAATCAAAGGGTTTTTTGATTTTTTTTAAACCAATCACAAATAAAAATTATCTTTTATTTGAAAATATTTTAAATCAAGAATCAGAAAATATTTTTGATTCGTGATTCAGCCAAATCAAAATCACGCAACCCTGGTTTGGCACAAACAACAACAACGTCATAAACTTTACAACAACATCGTTATGCAAGAGGTTAAGTAAGAGGTAAGAGAAATGCCATTTCTGCGCTTTTCTTACCAAAACTAGTAGGTGTTTTTCCTGTTGGTAGGACGATTTGAATTCTATTAAGTTTTTACCTTCGTTCATTTTGTCAAATTGCCACAACAGTTGAAAAACGCTTGAAGGTTCAGGTGTGTCTGTCTTACAGCTTATATAGTTTGCTTTTTCTGTTGACATACTCGTTACCGTTTGATCCACATATGTGCCTTCTTTAAAACTTCTTTCATCACCGAACTAAAAGTTTTGGAAACTGTAGTTTGATGAATTCCGAGCTCTTCTGCTATACTATTCTGATAGCCCGGATCGGAAACTGCCCGCAGAAACACCTTTATCCTCTCAAAGGTCGATAAAACAACCTCTCTCCCCCTTCCTGAAATGGTATTATAAATCTGTGCCAAAAAATTGTTGTCGAAAATACCAGAAGAAAGCGTGGGGAACCCACCAAAATATATACCATTATGATCAGAATCATGAGCTGAGTCCGTCTGTGTGAACACAAACTATGTAGTCCCTCAGTTTTTGAGATATCTGAATGAAATTCCGAATACAGGTTTGTTGTTATGTGCAATTGATTATTTGTCGGAATTGGCCGAATCGGACCACTATAACATATAGTAAACAACCGATTGTTCAGATATACATACACATTTTGGGGTGTAACTTCTGTATAACTTCCCCATTTTAACAGCAAAGGACATGAAACTTTGAAGTATTTGTACCCGTATTAGCCCAAACAGGGTTATCGAAAATTGTCTAGATCGGACCACTATAACATATAGCTCCCATAGAACCGATTGTTATTTTAATAAATCTTTCCATAAATAACCCCCAGAGTTGAAATTAATCTAAATCAGGCTATGTACATACATAGGTAGCTTTTCATTTTCCCATTCATGAAAGGTATGAAGTCTTCGTTACGGCCGAAGACAGCTGCGCTCTTACTTGTTTTCTTTACGTATAGTCAAAAACTGCGCCATAATTGCATGTATTTGGAAGAAAAATCGAGCGAAAGCAAATTTCTTAAAAATTTAGCATGGGGTAGGGCATGCTTAAAAAATCATTACCTTTTGCTTATAAAAAATAGCAAATGCTAATTTTATTCATACGGAATTCAGCAATTGCTTACAGATTTCAGAACTCATGCCACAAAATTTCAATGAATTATCTTTATATTTAACAAAGATATTGCTTAAAATGTTTTTATTGGGCCACTTTATAATACCCATATATAAAAGTGGGCGTGGTCGTCAACCGATTTCGCTAAAAATTTCAACATGTATTACCACAAGTAATAAAAGTATACACACCAAGTTTCGTCATAATATCTCAATTATTTGTCGAGTTATAGGCTAAGAAATCTCGAATATTCCTGCTTCCAAAAAGAGGCGGTGCCACGCCCGTTTTCCAAAATTTTGGTGTTTTTTGTTTTATGTCCATAGTTGGACTCATGTCACAAAATTTCAGTGATAGATCTTTATATTTGACAGAGATATCGATATATCTTCAACGGTTTCTGGGTTATGACATATACAACTTTCAATGTTTGACCCTTAATAAGTGGGAGTGGCACCGCCCACTTTCCAAACTTTCATCAAATTTCTTCTTAGGGGCCTGAGCTCAACACGTGGGTAAAATTTCATCACTCCAGCGATAGTAGTGACTGAGATACCAAATTTCCGATTTTTTCTATATAGGAAAAGTGGGCGTGGTCATGGTCCGATTTCGCCCATTTTCAATACCAACCGTCCCAGTGTCGATACCAAGTTGCATTTCAAATTTCATCAAAATATCTCAATTTTTGCGCGAGTTAGAGTGTTTACAGACGGACGGACGGACATAGCTCAATCGATTTCTTTTTTCACCCTGATCATTTTGATATATATAAGTCTATATCTATCTCGATTATTTCATTCTGTTACAATCAACCGTTATGTGATTAAAACTATAATACTATGTGTACTAGTACAGCTGAGTATAAAAAGCAAATGCTTGCAGTGGCGTAGCTAGAGAATTTTTCGGGGGGGGGGGGGGGGTGGGGCTAAGCAAATGTAAAAAATTTACCAAAACTAAAATTACCAAAAAAAAGCTACAATTTTTTTTACAAATGATAAAAATCGCTAGCTTAGAATGCAAATTGTGTAAGTCCTTTTTTAAAACTTTGTAGGAGAGACAAAAAACAAAAAAGAAAAAAAAAAATTCGAAATGAAAAAAAAATTCTGTTCATATAAATATTTTGGACTTATACAATTTTCTTCGCTTTTTGGACTTACACAATTTGCTTATCACTGAATAACAACGAGTAGAAATATGACAAGTATCTCAGACTTATTTAGCGCGGTGCGTATTTGATTTTTCTAGCGTTCTACATAAAAATACACTTTTTCATAAAAGTGGATTACACAGTTTGCACTCTAAGCTAGCGAAATGTAATTTTTTCAGACTATAATTTAACATTTTAGTACACAAATATCGCTTATAATACATTATATCAAACTCTTAAGGCCCTTGGTAGCCATGGGTAATGGCGCAATTTTTTTGGCGCTGATACAATAACTCCAGCGCCACTCGTGGCGCCAACTCACGGTACTGGCGCAATAACACCTTTAGCGCAATTGTCATGGAATAATCGATAAATAACATTTTTTCGCTTGTTACTGTTTACCATCCCCGTTTTATTTCTTTTGGCGCAATTCTGCTTACATATACGAGGGCACAATTAATTTTAATTTTCATAATCATTTGGAAACATATTCCGTATATTTGTGAAAATATGCTGGAAATTAGAGTCACTTAGATCACTATCAAGCATACATAATTGTGACGGTGTCATACGTATACATATACTATGGTGCTGTTATTGGCGTTGTGGTGGTGTCATTTTACACTAGCGCTATATTGGTGCTGGTGTTAGCGCACGAAATTGAGTCGGTTTTATATTGCAAAATTGAGTTGGCGCAATATTGAGTTGGCGCTATATTGGGTTGGCGCTATATAGAGTTGGCGCATTTTCCAAATCGGAGTTAGCGCAATAACGCCAGGGTTGGTGTTAGCGCAATTGCGCCGCGCAGCGCAGTGTTACCCATGCCTAGCCCTTGGCCACTTAAAATCTGGAATGTTAAGAAGTGTATACATATGTGTGAGTGTCGGGTGATTGACGCAAATATCTAAAAGATTTGATTCTCATCAACGCGTGCCCGAACAAGAACGTGTAGGACGACGACTGCCGATTCCACTAACACACACAAAAAAACTCACCCATACACACTGCTTGACATGCCAGATTGTCAGTTGCCAAGGGCCTTTAACTATACTTCAAAAGTAAGTCTCATATTCTCTTCTGGAAATCTAAGCGCATTTTGTAAAATTGTTACAATTACAGAAAAAAAAACATACCCACATATTGGAAATAGAATGCGGAACAATAATTCATCGCTTTTTTCCCGACCCCATACTCTGCACTTGCCCCAGATGGTCGTAACCTAGCATATCTGAAGTTAATTTTTTTGTTTTTTTTCTTACATATTTTTAAGTGCTAGTTTCAACTTGAATATTTATTATTTAAAGCATTTCATTTAAGTAATCGTGATGAATCCTAAAGGTTCAAGTAATTACACTGGTCGACAAGTTTTTGTTACAGAAATAAAATTCTACTTTTCTAAAGGATTTCGGTGCGCTGAATCCGAATCTGAAGTCCGATTTTCTGTAATACGTACAGTTTTTTAGATATTCATGCCCAAAGAGGCGAAAAACACGTTTTTTTGGCTATATTCACTCCTCAATATCTTTTAAATTACTTACTTATTTTAAAAATTGATTAAAGCTATTGAAAACGCTGACATTTCTCTTGAAGAAACCGTTTTAATATTTCAGATATCTTTCTTGTGACTTGCAATATTGCATATTAAGCTTCATTAGTTTTGCAATATTTTCTCCATACAAATTTAATTAAAAATTTTGAAGCACGCTTTTAGGCAGTTTATTATATTATGGACGTATGTAAGTGGCTTCGTAAAAAAAATTGTTCTGCTGAGCAACTACAAAATTTGATTGCGCCTATAACATGCTACAAATGCTGCCGTTATTTTCGACGACAAATACCTTATTGTGCAAAAACATATATTACTACATACCTAAATTAGATATCCGAAAAATTAAAACGTTGTCTTCAAGAGAAATGGCCGGGCTTTCAATAGCTTTAATCA
This sequence comes from Urophora cardui, assembly GCA_960531455.1. Taxonomy (NCBI): domain Eukaryota; kingdom Metazoa; phylum Arthropoda; class Insecta; order Diptera; family Tephritidae; genus Urophora; species Urophora cardui. Next base: position 82,163,872 of record OY482670.1, on the reverse strand, counting down.
ATTTTTAAAATAAGTAAGTAATTTAAAAGATATTGATGAGTGAATATAGCCAAAAAACGTGTTTTGCCTCTTTGGGCATGAATATCTAAAAAACCGTACGTATTGCAGAAAATCGGACTTCAGATTCGGATTCAGCGCACCGAAATCCTTTAGAAAAGTAGAATTTTATTTCTGTAGCAAAAATTTGTTGAAATTTTGTCGACCAGTGTTATTAACACTTTTCAATAATATCCTTGGTTTCCAATAATTCTAAGAGTATAGTTTTAAGCTTTTAAAGTTGGGATATTTAAAAAAAAATTATCACTCTTTTTCATGTTAAAAATTGGTTTTGTTATGTTGCTCTGTCAGACTCAGTCAAATTAACCCTCGGACATGATATCTAGTACAATTAGTAGTTAGCCGACAAAAACTTACGTCGCACAAAGCCGCACTTCACTACTAGATACAGGGTTTTTCATATGTACCTACAATAATTTTCTTTTTGTGCTTTATATTTAATTTTAATGTTTATATTTCTAACGCATATCTCGGTTAATGTAGGTGATGCTCGAAAGTAACCCAGATATTTAGCAGCGATTATTGTTAACTCATTAGGCAGTATTTTTAGTATTTCCAATTTTTCAAAGTTAAGGAAGTACTTATCATAAAAAGGGGCTAAGAATTATAAAGCTACATTTTTTAGAAGATTTTTGAGTATGCAATTTTGCAGCTCATTCAATTGTAATATAATAATATGCAACATTCAACTTTTTGAAAAATTTCATTGGCTTTTCGGAAATTTTAACATATAACGCAAACACCCTGCAGAAAAAAATTACTTAGCACTTTTTACACTAAAATTGGTTGGCTACATAACAGTACACTTAGAAATCTCCTCAAAATCTTCTATAAATTCTGGCCGCGCTTTGAAATTTTTAATCCACTTTTAGAAATTTCTACGATTTTTCGGATTTTTCCATAAGCTTAGAAATCCTGCTTAAGGCGATTTTTATTGAAAAATTGTTTACATTTTTAAACGAAAATAAGAGAGTCAAATTTTCGACAGAACTGTTTGAAATAAATTTAAAAACTTTGGCGTATGATTTTTTTTGAGTCACTGTATATATTTTTCAATAAAATCGACTTTTAACTAGAGCCCTAGATACCCGGGTATCGAGCAATTCGATCTGATCGTTTTTGTTTGAAGCCCGCTTGTTGTTCAAATGCCCGTACAAACATTCGAGCATTCGAGCTTACAAACAAAAAAAAATGTGTATCGGTAAAACAAAAATAAAAAAAAACTACATATAATGAAAAAAAAAATAATAATAAACAAAAGAAAAAAACAAACTTCAAAATACCCGAATTGTTCAAATGCCCGTACAAACATACGGGTAATAAACAAACAAGCAACTCTTCGAGCATTTGAACAACAACTGTTCAGGCTACTCGAAAATGTTCAAAAAAAAAATCGAGAGCTCTACTTTTAACACAAATTATTAAAATTTTGCATTAAACAAGCAATTTGGAATAGATGTACACAATAAAATATTTCTACCTATGTGCTACGGTTATAAATAATAATTTTCTTATATAATTTAGTTTTTTAATATTCCATTTTGACAGACATTAAGTAAAATCTCAAGTTCAGATACTCTTATACATTGCATATTTATTCCCATTGTAGTTTATACTAATATTATTTGATTAAGATGATAAGTAATTGAAAGAAAACTTGAAATTTAAATAAGTGGCGTTACTTTTCTGTTATTAGCATATTAATAACAGCAATACCGTATAATAATTGTAGCGTTTGTTGAGCCGTAGGGAAGTGCAGGAACCGTAGGAATTTTACCACAAAAGAGCGAATATAAGTACAAAGAATGTAAATTGTGGTAAAATTTCTGCGGTTCTTGCACTTTCCTACGGCTCAACAAACGCTAGAATTATAAGTAATACTTCGTGAAAAAGCGCTAAATTTCGAATTACCAATTTCGAAAAATTACTATTCTCATTGATTTTTTCCTGAAAAAGAAATGTATGCTAATAAAGTCAAAGATGGTTTTATGGTCAAAACGAATCTTTCGGGGGGGGGGGGGGGGGGGTTTGTCCCCAAACACCCCCCCCCCGTTACTACGCCACTGAATGCTTGTAGCAAAAGCAATTGCTAGTGAAAAAAGCAATTGCTTCAATTTTTATTCATAGAAATTTAAGCAAAAGGTCTAGAAAAGCATTTGCTTAATGTTTATTCATTAGGCCCCTTATCTGGTAGCTAAAGGATGCAAGAAAAGGTATTAAAAACAGGACACCTGTAGTGGAACAATCGAATGTGAACAGGACCTAAAGGATAACGACTGAAATATAAAACAAGTAAGGAAGCCTGAGTTCGAGTGGAATCGAACATTAGATACTCAGCTGTATGCTTTCATTGTTTATTTGCGTTTGTTCGATATAGGGTGTATTTTATATGAAACGAGTGCTGCATAAACAGGGCCCAGCCACGCCCATTTTTAAAATTTGTATCAATCATCCAAATAAGCATATAAATATTATTGTTAGTGCAATATTGCATCCCTCTATGACTTTTAGTTACAAAGACTTCACGTTACAAATTCCAAAAGGGTTTTCCAGAAATATCTTTGTTAAAAAGTAGGCGTGGTCATAAACCGATTTCAATACATTTTTGCGTGTCTATTAACACATGTTATAAAAGTGCATAAACCAAGTTTCGTCATAATATCTCAGTTATTTGTCGAGTAATAGGCTCGTATATTCCTTTGTCTAAAAAGAGGTGGTGCCACGCCCATTTTATAAACTTTTTTACTTTTTGTTTCCGGTCTATTGTAGAACTCATGTCACAAAATTTCAATGAATTATCTTTATATTTCACAGAGATATCGCTAAAAATGATTTTATTAGGTCATTTTATAATACCCATATATAAAAGTGGGCGTGGTCGTCAACCGATTTGGGTAATTTTTCGTCCACACATTTGGCTATGTATATATAGCACGCGTACCAAATTTCATCGATATATCTTTAACGGTTTCTGAGTTATGGCCTATAAAACTTTCAATATTTGCCCCTTAATAAGTGGGCGTGGCACCGCCCATTTGCCAAAATTTTTATACTTTTTGTTTTATATCCGTAGTTGGACTCCTGCCACAAAATTTCAGTAACAGATCTTTATATTTGACAGAGATATCGCTTAAAATGTTTTTATTAGGCCCCTTTATAGTTCCTATATATAAAAGTGGGCGTGGCCGTCAACCGATTTTGATAATTTTTCGCCAAAACATTTGTCTAAGTAAGCAAATTACGCATACCAAATTTCATCGATATATCTTCAACGGTTTCTGAGTTATGACATATAAAACTTTCAATGTTTGCCCCTTAATAAGTGGGCGTGGAACCGCCCATTTGCCAAAATTTTTGTACTTTTTGTTTTATGTCCGTAGTTGGACTCCTGACACAAAATTTCAGTGATAGATCTTTATATTTGACAGAGATATCGCTTAAAATGGTTTTATTAGGTCACTTTATAATACCCATATATAAAAGTGGGCGTGGCCGTCAACCGATTTTGATAGTTTTCCGTCGAAACATTTGTCTAAGTAAGCAAATTACGCGTACCAAATTTCATCGATACATCTTCAACGGTTTCTGAGTTATGACATATAAAACTTTCAATGTTTGACCCTTAATAAGTGGGCGTGGCACCGCCCATTTTCCAAAACTTCATCAAATTTCTTCATAAGGGCCTGAGCTCAATACGTGGGTAAAATTTTATCACTCTAACTATATTAGTGGCTGAGATACCAAATATCCGATTTTTTCTATATAGGAAAAGTGGGCGTGGTTATGGTCCGATTTCGCCCATTTTCAATACCAACCGTCCCAGTCTCGGACGGACATGGCTCAATCGATTTCTCTTTTCACCCTGATCATTTTGATATATATAAGTCCATATCTATCTCGATTATTTCATTATGTTACAATCCACCGTTATGAAATCAAAATTATAATACTCTGTGTACTAGTACAGCTGAGTATAAAAACACAAAAAGTCCCTACATTAATTTGCGTATAACTCCTAAAATGTTAACTCTACGTGAGAATTCCTTATGATATGTTTCATTCAGAATAAATAAAGAAATATTTCTTTAATATACAATTTTGAAGTTTAAAGTTTTTTATTTTTTTACCAAGTTAGTGAAATTAAAATAACAATATCTCAGGTATCCGAAAAAGTGTAACGTTATTTTCAAGGGAAATTATTAGGTTTTTAAACCCTATATATAAATGATTTTTATATTTTTATTATTATCAGTATAAAATTGTAAAGTATCGCCATTTTCGAAGTTTACTTTGCTCTGAAAAATGTGAAATTGTAGCCTCGCTTGCAAACTCCCGCAGATAAAATAACATTTCCATTAAAGAGGACAATATTAGCTGTAACTACACCGCTTAACACTTAATTCCTCAATATTTCGATTTTAAGCCATAGTGGGGTGTAATAACAATTTTTAAATGAAATCAATAAAAAAGTTTATTTTAGGCAGAACGAAGTTTGCTGGGTCAGCTAGTTTTTATATATATAGATTTAGTGAACAAACCTATGTTTACTTGAAAAAGTTTTTTAGTGCTTAGCACGAAATTTATTTTAATTAAATTATTAACGTATGTGTGTATATAATAATAATACTATAACTCTGACGTGTTTTATGGCCGAGCTTCCCTCCCATTTCGTTTTTCCTACTAATCGGGTCCTACAGTTGGGACCGACAGTTTTTATGCCGGCTCCGAACGGCGAATGCATTTTTTGTGAGAAGCTTGTTCATGGCAGAAATACACTCGGAGGGTATGCCGCCCACTGCCGAGAGGTGACCGCTGCTCTTAAAAAACCCAATAATTTGATTTTTACTAATGAGAAAAATTGTTTTGGTATTTTGCTCGGACCGTGATTTGAACCCGAGACCTCTGGCATAGCAGGCGAGCACTCTACTCACTGCAACACAGCGGCTTAGCAAGAAATTTATTTTAATTCAATTTTTAATTGTTGGGGTAAGTGGAAAAAAACTAAAAACTCTTTCAAGTAAAATGGTTAACGTTGTTTGGTATATACATAAAATAAATACCAACAACAAATGTTCATTGCGAACTGCCTACAACAAAAATTCAGCACGTTTGAGGAGAATATACCTATGCAAAAGCATATAAACTAGGGATTCCAATTTTTCCGATTTTTACGATCCCGGGATTTTCGAGATTTTTTTATAATCCCGGGATCCCGGGATTTATCCCGGGATTTGGACATTAATTATACAGGCCGACAAAATTTCCAAAAAATTTTCTAACTAAAATAAATTCTACTGTTCTAAAGGATTTCGGTGCCCTGAATCTGAAGTCGGATTTTCGGTAATTCTTGTAGGTTTTGAGATATTTATGCGATTTTTTGCTATATTCACTGATCAATCTGTTAAAAAATGATTGCAGCTATTGAAAGAACGATCAATTTCTTGAAAACAGCGCTTTGCTTTCTCGGGTTTCTTAATTATATATCTAGAAATATATGTTTTTGTACAATAAGGTATTTTTCTTCGAAATCAACGGCAGTATTTGTAGCGCTGTTTTAATCGAAATCAAGTTTTGTAGCTGCTCTGCAGAACTATTTTTATTTCAGTATAGAAAATATATATATAGTAGGCCACTGATAGGAATTTTTGTTTCATTCACGCAAAATTTAGTCGTATTTTCGATAAATTAATATAAATTAATTCACTTATTTCATTCTAACGCACAGTTTGTTGTTAATATAATAAACTGCCTAAAAGCGTGCTACAAAATTTTTATTTGCAATATTGCATATTACAAGCAAGATATCCAAAAAAGCAAAACATTGTCTTGAAGAGAAATGATCGTGCTTTCAATAGATTTTATCAGTTTTTAATGAAAGTGAGCAATTTTAAAGATATTGAGGAGTGAATATGGCCAAACACCGCGTTTTCGCCTCTTTGGACATGAATATTTCAAAAAGTGCACCGAAATCCTTTTGAAACGTAGAATTTTATTTTTGTTAAAAAAATTTGTCGACCAGTATTATTTTCCCATATTTGAGGTTGAAAAATTAAATATGTATATTTTCGAGAAACGCTACAACTTTAATATGCAAAGAAAAAATAGATTTTTATTGCCATTTTTTATTATTTCATTACTAACAAAATAAAATAGGAACGTAAAATCATGCTTATTATTTATTAACACTTAAGAGTTACTTTAAAAAACACAATCAACAAAGAAAATTAAATACATTTGGTGAACAAAACATTTTCCTTTATAGTTGGTACTTTTAGGATATTAGGATAAAAAGGTTTGCGATCATTTGCTAATTTCCAATAAAATTTTTTAGAATTTAACGATATATTAAGCGAATATTTCCAAGCTTGCCGAAAAATTCTGAAAATTAATGCAACTTCCGAAAATATTTAAAAATCGGAGGCATATATTTTGATATGAATTCCGAGGATGCAGCTGCGTTTAGTAGAGTAATGTAAAACTATCAAGTCTAATTAAAATTTTGATTGCATTTTCTTCCATTATTTACTTTCCATATGGGAAAATTCCAAAAACCATTTGGGAAATAAATGACCAAAAATCAGGAAATAGAAATTATCAAATGAATTTCACCACAAGAATTCTAAAGGCTTTAAAAATACCTAACGTACGTTTCTTTACAACGCGTACTTCACGACAAAAAAATTTGGTTATTAAAAAAAACATCAAAAATATTAATCCTTACTTTGACTAATGGACTTTTTTATTCTGGCAAAAATGTCGCACTTTCTTCGGGCTGTCACATTTTTTGTTCTCTTCCACACAGACTCAACACTTTTTTAAGGCTGTTTGTTCTATTGACAAAATATAAAACTGGCCCGACTACAGGGCAACATCTTCTGCTCTTAGCACATTGCATTATTTTTGTTTCATTCATCACATGAACAATGCAACATTTATAGGGCACAGGGCACATGTTGATAATGGTGCAATGTAATAATGGAACATTTTCATGCAGAATAGGAAATGCTATTAGTATACAGATCTGAGACCACTAAAAATTATATAAAATACAACTTTTCTTTGCTATAATAGGGGAATATTCTGTCCTTATCTTATCCCAAAAATCCCGGGATAAAATTCTAGCGATCCCGGGATTTTCGGGGTGTCCAAAAGGGCGGGATCCCGGGATTGGAATCCCTAATATACACAAATACGTTAATGTTGAAAATGAAAAAGGCAAAAGTGGTGAAAATTCAACGGCTTGCACAGAGTCTCAATGGTCGAGCGTGAAAATGCGTTGGGACATTGTGGCTGAAGATGGAATGTACTCGGGTTCAATCCCCAGTGGCATCCACTTCCGAAGAGTGCTGATGATCGAAAATGGTTTTTCGTGAAATAGCTATACACTCAACCTTCGCTGTAAATACTTAGTTGTTGAATTTTTTTCCACTTACCCCAATAATTAAAAACCTATGTTTATTTTTTCATTGAGCTTCTAGATCTTCTAAGCCATGATAGGATCATGTTATCACTGAAAAAATATTCACATTTGTTTATTTATTTGCAATTAGCACTAGATAGTTACAAAACAAAACATAAATAATTTTGGCTAGCTTTTAAAGGCAAATACCCCTATGTGCGACGGTAGCTTGATAGTAGTACCGGATGGGCTCGATACCATTACAGTAAGAGGTTTATTGCGCTTAAAGTCCCACACTGACAGGGTAAACTTTAGATGCTTCCTCCTCGTAAAAATAATAAAAAAAAAAAAAACTAATAAGCAGCGAGGGATCAAGGGGGACAAAGCTGGCATCATATTAAAGCAACACATAGTTGAATCAAAAACTGGTGCCAAGTAGACTCGTCTCTTGAAATTTTTCGAAACGCGTTGGATCGAACACCTTGCATCACTCAACCTGTTTTACGATAGCATAGAATTTATCGCATCCGCTCTAGAAGAAATGGACGAGCTCAAAGTAAAGTCTGATGGCGTGCAGCCAAATGAGCTGCTTGCTGTAATTCAAACACCGCAGTTCATAATTTCGTCAACAGTGCTCAAACCAATCTTCAGAGTGACTAAAAGTTTGAGTCTTAATTTACAGAAAGAAGACTGTGACTTGAGTGATTGCATTGAATATGCTAATGATGTCCATGACGAAATAAAGGACATGCGTACCAGAGCAGATAAAACATTCTAGGAAATTTTCGATTCAGCGACACACATTGCTCAATCGATTGGCACCATACTGACTGTTCCTCGACGAGCAGGACGTCAGAAAAATCGATACAATTATGGTGGAGATGCTGAAGAGTACTATAGGCGATCAATCTACGTCCCATTCTCGGACAAGTACTCTGAGGAGCTGGAATCGAGATTTTTAAAGCAGCGAGATCTGCTTTCCAAGCTACAAAATATTATTCCAACATAATGTGCAGAGACAGATGAAGCTGAAATAGACAGCACCATCTTTGCTTTCAAGGAAGTGTGGCCGAGTGAACTTACTGAAATTACTGAAGAAATCAAATCTGATTTTAAAATGTTGAAACGGTAAGAAGTAGTTCTAGAATCTATCCAACTCCAATTTTGTAGTTCAAAATTATATAATTATACATATGTGCATTGTTACAGATTTTACATGAAAATTCCTCTCAGGGAGCGACCAAAAATATTTTTAGAAGCTCTTGATGTGTGTGATGTTCAGTTCTACAAACAAATTTACCGGCTCCTTCAAATTAGTGCTAAATACGCTTTCTTCCAGTCACAGCAGCTTCAAGTGAACGGGCATTTTAAACTTTACGCAGATTGAAGACGTATTTGCGTAACAAGACTGGAGAGGAACGACTCAATAGGCTGGCGTTACTTTATTCATCACGATATCCCAGTGACTAGTGAACAAATACTAGATATTTGAAAAAAAGGCGACTAGACATTACTTTGTGAATGCTCCAGTCTTGCCTTTTTGGTGTTTTTTTTTTTTTTAAATAACGTATTTTTGTTATTAAAAAATATAAATCATATATAAAATTCTCTTGTACCTTATTTTTTTGTTGTGTTAGCTGTACTTTCATAGCCGTATTGAAGTTCGATTTGAAATAAATATGAAAATTTACACTAAACCTTATATATACCTTTATATTTACCGCGAACTGATACATGTGCGCAAGAATGCATTATGGAATTTTAAAACGGACTGAGGGTATAATATTTTTTTTTAGCATCCAATATATTTTGCCAACTGTATTAATAAAATACATCTAACAATTTTGTGGTTCGTTTAAAGTAATTAGTAATTAATAATGACTTAATAAACATGGTGGTCATGTATGGATTGCTCTCAGTAGCGCATCCATTTATTGTAGTGCATCAATAAAGATCTGTAAATGATTTTCTTTTGAGGCGTACGAAATTAGTTGGTCTTGCCGTCAGGGCTAGAACGAGTGGGTTGGGGTGGGCTAATAATCTCATTTTGTATGATGCAGCATACTTTCTGATTTCTTGAGCGATAGTAGGTATCTTTAGGTCACGGTGTAGTTGATCGTTCGTGACGTAGTAGGGTGCATTTACAATCATTCTAATGGTTTTCGATTGGAATTCATTGGAGCTGCGGTTCCCCACAGCTGTATTCCATAGGTCCAAATGGGTTTTAAGATAGCTGAGTAAAGCAGGAGCTTGTTGTCGATTGATAATTGGGAGTTTCGATTCATGAGCCAATAAAGATTCCTTAGTGTTATACCAAGAGCTTTTCGTTTGGTGAATATGTGGGTTCTCCATGTTAGGTTTCCGTCGAGGTGCATACCAAGGTTCTTTGTTATGTCACTTTGCAATATATCAATGCCATTGAATTTTACGGGTGGGCAAGTGTTACATCTAGTGGTAAACGTCACTTGGACAGATTTTGATTCATTTGACTTTATCCGCCAGTCTTTCAGCCAATGGGCAATTTTATTTAAACTTCTTTGAAGCTTGAGTGAGGCCACGTGAGGGTTGAGGTAGGGTCGATAGTGACTCCTTCTGTTATTGGGAGGTCATATGTGTAAAGTAGGTATAGTATTGGGCCCATTACATTATCTTGCGGGACGCCTGCTAAGCTCTCATAAAGCTCAGACTGCTTTGCTCCTTCTTTGACGAAAAAGTAATGATTTTCTAGATAAGATTGTATAAATATAAAGTAATTTGTAGGGAGAGTATTTTTTATTTTATAGAGGAGGCCGTCTTGTAATACGCGTTCAAAAGCTTGGGATATATCTAAAAAGGCAGCTGTACAGTATTGTTTTTGCTCAAAGGCAGAGTAGATTTTCTCGGTAAGTCTATGTACTTGTTAAATTTTTCCGTGCCCTCTTCTGAAGCCAAAATTGTGATTAGGTTTAATGTTACGCTCTTCTATTTTGGGTAGGAGTATTTTTAGGAAAGGAACTTTCAAGACTTTTGAGACAATGGGCAGAAAGCTAATGGGTCTGTAGGACCCTGCCGTATCAGGGGGCTTTCCTGGTTTCAGAATCATTTTCATCTGAGCGACTTTCCATTGAGGGTAGTGATGGGCGAGTCCGAGATGTTTAGACAATCGAGAGAATCGCCATCGTTGCAAAATCACAATCGAGTCAAAAGTTGACTCGCTCCTCGACCACACAATCGAAATGTTTTTGCGATTGTTCCGAGTCGGCGAGTCGGAGGTTGTTTCGATGACATCTCGACTACACAAGCGAGATGTTTTTGCGATTGCTCCGAGTCGGCGGGGCGGCTGTTGTTTTGATGATATGTTTTAGTTGATAAAATAAACTGAATGAGGTTTGTTGATAAAAAAAGTAGGATTTTTAATGGAAGTGAGCAAATTCATAAATAAATTAACCAAATTGAAAAATATGCTATACATAGACACTGCATTATTGCAACCATAGATAACCAGATACGAAACTCTTTGTTTCGTGAGAGCGCTGAAAAATGCGCATTTTTTATAACATTTTCCATTGGTGCCACTGCGAAAAAAAGTGAATGTGGGTATTTTAAAGAAAATTTGGGGATATTTCGTTATTTCTTGCAAATGAATAATATTACGTAATTTTTGCTGCAAAATATAACAGTGACTTCGCAATTATACTTTAAATTTAATCTAAAGTATAATCTTGAGTATTTAAGATCATGTAAAATGGTTTATATGTTATTAAACCAGTTAATAAAATGCACGCAAGTATTTCATTCAAATTTTGTTTCCAGGCTAAAAAGGAAAATAATATTGTGTTTTCATTGAGAAATCAATAATATAGCATTAATTTTAAGGCAAATATTTTATATTTATAGTATATCCTACTTCCCATATCTAGATATTTGTTACATATTTATGATTCAAAAAGGTAAATATGCGAACAATTCCATTCTCACCCCTTTTCTAACTTTATTATACATTTTTAATTCACTTCTCGATTAATATAATAAGTAATAAAGCAATTTCATGAAATGGTGGCAAATATCCAAAATCCCTCATTTGTTTATTATTTATGGTGGATTTGATCTGGTTTGTGGTATCAGCTGATTTTGCTGTCAGCTGATCCCCCTGATTCGTCAGTGTTTGAAAGTGAAAAGACAGTTCAGGACCGCGTGGGAGCAGATAAATTTGAGAGTCTCGTATCTAGTTATCTTTGATCACAACTAAACAGTGTCGTGCATAATAATAATAATTAATTATTTAAACATTAATAAATTTTCTGAAGTGAGACGCTTATGAAACAAATGAATTTTACGAGTAGCAACAACGGCAATAGATTTGTACCACTCTGTATGTTTTGGAAAGCAATTTTAATATTCAAGCGGCAACAACAATTATTATGTATTTTTTGCAGCGAGTCCGAGATGTTGTAGGGTTGCTTTGAAAACGAGAGGAATCGTTGGCGAGTCCTAGATGTTTTAGCGATTGTTTCGACTGACGGCCATTTACGACTTGACTCGAATACGAATGAAAACCAGCGAGAGCATTCGAGATGTTTCAACAATCGAGAGAATCGAATAAAACATCTCGGACTCGCCCATCACTAATTGAGGGGGTATGAATGCAATTATTAGTATCTACTGCATTAAACAGTTGGGTGAGAAATTTTATACCTTCGTAAGGTAAGTGTTTTAGTACATTGCCATTAATAATATCGTACCCAGGAGCTTTCTTTGGGTTGAGTTTCGCTATTACGGTTTTTACCTCCGATATTGCGAATCGTTTTATCGGGAGGTCCATTTGATAGGGATGACTCAGAGTATTTTTATACTCAGCTGTACTAGTACACAGAGTATTATAGTTTTAATCACATAACGGTGGATTGTAATAGAATGAAATAATCGAGATAGATATAGACTTATATATATCAAAATGATCAGGGTGAAAAGAGAAATCGATTGAGCCATGTCCGTCTGTCCGTCCGTCCGTCTGTAAACACTCTAACTCGCGCAAAAATTGAGATATTTTGATGAAATTTGAAATGCAAGTTGGTATCGAGACTGGGACGGTTGGTATTGAAAATGGGCGAAATCGGACCATGACCACGCCCACTTTTCCTATATAGAAAAAATCGGAAATTTGGTATCTCAGTCACTAATATAGCTGGAGCGATGAAATTTTACCCACGTGTTGAGCTCAGGCCCCTAGGAATAAATTTGATGAAATTTTGGAAAATGGGCGGTGCCACGCCCACTTATTAAGGGTGAAAGTTTTATATGTATGAAAGTTTTATATATAATTGTATAGTATTTTATGTAATAACTGAAATTTGTTATGCGTGATTTACTTACTTAGGCAAATGTTTGGACGAAAAATTTCCAAAATCGGTTGACGGCCACGCCCACTTTTATATATGGGTATTATAAAGTGGCCTAATAAAAACATTTTAAGCGATATCTCTCTATAAAGATCTATCACTGAAATTTTGTGACAGGAGTCCAACTATGGACATAAAACAAAAAACACAAAAATTTTGGAAAACGGGCGTGGCACCGCCTCTTTTTAGAAACCGGAATATACGAGATTTCTTAGCCCATAACTCGACAAATAATTTATATACAATGAGGAAGCTTGGTGTGTACACTTTTATTACTTGTGGTAATACATGTTCAAAATTTTAGCGAAATCAATTTGACGACCACGCCCACTTTTATACATGGGAACTATAAAGTGGCCTAAAACATTTTAAGTGATATCTTTGTCAAATATAGAGATAATTCATTGAAATTTTGTGGCATGATTTCTACAATAGACCGGAAACAAAAAATAGAAACATTTTGGAAAATGGGCGTGGCACCGCCTCCTTTTAGACAAAGGAATCTACGAGATTTCGGAGCCCATAACTCGACAAATAATTGAGATATTATGATGAAACTTCGTTTATACACTTTTATAACTTGTGTTAATAGACACGCAAAAATTTATTGAAATCTGTTTATGACCACGCCTACTTTTTAGCAAAGATATTTCTGGAACACGCTTTGGAAATTTGTAACGTGTCATCTTTGTAATTGGAAGTCATAAAGGAATGAAATTTTGCACTAACAATCATATTTATATGCTTAGTTGGATGATTGATAAAAATTTTGAAAATGGGCGTGGCTACTACACTCTATGCGGCACTCGCTTTATATAATTAACACCGTATTTCCATCAAACGCAAACAAACAATGAAAGCATACAGGTGAGTATCTAATGTTCGATTCCACTCGAACTTAGGCTTCCTTACTTGTTCACTTCTGTTGTTGTGCTTACTGAGGGTTCAATATCAGGTGGGGTGAATACTGATTTTACTGTGGGTAACGCTTTTCCTTTTTTCTCTGATGAGGGTGAGAGTTGATTTCCACGCAGCTTGTTGGATGCAGCCCATAACTTGTTCGACTGCTGCTTCTATATCTTCAGCAGATTTCAGCGCTAATTTCAAGTCAAGATTAGACGTGATGATGTGTCGGAAGTATTCCCAGTCAGTCTTCCGATTGTAAAGTCTACATTGATCAGCTGCAGGTGTAAAATTTTTATCAATTGTTACCAGGATTGGAGAGTGGTCGGAAGACATTTCAAAGCACGATTCGCAAGTTATATCTGAGGAAGGCACGCCTTTCACCACGCAGAAATCGATTAAGTCGGGTATTTATTTTTATCTGTTGGCCAATAAGTGGGAGTTCCAGTAGAGAATGGAGTTAAACTGAGCTTGCTAATAGCATTATATAGTTGTCTTCCTTCAGGGGTAATGAGACGAGAGCCCCCAGTTAGAAATCGATTTCCAAGTTTTTTTTTTTCTCGGGTATATTTTTTTATTGTATCATTCTTTGGGAATATAACAATTTTTATAAAATCTTAACCTAGAATACAACTCGTTATTCGTTTCCTCTGCTTCAAATAACATTTGGATGAAAAGCAATTTAATTTTTATTTTTTTATATCATTCTTAGAGAATATGACAATTTTTATAGAATCTTAACCTAGTATACAATGACGTTATTCGTTGCCACTGCTTCAAATAACATTTGGATGAAAAGCAATTTTATTTGACAGTAGCAGACCCGGCAAACTTCGTTCTGCCCAAAATAGATTTTTTTATTAATTTCATTTCAAAAATTGTTATTACACCGGTATTATTTTTAATAGAAAATTAACGATTTTTCACTACTTCATTGTGTATACAACTTCAAAAATATATAATTTTAGTATTCAGTTTAAGGCTGCACGATACACGACATTTTTAGTTTTCTGTTCCAGATATTTATTTTCACTGAGTATTGGCTATTTTCACTAAGTAAGTAAGAGTATTGATACGTATAGTATACCTCCACAATGGTTTTCAGGCCCTTCCTCCAACCCTTTTAGATATATTCAGCCTGAAAAGTTTAGTACGTATGCGAGGTGCAATGCCCCATTTTTCGATAAATCTTTTCTTTTTTGGGTGAACATGGTATTGATATCGTATATCTGCATAGTGATTTCTATGTACATGCCATGAACGCTTTTACGGATATTTAGCCTTAAAAATTAAGAACGCATGGGAGGTGCCACGCCCTCTTTTCCCAAAACTACTGTTTTTTTCATAAGCATGCTATTGATATCATTAATCTCCTGATCAATTTTCAGGTCCCAACCTTAAACGCTTTTATAGATATTCAGCTTGAAAAATTAAGTTTGTATGGGAGGTGTCACGCCCCCTTTTCCGATAACCTACACTTTTATGCGCAAAAATTGTTTTGATATCATATAGCTCTGTACCAATTTCTAGGTCCCTGACTTAAATCCTTTTAAAGATATTCAGCTAAAAAAATTAAGCGTTGTTGGGAGGAGCCACGGCCCTTTTCATATAACTCCTATTATTTTGCGTTAATATGGAATTGTTATGGTTTATCTCCACACCAATTTTCAAGTCCCAAGCGTAAACAATTTTAGAGATATTCAGCATGAAAAATGAAGTTTGTATGGGAGGTGCCACGCCCCTTTTTCCGATAACCCCCACTTATATGCGTGGGAATGGTTTTGATATCATTTATCTCTATACCAATTTTCAGCTCCCTACCTTGAACTGTTTAGAGATAATCAGCTTTCGAAATTAAGGTTGTATGGAAGGTGCCACGCCCCCTTTTCTGATAACCCCCACTTTTCTGAGTGAGAAAGGTTTTGATATCACCTACCTCTATACCAATTTTCAGCTCCCTACCTTAAACTGTTTTAGAGATAATCAGCTTTTAAAATTAAGGTTGTATGGGAGGTGCCACGCCCCCTTTTCTGATAACCCCAATTTTCCGAGTGAGAAGGGTTTTGATATCACCTACCTCTATACCAATTTTCAGCTCCCTCCCTACCTTGAACTGTCTTAAAGATAATCAGCTTTAAAAATTAAGGTTGTATGGGAGGTGCCACGCCCCCCTAACATTTTTAAATTTTTTCTTCGACTAAACCTTCGCGAGGTAACCACAAACAAACCCCCCTAAGGAAGTATTTGATTTGGTTCAGCCGTTTTCAAGTTTTAGCATTTCAATTAAATACCAAATCATTTTTATATATATAGATAACACAAATACATATGTACTTATGAATACATTTATTATGAGTATGGGAATATTTTTGTTTTTCTTAGAGTATGTTCATATGTATGTATGTATGTAATTTTATTTCATATTCTTTCATTATGTTATTCATTTTCATTATTTATGTATTTTTGCCGTCGGAATGGAGTGGAATTCCAAGCAGCTAATTGTATAGTATTAAAAGTTCGTACGGCCTGACAGGACAGGTTTATCGATGACACAATCGTGTGTTGCATTAGGAAGTACTGTTGCAGTTTCGTATTGGAAGGAATTCCAATAAGCTGCGTGTATGAACTTAGGAATTTTTACGGCCTAATGGGATAGGCTCGTTCGGAACACAATCATACATATGCTATACATGTGTATTAGTAAATGCTGTTGTAGCTTTCTGAATGGAAGGAATTTCAGTAAGCTGCTTTTTGTAATTTAGAGGTTTTACGGCCTAATAGGATAGGCTCTTCGAAGTTTTAATTTTAGTGGCTCTAGCCTTAGTCACAATTTAGCTGGGTATCCTTTCTCTTTAACCGCCCGGGGTATCTCTGTTCTAACAGACTGTTAGTCAGTATGTTTGGATGATTGCCTAGTCTTGTGGCGTAGTTAGTTTGTATATTTCTTACTTCTTCAACAACTGTGTTAATCTTTAGATCCCTGTGTATAGCGGAATTTTTCACGTACCAAGGCGCTCGGCATATTGTTCTTAATATCTTATATTGTAGCCTTTGTATTCTTTCTAGAGTTAAGCATCCAACCACAAAGCTATATTCCATATATCCAGGAAGGTTTTATCACCATAATAAATAAAAGTATTTTGTTGTCTAGGCTTAATTTAGATTTTGGACCAATGATCCATTGTAAATTGCTTATTTTCAGCTTTGCTTGCATTATCTTATTATCAATATGATATTTCCAAGAAAGCCTTTTGTCTAAGGTAACACCGAGGTAGGTGACGTAATCTTTTTGGGTTACTATGACTTGTACACACTTAGATTCTTTAATTCTCCAATCTGAAAGCTATTGTTCTACAATTCTTAGATGGCTTTGCAACCGTCTGGCAGGCGTTGAGGGATTTGAGTGCACACTAAGTATTGCTGTGTCATCCGCAAATGTTGAAGTAACGAGATTTTCATTAGTGGGCAAGTCACTTGTGAATATTAAATATAGAATGCGTCCCAAAACACTACCTTGTGGAACTCCGGCGAAGATTGGATAGCCTTCAGTGGTATAACTTTTTTGCCTTACTCGAAACTTTCTCCCCGTTAGAAAGTTTTCTAAAATAAGGCATATATTGTACGGAAGTGTACGTCTTATTTTAAATAATAGTCCTTCTAGCCATACCTTGTCGAAAGCTTGTGCTACGTCTAAGAACAGTGCAGTGCAATACTTTTTGGTTTCAAAATCCGACCGTATTTGAGTTACTATTCTATGCACTTGCTCTATCGTACCATGTTTCTGGAGTGAGACTGTTGGTAAGCGAAGGGCATGTTCTGGGAGGAAATTGCTCCCTGGATTAGGAGTAAATACCCGCGAAAGGTGGGCTGCAAATGCGGTTCCTTTTTCCTGGTCACTTCGAGCAAAGTCACCGTTTTCTATTCGAACTGGAGGGTCCTGCAAAACTGGCCTTTTGAAAGTTTTCAGTGACCGCCACAATGACTAGTCTGTAGAAGATGTGGCTGTCAAGGACTTCATTCTGTTTTGAAAATCTGCTTTATACTCAGCTGTACTAGTACACAGAGTATTATAGTTTTGATTTCCTAACGGTGGATTGTAACAGAATGAAATAATCGAGATAGATATAGACTTATATATATCAAAATAATCAGGGTGAAAAGAGAAATCGATTGAGCCATGTCCGTCCGTCTGTCCGTCTGTGCGCACGATAACTCGCGCAAAAATTGAGATATTTTGATGAAATTTGAAATGTAAGTTGGTACCAAGACAGGAACGGATGTTATTGAAAATGGGCGAAATCGGACCATGACCACGCCCACCTCCCCTATATAGTAAAAATCGGAAATTTTGTATCTCAGTCACTAATAGAGCTAGAGTAATAAAATTTCACACACGTATTGAGCTCAGGCCCTTATGAAGAAATATGGTGAAATTTTGGAAAATGGGCGGTGCCACGCCCACTTATTAAGGGGCAAACATTGAAAGTTTTATGAGTCGTAACTCAGAAACCGTTGAAGATATATCGATGAAATTTGGTAGGCGTGATATACTTACTTAGGCAAATGGTTGGACGAAAAATTGCCAAAATCGGTTGACGGCCACGCCCACTTTTATATATGGGTATTATAAAGTGGCCTAATTAAAACATTTTAAGCGATATCTCTGTCAAATATAAAGATCTATCACTGAAATTTTGTGACAGGAGTCCAACTATGGACATAAAACAAAAAACACAAAAATTTTGGAAAACGGGCGTGGCACCGCCTCTTTTTAGAAACAGGAATATACGAGATTTCTGAGCCCATAACTCGACAAATAATCGATATATTATGACGAAACTTGGTGTATACACTTTTATTACTTGTGGTAATACATGTTCAAAATTTTAGCGAAATCGGTTGACGACCACGCCCACTTTTATATATGGGTATCATAAAGTGGCCTAGTAAAAACATTTTAAGCGATATCTTTGTCAAATATAAAGATAATTCATTGAAATTTTGTGGCATGAGTTCTACAATAGATCGGAAACAAAAAATAGAAAAATTTCGAAAAATGGGCGTAGCACCGCCTATTCTGTCGCCCTTTCTTCGGCGAATAAAACAAGTATTTTGTGGTCTCGCTATTAAGACAGCGAGTCAATAATTGATTGTTTATTGAACAAAATCAATCCCTTTTATACACAAAATTTCTTATGTACTACTTATTTACTATAATACATATTTACACTAATTCTTACTAGCTATGTAGATATGTATGTACATATGTACGGCTTATGCATTTAATGTGTAGTCAAGTGCCCGTGCACATACATACGTACATACGACTTAGCTTAAAGGCAAATGCGACAAATCAGAAATACGGCGTCAGCATAAAATTTGGCTGTTGTTTGTTTACGTTATAAATTTTAATAAATGAAATAGGTTGAATGCACTTTTAGTGCATTCCATATTTTTGTGTTTTAAATTACGAGTTGAATGTGCTCAAATATTTCTGACATGCTACACCTCCTTTCCTAAAAAGAATGCTTATACATTTGTAGGGTCAATGTATGAGCATTCTATTACATTTAATGGATTGCTTATCTTACTTGCTTGTGTTTATTTATTTATTTCGGTAAAATTAACATTTCAGTTTTTGTTTTGTGCTTACATACTTACATTTATTGGAAAAAGTGAAAATTTCTTATTCTATAGGTTTAAGTCTATTTTTATGTACTATGATTTTCTTATTCATGTAGCTTAGTGAATAATTATTGTGATTATTAATATTTGTTACTCTATAGGGAATTAAACTATAGTTATTATGTTTATCAATACCTATTACTCTATAGGGTCCCTTATATCTACTGTCTAATTTATGACCTGTTTCATCTTTTACTAAGACTAAATCTCCTATATTTATTTCCTTATGCTGAATTTTCCTATCGTAGTAAATTTTTTGTTTTTCTTTTGCTTGTCTTACTAATCTATTAGCTCTTTCTTGTGCTATTTGAAGTCTATATTTAACTTCTTTGTCATAAGCCTCATAGTTGTACAGTGGGCTGATTGTATCTTCTTGTAAAAATTCGTATGTCGGTGCTGGTTTTCCGAATATTAGTTCAAAAGGACAGTAACCATGAACTGTTGAAGGTGTTGTATTATAACAATAAGTAAAGTACTTGAGGTACTCATCCCAATCGTCTTTGTCAATGGATATGTATGAACGTACATATTCATTGAATGTTCTATGGCTACGTTCAACAGTGCCTAACGTTTGATGATGGTAAGGTGTTGAGGTTTTGTGTTCAATTTTTAACAATTTACTTAGTTCTTGAAAAACGTTATTTTTATATTCGGTTCCCATGTCTGTCAGTATTGTTTTCATACATCCATAAATGAGAATAAAATGTTCGAATATAGCTTTGGCTACTGTTTTTGCGTGTTTACTTTCAATTGGAATTGCTACTAGATATTTGGTTAAGTCACATATTATGGTGACTGCATACTCATTTCCATTCAATGATTTTGGAAATGGTCCAATTGTGTCAATTTGAACTACATCGAATGCCTTAGTTGGTGTTTCGGTTATAGTCATTGGATCTTTTAAATGTATTCTTGTTTTATTTTTATTACAATGATCGCATTTTTTAATATATTGTTTTATGTCATTTTTCATATTTTTCCAATGGAATTTTTGTTTTATTTTATTTGTTGTACGATTGATTCCTGGGTGGCCACCATTAACAGGATCATCGTGATATTTATGAAGAATAGTTTTAATTTTTTCATTATCTGTCACATGCATAACCTCCGGAGTTAATGCAATGATTAAATTTTTGAGAACTTTGGTACCTTTATCTTTAAATTTATCTACTCGAGTATAATTATTCTTAAACAATTTGTCTCCTAAGGACAATTGTATTTTGTTTATTTTCAAATTGCCGGCTTCTTTCATAAGCCTGGCAAAGAATTGATCTAAATCAATCTTCGCCTCAACAATTAAATTATCAATATTTATTTCGCTACAAATTTTCTTTCCCTTTTTGAACTGCAGTTTCGGGGGGTCGAAAACGAGCTGAGCTAGCTTTTTTACTTCACATTTATTAAGCGCTTCGTATATTATAGGGTTCTCATTGTGACATTTTTCTT
The DNA here is from genome assembly GCA_960531455.1 of Urophora cardui. Lineage (NCBI taxonomy): Eukaryota > Metazoa > Arthropoda > Insecta > Diptera > Tephritidae > Urophora > Urophora cardui. Next base: position 82,143,004 of record OY482670.1, on the reverse strand, counting down.
CATTTTTTATATTATTACTGGATTTTTCCTTAGTTTCCGATCTTGTGGTAACTTTCAATATTTTACATGCTTCAATTGACATTTCTTTTAAATCTTGTATATCTATACGCGATAGTGCGTCTGCTACATAATTCTCTTTTCCTGCTATGTACTCCACCCCAAAGTCATATTCTTCCAAATCTAGTCGAATTCTAGTTAATTTTGATGATGGGTTTTTCATCGAAAAAAGGTAAGTTAAGGGTCGATGGTCTGTTTTAATTGTGAATTTTCTGCCGTAGATGTACGGTCTGAAATAAGTGATGGCCCAATGAATGGCTGCTAATTCTTTTTCAATCGTTGCTTAATTTATTTCGCCTTTTGTGAAAGATCTAGAGGCATAAGCAACTGGTAATTGTTTTCCTTCGTATTCTTGACTTAGTACTGCTCCGCAGGCGTATCCGCTTGCATCTGTTGTTATGTAAAATTCTTTATTGAAATCGGGATATTGTAAAATGTTTGGGCTAATTAATGCATTTTTTAGATAGTTGAATGATTTCTCACATTCTTCTGTCCAATTAAATACTACTTTCTTTCTACAAAGTCTTGTTAATATTCTAGAGTATTCCGCGAAATTTGGTATAAATCTTCTATAGTAATTGCAGAATGCAACGAATCTTTTAGCTTCGTCGGCATTCTTGGGAGTTGGATAATTTTGAACTATTTTGTATTTAGTGGGATCAGGTAAAATTCCTTTACTTGTGCATTTATGTCCAAGATAAGTAACTTCTTGGTTGAAAAATAGACATTTATCTGGATGCAATTTTAAATTGTATTTTCTGCAAGTTGTGAATACATCTATTAAGTTTTTAATCATATGCTTTTCGGAGCATCCTAATACCACTAAGTCGTCCATATATAAAAATGCTTGTGATGGTTTTAGACCGGCGAATGCTAAAGTCATCATTCTTTGAAATGAATTTGGGGCTACTTTAAGACCATAAGGTAATCTTTTGAAACGGTAGGTACCATTGTCTGCTGTAAACGATGTTATATCTCGGGATTCTGGGCTTAATTCTATTTGATGAAAACCGGACATTAAATCTAAGCAAGAAAAATATTTTGCTCTACCTAATTGGTCTAGAATATCGTCGATTCTTGGTAATGGAAATTTATCTGCAGTTAATTTTTTATTTACCTGTCTATAGTCAATAACTAGTCTCCATCTTTTATCGTTATTACCTGGGAGTGATTTTTTCGGTACTAGTAGAATAGGACTATTGTATTCTGACATTGATGGTTCTATTAAGTCGTCTTGTATTAGCTTATTTACTTGTTTATTAATTTCCTGTTTGTGAGCTTCTGGTATTCTATAGTTTTTTACATAAACTGGGTTGTCGTCTTTCATATAAAGTTTTTGTTTGTAAAAATTATTAGTGGTTATAGGTTCTGATTCTAATGCAAATATATCAATAAATTCTGAACATAAAGTATTAAGTTGAGATTTAGCAAATGATGGAAAATTTTTATTTAATCTTTCTAATTTTTCTTTATTATTTGCTTCATTTTTCTGTTTATTATTTATAATTATGTAGTCGTCTAAGTTTTCTGTGTTAATATTGTAATTTTGAATAGTTGCATTTTTATCTGTTGTATTAATAATTCTAACAAATGCTTGATTTGGATTTACTATTGAATTGGCAATAAAAATTCCTTCTGCTAATTGTTGATGTGGTATGAATAATTCAGTATTGTTATTTTTTATGTGAATTTGTCGAACTACTTCTGATCTAGCTGGTACTGATATGCAATTAATGGTTGGTTCATTTGTCATTTGAATTGCTATATTTTCTGGATAATCATATGGTCGTAATATAAGTCTATCTTCATTATTTCGGTAATCTAAAATGCAATTATACTTTTTAATGAAATCGAGTCCCAAAATTCCGTCGCATGGGATTGGGAAGTCATCTTCTACTATGTGAAATTTGTGTCGAATCAAAAGATCGTCACCCTTTAAATCTGTTTTAACTGTTCCAAGAGTGTTTGTTATACCCTGACCAATGCCTTTTAAATCTGTTTTTTGTAATTCATTAATTTTAACATCATTTTGAATTTGACCCTTTTTTATTAGTGATATGTCAGCTCCTGTATCTATTAGGAGAGTTGAAGTTGAATTATTTAAAGTTGTTTTGGTGGATATGTAGCTGTTTAGGTGTAAATTTAGTACACAAATTTTTTTTTCTATGTTTGGAGTGGAGTTTGTTGGTTTTCCTGCTGGGTATAATTACGTACATTGCGAGTGTTGTTGGTATTGTTGCGATTATTTTGTCGCTGTTGGTTACCAAAATTCCTATTTTGTCTTTGTGAGTAATTGTTGTTTGATCTGTTAAAATTGTTATATCTTTGATTAGATCGATAATTTCTATAATTGTTATTTGGAAAATTTCTACGAAAGTTGCCGCGGAAATGATTTTGTTGTCTTATATTCAATATTGCGTTTGGGTTGCCTGTTACTTCAGTGCAACTGTTTGTAAATTTTGAAATTGCCTCGTTCATTGAGGTGAACGTTCCGGCTTGCATGATTAGTTTTACTTTATCATTAGAACAATTTTTACACATAGCCTTTACAGCTGCTTGTGTAGCATATTTTCCTGCTAAATCTGAGGTTAACCCGTCAGATATATATGCTCCTTCTAATGATTTTGTTAATTTTTCGATTTCAGTAGTATATTGGTTGGCTGTTTTACTGCGTTGTTGGATGTTTAGCAGTTTTGCTGTTAATACTTCTACTGATTCGCCTTTGATTGATCTTTTCAATTTTAATTTTATATCTTGTATTGTATTCTCATTCTGAATACAATTTCTTGCTGTGCCTTTTAGTTTTGTTTTTATCATAGACACTGCAAGTGCTTCATGAGCATCCTTGATTTGGTCAAGAATGTCGAGTGCATCTATGAAGCTATTTAGATTTTCTGAGTTGCCATCAAACTCTGGTAGGACAGATGAAGCTGTTTTAATAAAATCTACCGCTGTCTGAGGCATTGTGGATGTGTTTGAATTATTGGTACTTTCTGAATGAGTTTTAGTTTCTTCTTTATCGTTTGAAGAATTTTTGTTTTCGGCTTCCGTTGGATAGTCCGGTAGTAATAAATTTGTGTCAATTTTTATGTCTTTGTTGAATGACGTGGGTACTTGTTCTTCAATCTCGTATCGTGCTAGCGATGAAACAAGTTTATCCCTGACGTATAGGTATATTTGGTATGCCTGCTTTTGATGATCGGCTGTAAGCTTACTATTTATATTCCTCAAGGCGTTTCCTATTCTATTTAATGCATCTATTATAAAACCTAAATGCTTAATAATTGTTTCTCTTCTAATAAAAACATTCTTGTTAATGCACTTGTATGATTTTTCTGCAATTGATTTTTCATTTAGTAGTGATGCATATATATTATCCCAATTATCCATTGAAAAGGATCTATTCGGTATTGATTTTTATACCTTGTCTAATCCATTTGCACGACTAATATATCGCTTTTTTAAAATTTTGTTGTGTACCGAATAAATCTTTAGAAATAAATTTATACAAGATACAATTGCAATAACAAGAAGAATAAGCTTGATTGAATCTAAAGCTTCGCTGTGATCAATTTCTATGGAGTTAACTACATTTGCGTTGGGTTTATCAATTTTTGATGTTGTTCCACCCATATTGATTGAATATTAAAAAAAATTCCTAAAATCTGAAAATACCGAATTTTTCAAACATGCGTTGTGTTTCTTCTATTTTTGTCGTGGGGTTAATGACGTCTTCTAATGTTGGTTCCCTAGTCATGCCTATGATACGCCAAAGAGTCCTTAAGGATTCTAATTCCCTTATTAAGTCCCTGTTCTCTATTTCATTAGGAAGTGAGCCTACTGAATTCCTTGATTTAGGCATTATAATCACAATAATTATTTTTGTATGTATATATATTTATTTATTTAATTAAATCATTAAAATTAGTATTGTTGTGGCTTAGGCCAGAAAAATGTGTATATGTAAAAATGCAAAATTTTTAGTATCGAGAATTGACACGGCAAGGATTTTTGGTCTCTTGCCCTTCAATAGGCAGCCGCAAGGTTGCCATAAGATTAGTTAGTGATCAGTTAATAAGGCCATTAGTAAGCCTTTCAATCGCTATTAGTTTTTTTTATATGCTTCCGTTTTGCAATAGAATCTGCGAATACTAGTTGTTGGTAGAGTTCGGCAACTCGTCGCCGCGCTTGGTATTTTTTACCACCACGTCTCCTGTGGTATAAAGGTTTCTGTGGTTGTGCAGGTTCTCTGCGAGCTGGGCGTTGTTGCCGTCGCCTGTACTCCTCGATTGTAATTGCTCTAGGACCTTGTCGTTCTGGCTGCTGTTGCTGTTCTTGTTGATGTTCGGGTTTAATTTGTTGTTCTTTTTCTTGGGCTTGTTGCTCTTGTTGTTGTTCGGGTTTATTTTGTTGTTCTTCTTCTTGGGCTTGTTGCTCTTGTTGTTGTTCGGGTTTATTTTGTTGTTCTTCTTCTTGGGCTTGTTGCTCTGTCTGCCGCTCACTAAAATACTTTTCCCATTTCTCAAATATTGCGTTTACTTCGTCCATCACCATGTAATGTAAACGACTGGTTAATGACAGGATCTGGCAGGATCAATGGCAAGGATCCTGGTGTGTTTAATTGGCAAGGATCCTGTTTGTCTGGCAAGGATGCTGGCAAGGATGTCTTGTTTAACTGGCAAGGATCCTGTTTGTCTGGCAAGGATGCTGGCAAGGATGTCTTGTTTAACTGGCAAGGATCCTGTTTAACTGGCAAGGATCCTGTTTAACTGGCAGGATCGCCATATTCTGTCGCCCTTTCTTCGGCGAATAAAACAAGTATTTTGTGGTCTCGCTATTAAGACAGCGAGTCAATAATTGATTGTTTATTGAACAAAATCAATCCCTTTTATACACAAAATTTCTTATGTACTACTTATTTACTATAATACATATTTACACTAATTCTTACTAGCTATGTAGATATGTATGTACATATGTACGGCTTATGCATTTAATGTGTAGTCAAGTGCCCGTGCACATACATACGTACATACGACTTAGCTTAAAGGCAAATGCGACAAATCAGAAATACGGCGTCAGCATAAAATTTGGCTGTTGTTTGTTTACGTTATAAATTTTAATAAATGAAATAGGTTGAATGCACTTTTAGTGCATTCCATATTTTTGTGTTTTAAATTACGAGTTGAATGTGCTCAAATATTTCTGACATGCTACACGCCTCTTTTCAGCCAAAGAAATCAACGAGATTTCGGAGCCCATAACTCGACAAATAATTGAGATATTATGACGAAACTTGGTTTATACACTTTTATAACTTGTTTTAATAGACACGCAAAAATTTATTGAAATCAGTTTATGACCACGCCTACTTTTTAACAAAGATATTTCTGGAACACCCTTTTGGAATTTCTAACGTGACATCTTTGTAACTCATAAAGGGATGAAATTTTGCACAAAGAATAATATTCATAACTTTAGTTGGATGACTGACAAAAATTTAGAAAATGGGCGTGGCTACGCCCACTTTATGCAGCACTCGCTTTATATAAAATACACCGTGTTTCCATCAAACGCAAACAAACAATTAAAGCATACAGCTGAGTATCTAATGTTCGATTCCACTCGAACTTAGGCTTCCTTACTTGTTTATCCTGCAATAGTATCTGGAGCTCGTTCGTGCATTTTTTCAGTTCGTATTTCAAAGTTGGAGAGCCTAACCTCTGCCAGTCTTTCCTAATTTGCTTTTTCTTGTGAATGAGATCGGTGATATCGTTTCCTTTGAAATAATTAGGGACACTCCTCTGGGTAGTGTTAGGCTGAGGGTGCGTTGATACTTTTGCTGCTACTTGAAGGACATTTGTGAAGTCAGTAACCGCAGCCTCTACTTCCGCTGTTGATTTAAGGCTTGTATTTAAGTTGGTATGAGAACTGATAAATTTTTTGTACTTGAGCCAGTTTGTAAATTTATTGGTTAAGCTCGAATTCAATTCGTTGAAAGATGGGATTATATCAATAGTTGTATGGGGAGTGATCAGATGATAGATCGAAAGCCGATTTTTTCTTAATTAATTCTCTTTCGATTCCACGTGTTACACCAAAATCTATTAAGTCAGGAGTTTTGCTTCTATGAGTTGGCCAATATATTGGCTGACCAGTGGAAATAATGTCTAGGTCATTGCTTAAAATTGCTTTGAATAGATTTCGTCCCTTTGGTGTTATCAGTCTGGAACCCCAAAATGTGTGTTTAGCGTTATAATCACCTGCTGCAAGAAACCTTCGGCCCAACTTGGAAAAGAACTCAGTAAATTGGAATTCTGTTATATTGAAACGGGGAGGACAGTATATTGCAGTTACAGTTAATACTTGTGAAGACATATCTGTAGTAGTATACTTATGTGAGTATTTTTTGGCTTTACTTATAGTATGTACATATGTACGTAATTTCATTTTATATTCGGCTTTATGTTTTTCATTTCCATTATACAGTATGTGTTTATGCCACCGGAATGGAGTAGAATTCCAATCAGCTGGTTGTATAGTATTGTTGAGAACATGATAGAGTTTTCCTATTAAGTGTCACCATGTGGAGAAGCCGAAAAACTCACCACACAGCTCTAGACGCTCTAATCGCTCACCATCGTTCAATATATATATAGTTTCGGTTCGACCGCCACCACATTAATTTCGCTACTTCGTTTTTGTGCAAATTAAAATTTAAATATTAAATAAAACAATCAATCTAATAAATATATAGTGAAAATCAAAAAAACGTTTTTAAAGAATAAATACGGAAAAGGGCAATTACGAATATATATACCTATACGTATGTGTAAGCTTTGCTTTACATAAGGCTTCAACATTATACAATTATTAAAAGTTCGACCGACTTGAGGACAGGATCCCCGAGGAAACAATTGTGTGTTGTAAAAGTAAACGCTGTTGTAGTTTACGGATTGGAAGGAATTCCAATAAGCTACATGTATGAAATGGGGAGTTTTTACGACTAATGGGATAGGATCGTACGGAACACTCATGTATTAGTAAAGGCTGTTGCAGCTTTCGGAATGGGAGGAATTGCAGTAAGCTGCATTTTTTAAATTTGGAGCTTGTACGGCCTAATAGGATAGGCTCCTCGAAGTTTAAATTTTAGTGGCTCTAGCCTTGGTCACAAGCAGAATATCATTTCTTTCTCTCTGTTCTAATAGATTCTTAGCCAATATGTTTGGATGGTTGACTAGCCTGCCTGTGTAATTAGATTGTATTTTTGTTATTTCTTCACTCACGGTGTTTATCTTTAGATCGCTATGGATAGCGGAATTTTTCATGTACCAAGGCGCTCTTCATATTGATCTTAACGTTTTTGATTGCAGTCGTTGGATTCTTTCTAAGGTGGATTTGAAGGCTGAACCCCAAAGTTGCATCCCATATAACCAAGATGTTTTAATCACCATGTTAAATAATAGTAATTTGTTCTCCAAGCTCAATTTGGATTTTGGACCAATTATCCATTGTAATTTGGTTATTTTCAACTTAGATTGAACTATTTTGTTATCAATGTGATTTTTCCATGTCAATCTTCTATCCAGTGTGATACCAAGGTATGTTACGAAGTCTTTCTGGTGTATCGTTTCACCATTTATTGTAACTGAAGGGCATGTGTCTCTTTTTAGCGTAAAAGTTACTTGGATGCATTTGGACTCATTGACTTTAATTCTCCAGGTCGAAAGCCACTCCTCTAGTGTTTTTAGATGGTGCTGTAGTCGACTTGTAGCCACGATGGGATTTGAGAGGACGCTTAGAATTGCTGTATCATCCGCAAAAGTTGTTGTTAGAAGATTTTCGTTTGTTGGCAGATCACTTGTAAAAATTAAGTATAGAATGGGACCTAAAACGCTTCCTTGTGGGACTCCTGCAGATATATAGTAACTTCCTGTGGTATAGCTTTTTTGCCTTACTCGGAATTTTTGTTTATTTTTTTTTTTTGTTTATTTGTTTAAATCAGTCAATGAATACAGAAAATATCCTTACAGACTAATAGAAAAAAAAAATTTATAATTAGGTATAGCTATACATATGTACATGTATTAATATAACTTAATTAAAAGAAAAAGCCAATAAACTCAAAAATTGGACTTTAGACATTGAAAAATCAATATCCTGACAGCTTTCTTAACGATCGAAGTCAAGTAAGTCTCTAGTTATAGGGGCATTAAGTGCATACACGGTTTTAACAGATCCAGTGTAGAACATGTTGTAATGCCGCAGATTTCTACTTGGCGTATTAAAACGCATACGAATTAGTAGAGAGGCACAATCAACGGCCCCACTTATAATATCAAACACGAAAGAGAGTGACAACATAGCCCTGCGGCTCTCAAGCGATTTTAGATTTATAAGCATGCACCTAGAGAGATAAGTCGAGATAGGTTCATCAAAATTTAGAAAACGTAAAGCAAAACGCAAGAAAATCTTTTGAATTCTCTCAATGCGGTTGATGTGGCAGGCATGATAAGGCCTCCATACGAAAGAGGCGTACTCTAGCCTGGATCTCACAAGGGCAGTAAAAAGTAATTTTAAAGTATATGGGTCTGAGAACTCAGAACTATTCCTTCGCACAAACGCCAATGTTGAGTACGACTTCGAAACGATAAAGTTAATATGTGCGGTAAAGGTAAATTTTCTGTCGAAAATTACACCCAAGTCCTTAATTTCTAGGACAGACTGAAGATAATTATTGGAGAAGTGATAGGACGTCTTAGTGATAAAATTACGTTTACTATAAGTAACATGAAAGCATTTTTTAATATTTAGCGACAAGCGATTACCCTCGCACCAGGAGTTAAGATTGTTAAGCTCTCTTTGAAGCACCTGCGAGTCACGCGAATCCTTTATTAGCGAGTGAATTTTTAGATCGTCCGCGTAAAGTAGAAATTTGGAGGAGGAAAAACAACTACCAACGTCGTTTATGAATAAAATGAATAGCAAGGGACCAAGAACGCTACCCTGAGGTACTCCAGAGGAAGCGATGAATGTATGCGATAACGTGTTGTCAACTTTAATGACACAGCGACGATTTCTCAAGTATGACTTTATCCAGTTCAAGAAGATTGAATGAAAACCAAAACGCTCAAGCTTATAGACTAATAGCGTATGCGAGACTCTGTCGAACGCCTTGGAAAATCAGTATAAATAACATCGGTCTGAAAGCCTTCATTAAACCCAGATATACAATCTTCTGTGAACATAGAAAGATTAGATACGGTTGAGCGATTGGGAACAAATCCATGTTGATTTTGGCATATAATACTTTTAACCGAAAAATATATTTTTTCTTTAATTATGCACTCAAAAAGTTTCGAGATTGTAGTGAGTTTAGATATGGGCCTGTAGTTACTAATGTCATTTTTATTTCCATTTTTGAAGATGGGTGTGATAAAAGCGATCTTCCATCCATCTAAAAAAACTCCCGACGATAACGATTTATTGAAAATTTGCTTTATAGGACGAATGAGAGAATCACACTTTTTAAATAAAATCGACGAAAACCGTCGATATCCGTTTGATTTGAGGACTTAAGTTTTGCAATTCCATTTGCGACATCGGTTCAGGTCAAGATTAGAGATCCAAAATATAAGTATGACTCTAGACTACTTGAGTAATTCACACTCATATTACTGTCTGAGAAAAATTAGAGCAGAAGAAATCAGCGAAAAGATTCGCTGCCTCAAGAGGAGAGGTGGCTGACTTTTCATTTAGAAACAATTGAGAGGGAATACTAGAGCACGTTTTCTTCAAATTAATAAAACGCCAGAAAGCTGACGGATTTGTTTTTATATTGGCTTCGTAGTTAAGAACATAGTTTCTGTATAAAAACTTATCGAGCAAATGAACTTCTTGGAATATTTTTTAAATTCAATGTTAAACAGATGGTGATTAGTTTTTTTAAATTTACGATGAAACTTGTTTCTTAAGTTTTTTACTGTTCTAAGATTTCTAGTATGCCATGGTACTTTATATTTTTTTTGCAAGTCAATGGGACGTTATTAATACATACGTTCAATACATTAGATCTGAAAATATTAAAACAAGATTATGCACTTTGATTACTAAACAAAGAATCCCAATCAAAGCTTGAAAGCAAGCCATTTAAATCCAAAAAGTTACAAGCATTGAAGTTAAATGACACATTTCTATCTTCATTTTCAACTTTTAGATATTTATAGAAATCTATGCTTAAAACTAAAGGAACATGATGCATATCTGATTCCTTTAATGGAAATGAACAAGTAGACAATTGATAATTGAGATTATTACTAATGAAAATTAAATCCAAAAATCTTTGAAGCTTATTATGAAAGCAATTAATTTGTCTTAAATCAATGCTTAACAAATTATCAACTAAATAAATTTCACTGCTACTATTTACGTTTGATGATACTAGACCTGAAGTTTTGGCGATATTGGACCACAGTACATTGTTTAAATTGAAGTCGCCCAATATAATAAGATGACTGTTGTCCTGGACGCAATTACGATTTATAAATAAGATATTATCCACATGTGCTTTGTATAACTCCTCACAGCTATTCGGTGGTATGTAAGAAGCACAAATGTAAAGAGTTTCTAGCGGACTTTTTACGCATACACAGATTTGGTCAAGCAAGGTATCTATATATTAATAGGCTAACATTTTTCCCATACAAACAATTGCCAGGCTGTTTAGCACATTTAACATACTCATATCCACATAAAATTGATATGGATGTGTTCGTATGAGTGAGGAGCAGTGCATAGGCATATAATTTTTTCTATAAATTATTTAATTTCTTTATAATTAATAAATAAAATTTTTAGTTAAGATAAATAGATATCGTAAACGTGTTTACAAATATCGTAAACACAGTTGAGGAGTCGCTTTAATTTAAAAGCGCTCACCACCGGGCCTACCTTCCTAGATCTGCCTTGATTTTGACCATGATTTCGCGTCGGACCGTGATCAAAAGGGCAAATCAGTGTTGCGGTACACCCGGAATTTGGAAAGTGTTGCTTATCTCCGCGAAAAGGAATAATTTTTCTACCAATACAAAGTTGAAAAAATAAATTGCATGGTCGAATTTCGACCACCGGCGATACTAGTTTTTATTGTTCAGCTCATGTAAAGAGGCCATCAGCTTTCGTTGTATTGCAATTAAGACTCCGCCACCTCTTATGCAACCAGTTTTAACGGCATCTCTATCTTTTCGAAAGACTTCATAGAGGTGTGGATCGAAGAATTCATGGCTGTAGAAATTTTCATTTAGCCAGGTTTCTATGATAACGAATATGTCGTAGTCAAGTTGCGAGCTTAATAGTCTAAGATTATTAGATTTTGTTCTGAGCCCTGAAACATTGTGGAAATAGATGCTTATGCCTTTATCGTTTTGTTTATCGAACTGTTTTGTTTTGTTTTGTTTTCAGTTAGAAAGCATTCTAGAATCGCGCAAATGTTATATGGAAGTGTGCGTCTTAGTTTGTAGAATAGCCCTTCCAGTTATATTTTGTCGAAGGGCTGTGCCACATCTAAGAGTTTTGAAGAAATTTTCATATTCTGCAGTACTGGTAGAGTGCCTCGGCGGGCTATAGATAGCAGAGAGTGTAAGCTGGCCGGACGTGTCTTCAATGACAATATTTGTGGCTTGTATAGCATTTGTACGGAATGAATTCGTGCTGTAATGTTTAATACTTTTTCGTAGCAAGATACCTGAGCCTCCATGAGCGTTGTTACTCGGGTGTTTTGTGTGGTAAACCTTGTATTTGGGTACTTCAAAGTAGCTTTTGTCAGTAAAGTGGGTTTCAGATATGAGGAGTATATCTATATCTTGGGTCTGAAGTAAAGTTTTAACTTCAAGTAAGTGTTTGGATAGGCCATTGGCATTCCAAATAATAATTTTCAACGGGTTGAAGATGCACAGTTTTTAGTCGTGAATGTGACGAGGAGGCTCATCATTGCTGTCATTTGTTGCATGACTTGTTTCAGTAAGTCCATCATTTCTCGCATTTCGTTAGTATTTTGCTTTGGGGTGTGAGTAGGGTTCCAACGATACCACCGAGTACAAGTAAATACTCGATACTTTTGTAAACCGAGTACTTTTTTATTCGATGCTTTTTCACTCCGATATTTCGCCGATACCAATAAGTATCGATACTTTGGAATTGGGGCACCTCCAAATAAAGGCCAATAATATTTTGCAGTGTTACTTCTGTACTAGAAAAACAACTTTCTGCAGGTAAAGCAATAATGATTTCAAAAAAGCCCCAATTCACTCCGCCCTAATGTACATATGACGAAAAATCCAAGCCAAGCTCCGCCCAGCAATACGATTTTTGGGAGCACCATACGCATTGGCAATGGGACAGGAAAGGAAAAGAGCTGAGATAAATATAATAATCGTTGCATATTTCAAGGGGCATTTCTCATTTTTTGTTGTTTTCTTGGGATTTCAACACCTTTTTATAAAGATTTTGCCTTAGAACACTCCTAGTGAAATTTTCCGGCGCACAATATCCTAGAACATTTTAACCCTCTGACGAACTCACAAATAATATTTTTGATAGAATTTGCGAAAAAACGGCCAGTAAGACCTTTTTCGGGGAGAGCCAATGGGTTAAGATATTCTATAAAATTTTTCTTCACGTAATTTTAATATAAGCACCTGAATTTCATATTTCGATCCGATATGAATTTTAACCCTTTTTTCCACTTTTTCAAAAAAATTTCAAATTGAAGTGACCATAGCAAACAACTTTGACATGATAATGGAAAAATATTTGGAGGTTTTACTATATGTGCCAAGGCATTTCATTCTGTGGTAGAATCATTCAGCCCCCAGAACTAGTGTCGCACTGTGTAAAAACTTACTTAGTGATGGGCGAGTCCGAGATGTTTTATTCGATTCTCTCTGCAAAAATTACATAACATTTGTTGTTGCCGCTTGAATATCAAAATTGGTTTAAAACAAGTAAGGAAGCCTAAGTTCGAGTGGAATCGAACATTAGATACTCAGCTGTATGCTTTCATTATTTGTTTGCGTTTGATGGAAACACGGTGTACTTTATATAAAGCGAGTGCTGCATAAAGTGGGCGTAGCCACGCCCATTTTCTAAATTTCTATCAATCATCCAACTAAGCATATGAATATTATTCTTTGTGCAAAATTTCATTCCCTTATGACTTCTAGTTACAAAGATGTCACGTTACAAATTCCCAAAGGGTGTTCCAGAAATATCTTTGTTAAAAAGTAGGCGTGGTCATAAACCGATTTCAATAAATTTTTGCGTGTTTATTAACACAAGTTATAAAAGTGTATAAACCAAGTTTCGTCATAATATCTCAATTATTTGTCGAGTTATGGGCTCCGAAATCTCCTTGATTCCTTTGTCTAAAAAGAGGCTGTGCCACGCCCATTTTCCGAAATTTTTTTATTTTTTGTTTCCGGTCTATTGTAGAACTCATGCCACAAAATTTCAATTAATTATCTTTATATTTGACAAAGATATCGCTTAAAATGTTTTTATTAGGCCACTTTATAATACCCATATATAAAAGTGGGCGTGGTCGTCAACCGATTTTGGAAATTTTTCGTCCAAACCTTTGTTTAAGTAAGTATATCACGCCTACCAAATTTCATCAATATATCTTCAACGGTTTCTGAGTTATGACTCATAAAACTTTCAATGTTTGCTTCTTAATAAGTGGGCGTGGCACCGCCCATTTTCCAAAATTTCACCATATTTCTTCATAAGGGCCTGAGCTCAATACGTGTGTTAAATTTTATCACTTTGGCTCTATTAGTGACTGTATCTCAGTTTTTCCGATTTTTACTATACAGGGGAAGTGGGCGTGGTCATGGTCCGATTTCGCCCATTTTCAATACCATCCGTCCCAGTCTTGATGCCAACTTATATTTCAAATTTCATCAAAATATCTCAATTTTTGCGCGAGTTATCGTGCGTAAAGACGGACAGATGGACAGACGGACGGACATGGCTCAATCGATTTCTCTTTTCACCCTGATCATTTTGATATATATAAGTCTATATCTATCTCGATTATTTCATTCTGTTACAATCCACCGTTAGGAAATCAAAACTATAATACTCTGTGTACTAGTACAGCTGAGTATAAAAAACATACAGAGTGGTACAAATCTATGTATAGCATATTTTTCAATTTGGTTCATTTATTTATGTATTTCCCTCACTTCCATTAAAAATCCTACTTCATCAACAATACTCATTCAGTTTATTTTATCAACTAAAACACCCGCCGACTCGGAACAATCGCAAAAACATCTCGCTTGTGTAGTCGAATTGTCATCGAAACAACCTCCGACTCGGCGACTCGGAACAATCGCAAAAACGATTGTGAAGTCGAAGAGCGAGTCAACTTTTGACTCGATTGTGATTTTGCAACGATGGCGATTCTCTCGATTGTCTAAACATCACGGACTCTCCCATCACTAAACTTACTATAATGATACTCTTTAAATAAATGAAGTAAAAGCACGGTGTTTTTTATTTAGTGCATGTATATAATTTATTACAATTTTCCTTTTTATAGTGTTATTCTCGCGCGTTTACATAATTTAACGGTAAAAAATTAGGAACTTAAAACACCATTTTCGTATTATTGCAAAAGGAAAATTAAGCTACCATTTACAAACCTATTGAGGTGGTACCTTAAATTTCCCGTTGGAATAATACGAAAATTTTTTTCAAAGTTCCTGGCTTTTAGCGGAAACTGAATTTTCTGATCCAGAATAAGGGCCGTTTACTCAACCTCTGATTAACGCGTTAACACGGTTAAAGTTCGGTTAAACATCATTATCGACTTCATCAAACCATGTATTTAACACGTGGTCGATAACGCAGTTCATAGCTTAACCGGACCTTTGTCCTCCGGTTAGCGTTAATCAGAGGTTGAGTAAACGGCCCTAAGGCTTTTTAACGATTTTCGATACCAAGTAGGTATCGATGCTTTTCATCCGATACATACTCGAGTACCGATACTTTTTGGCGATACTAGAAGCAAGTAGAAGTATCGATACCTTAATGGTATCGTTGGAACCCTAGGTGTGGGCTTCATTAATATTTGGAATAGCATTATTAGGGTTCGAGCGGGTTGTTACGCCTTTCTTTGTTGCTTGAGCATATGTGGCTGGGTATGGGTCAATTTGAATTGGGGTTTCAATCTGAATTGGGGTTTGACTTGGCTGTTGTGGTTTCTCTTGAGGCTGTGCAGGAGCTTTTTTCCTCAGAGTTGGGTATTTGGCGCTTTGGAGGTTTTTGTATACCATACAGCCTTTATAATTTGCTGGATGGTTACCTTCACATAGAGCGCATTTGACATCTTCAGATCTTGTATTTCGCTTGCAATCAGCGGAGAGGTGGTTTCCAGCACATTTTATACATACTGATTTTCGACGGCAGTAGGACTTTGTGTGGCGACAGTTGGCGCATTGCGGTATTTCACGCTTCGGGTGTGGGTGCTCGAAAATAATTTTTGAGTGCAGAAGACTTTTAATTTGATATATCTCCTTGTTGTTGGAGTCGGGTTTGAGTTCAATAATAAACATAGAAAGAGGCATTTTTATGACTCTATGTTTTATGTTCCAAATGTTTGTGACTGAGTGACCGAGATCTTTTAGAGAATCCACAAATTCTTTTGGGTCTATTGTGGAGTGCATGTTTCTGAGAACTACTTTGAAGGCACGTTCTTGCTTTGTCTCATAAGTGTAGAACTCTGTACCCTTCAGTTCTAGTTGGGACACAATGGTTTTGTAAGCATCCAGGGATGATGCTTGTACTTTTACTTGATCTTTGCCTGTCAGCTTTAGATCATAGGAGTTTGGAGCAACTTCTTTTGGTAAACTCATTAGGGGTGAAATGTTAGAACTTTGTATATAAATATATATATATATATAAATATTGGCGGCGGTTTGGGTATTTTTTCAGTTGGTTGGTTTGTCTCCTCAACTTCAAGGAAGGAAAATCTGTTTTCGTTTGCATTTTCATTTGGTTGGCGGGTTCCGAGCCAGTATTGATCAAGCATTGCCTGCTTTTTAAAGCCAGTACTTTTACCTGGGCTTTCGCGTTGACGTTTGGAATTGGTGACATTCTTCCATTCGTTAGTTGGGGTAACAGATGTGGAGTTTCCCGCATTTTGGGATTTCTGGCCTTGCTTTGGTTGGGCATAGAGCATATAAGTTGCCTTTGCAGACTTTCAATTTGCTGTTGTAGGTTTGGTACGCTGACGCTAGGCGTGTGGGATTGGTGTAATGGCTGAGCTATTGACTGGATTGCTTCCTGGGATTTCGCGGTTTGCTGCAATTGGACTTGCTGCAGTTGTTGGGGAGTGCGATTAAGGGGCATACTATTTCTTTGTACTTACTTTTTTCATTTTTGTCATTAGTTTGAAATATATATGGGTATTTACGGGTTTAGCACTCAGGAAACTCTTGATGTAGTATACAGATTTTTTATTTTGGGGTTAATGCCTAATTTTAGGCGTCAACATTATTTAGCGCGGTCCACAACCTGCACTGAATTTTTAGTTGTATATTATTGCTTTGTTTTGCTGTTTTTTGTGGTTTTTTTTTCCTTTTTGATTCTCCCGCTATGTTTAGTCTCACTTTTTGTATTTTAATAAATTTTAATAAATTGATGCGTACACTTAAACAATGACGTTCACTTTACACTCCCGAGAAGTATTTAAGGCACTCGCGATTCGCTTTTAAATTTTAAAATTTATTTGGGCTTCCGCACTTATTTTTATGTGTATCTTCGCGAAAGGTTACCAGATGAACGACGATTGAGACAGGGTATAATATGAAATATTTTGATCTAGCCCCCCCCCCCCCCCCCCCCCCCCCCCCGAAAATATTTTCTAGGTCCACCTCTGCAAATAAGGAAGCCTAAGTTTGAGTGCAATCGAACATTAGATACTCAGCTGTATGCTTTGTTTGTTTGCGTTTGATGGAAACACGGTGTAGGTACTTTATATAAAGCGAGTGCCTTATAGAGTGAGCGTAGCCACGCCTATTTTCAAAATTTTTATCAATCATCCAACTAAGCACATAAACATTATTGTTAATGCAAAATTTCATTCCGTTATGACCTTTATTTACAAAGACGTCACGTTGCAAATTCCAAAAGGGTGTTCCAGAAATATCTTTGTTAAAAAGTAGGCGTGGTCATAAACTGATTTCGCTAAAATTTAGAACATGTATTACAACGTGTCATAAAAGTTTATACACGAAGTTTCGTCATAATATCTCAATTATTTTTCGAGTTATGGGCTCCGAAATCACGTAGATTAGTTTGTCTAAAATGAGGCGGTGCCACGCCCATTTTCTACAATGTTTCTGTTTTTTGCTCTCGGTCTATTGTGGAACTCATGCTTTATATTTGACAAAGATATCGCTTAAAATGTTTTTATTGGGCCACTTCATAATACCCAGATATAAAATTGGGCGTGGTCGTAAACTGATTTCGCTAAAATTTAAAACATGTATTACAACGCACACTGGTCAGCCCCCATACACAAAAGTCAAAAACGTTGGTCCTTGAAAAAGAAACTTCTGTCATGCATTTCCGTGGGAAATATATTGAATTTTATGGAAAACCAACTTCTATACGCAATAGCCACCATTAAATGTTACTTTGGCTCATTTAAATTGAACACATTTGAAAAAAAAATTTTCTGGAAAAAGTTTGTGTAAATAAGTGTATTATGATTTTTGCGATATTTCAAGTTTGAGTGCTAAAAATAATGCGCATAACTATGGAAACGCAAGAAAAACGTATGTTTCATTATTTAGCGAAAGAAAACAGTGAAAACAATTTATTTTTAGCAAAATACAAGATGGAGAAATCTTGGCTTTTCTATGAGCGTAATTTTCAAGCATTAGCATTTTCATTTAAACTTTTAACAATTAAGGACCACTGTGGACCAGGTCTTATAAGCAGATTTGATTTCTTTCAAGTCTTCTCTTAAGAAGCCTGTTTATACATTTTTCCCTTTTTTTTTAAAATATCATATTAAATGTAACTAGTCTATACAAAATATTGTTGCCCTTTTACGATTTTTGTACATATTTACATTGACTATTTTCTATAAAACTTTATTTTCGATAAAATCTGAGTTATTGAGTTTTGTCCCAATCTCCATACAATATTTTTTTTGATCCCACGAAATATCGCGGAATAATTTTTTTTTATTGTAAATTTGTTATTTGACATCGGATTTTTAAAATCGAAATGTCATTAGTTTAGTCTTGGAAGTTCTATATTTTCTTCTAATGTCCTTTTGACCTATGAAGTCATTTTCACATAGTTAAGTCACCTAACCAAGTTTTTCGTCCAAAATATCCTTTTTGTTTCACAAGAAAAAAATTGCCAAAAATAAAATATTTATCGGATCTCTCTGATATTACGCTTAAGTCTTTGCAATTAAACGGGCAAATTTTTAAAACTTTAATGATTTTTACAACTTTTTATAAAAACTTAATTTGAAAATCAAAATTTTTTCAAAAATAGCAAAAATTCACAAAATTTTGAATTTGACCAGCTTCCGCTTAGCGAGTTTTTATTAGACCACTACAAGTTGTATGTCGTTTGAAGCGTATTTTGATTGCCTTTCGAACGAGATACTGTTTGCGTTTATCGCATTTTAATGATATATCTGTATATTTGACAAAGATATCGTTTAAAATGTTTTTATTGGGCTACTTTATAATATAATAATACAATGGGGCTATTATAACTCTGACGAGTTTTATGGCCGAGCTTCTCTCCCAATTCGAGGTGTGCTCCTTTTGTTTTCTCCTACTAATTGGATGGAACTACAGTTTTATGCCGGCTCCGGCGAATGCATTGCGTGTGAGGAGCTTATTCATGACAGATATATAAGTACAGTCGGAGGATATGCCGCCCACCGCCGAGAGGTGACCGCTATTTCTAAAACCCCAAAAATTGGGTTTTTAATTAACTATAAAAAAATTTTTTTTTGTGTTTGTCCGGACTGGGGTTTTAACCCGATACCTCTGGCATAGCAGGTGAGTACTCTACCCACTGCACCACAGCGACCATATGTAAAAGTGGGAATGGTCGTCCACCGATTTATGCAATTTTTCGTCCAAACCTTTGTCTAAGTAAGTATATCACGCGTACCAAATTACATCGATATACACTCAGAAAAAAAATCATCAACACGATTCATGTAAAATTAACACGATCGATCTTTACACATAGAACAGCAACAATTTTTTAAAATTACACTATGTTTGATACATGATTTTGGCTTTGTAATTGTCATTTGAAAATTTGGTAAATTCAACCAAATTTTATTGTTGATTCAACATGAAGAAATTTTAAAATATACAAGATGATTGAAATATAAAATTTTATTCCTAAGTGTCATTTGGAATTTGGTTTATTTAACATGATGATAGTGTCAATATAAACTAAAAAAAATGTTAGAAAAATGACGTCCCAATTTTAGTGTTAATACAACATGAAAACAAATGTTAAAACAACAAGAACCACAATTAACAATAAAAGTTGGTTGATATAACACGAAACAATGTTCAAACATAAACGTCATTTGGAATTTTGGTTTATTCAACACGATGATAGTGTCAACATAATCTGAAAAAGTGTTAAAAAGAACGTCAAAACTATTTTGAAACATACACAATTTTTTCAACGTTTGAAGTTCTGCTGTTCGTGCAAAACGCAAATTATTATAATTTTTTTAATAAAAAGAAAATTTTGTGCCGTGGCAATGATGGGAGTTTAGCATCATTGGCTGTGTGTGATAATTTATATTTTTAGTTCGCAGGTAAGTTAAAAGTGGATTGTATTTTTGTTTCTAAAAGTTTTTAATGCTCAATATTTTCTTTTTCCTCTTCATAGTTTGCAATTTTTACCACGAAAAGATGTTTAGCGAATGGAGTCTTTCACGCAGCATGCGGTGCATATGCCGTTGCATTAGCGGCCAAACATTACTCGGTGCCAGTGATAGTAAGTAATATCGCCCATGTATAAACTATTCGTATGAGAAGGACGCTTTCAATTTGGTCGGTTGTGCGGGTGATGTACTCAAATATGCTTTATTGATCTGATGATTATATATTTTATGTTTTATATGTTTTTTTATTTAAAACAAATAAATTGTAAAATCAACAAGACTTTCTAGTTAATTTAACAATAAATTTAAGGTAAAATCAAAAAGATGTTATTGTTAATTCAACAGGACCATTTCGTGTTAATTTAACCAGCTAAATTGTAACATTAACTAGTTCAAATTGTAAAATCAACAGCAAGTCTCAATTCTTTTTAGTGTTAATTCTACAGTTGTCATCCTGTTAAACTAACACTTGACAGTAGTGTTAAATTTGCACGATTACATGATGGAATACATTAAGCATCGTGTTGAAAAAAATTAACCACAAAATTTGTTGATTTTTGGTTGATTTCACACTCTTTTTTTTCTGGGTGTACCTTTAACGGTTTCTGAGTTATGACTCATAAAACTTTCATTGTTTTCCCCTAAATAAGTGGGCGTGGCAACGCCCATTTTCCAAAATTTCACCAAATTTGTTTATAAGGGCCTGAGCTTAATACGTGGGTAAAATTTTATCACTCTAGCTATATTAGTGGCTGAGATACCGAATTTCCGATTTTTTCTATATAGGAGAAGTGGGTGTGGTCATTGTCCGATATCGCCCATTTTCAATACCAACCGTCCCAGTCTGGATACCAACTTGCATTCCAAATTTCATCAAAATATTCAAATTTTTGCGCGAGTTAGAGTTAGTGATGCAAATTTTGAGGCCCAACATCGATGCATCGATGTTCTATGTATCGAAAAAATTAACATCGATTCTAAAAAGACATCGGAAGAAAACCATCGATACATCGATTTTTTTTTCAGCTAAATTGTTCGAACAATACATGGCTCCGGTGGATTTGATGATATTTATAATTGAATGGCTGTTGGGTACTCTCTCACACACCCTGAAATTGGAATTTTCATAGAAATTCGGCCCGTAATGTGGAGTCACATTACCGACCTGTGGAAGATTTATTATGTTCATTTATAAATTACCACTGACTAAAACAACAGTCAAATATCGTCAGGGTTGACATCGATATATCGGCGATTTTTCGATACTGAGTAATTTTCCAACATCGATGTTAAACATCGCATTTTCGTTCGATACTATCGATGTTTCAAATACATCGATGTATCGTTTGCATCCCTAGTTAGAGTGTTTAAACACGGACAGACGGACGGACACGCCTCAATCGATTTCTCTTTTCACCCTGATCATTTTGATATATATAAGTCCATATCTATCTCGATTATTTCATTCTCTTACAATCCAGCGTTATGTGATTAAAACTATAATACTCTGTGTACTAGTACGGCCGAGTATAAAAATAAGTGAATATTTTAAAAATATAAATACACGCGCGCCATCTGCTAGATTCTAGCAGCTAGAACATAGCGGTGGTTATGACCAGGGTTTGAATTGCTGACTGTGCTGCGACTAGCTCAGTCTAGTCGCATGGTCGTGTAACAGAAATAACAACTAGCTCATTTGGTTGTTAGTCGTTTGTTTTTTTCTTTGGCAACTTGACTAGGCAACGACTAGGAAAAGTAAACAACTTGACTAGAAAATGAGATAGTCGTAGGCCAACAAACAGCTTTTAACTATGGCAGCAAATGCGACGGCGCGCAACTTGTAGTTTTTAGTGTGAAAAAGTGTATACATACATATACCCGAGTACCAGAGTAATGCCCGGAAGGGAGTACAGGCTATTTTTTTTTTTTTTTAATATTGGGGGTTCCGACCCTGCTAGGAACCTTAATATTACCCTACAACATGGGTATCAAACGAAAGGGGATGGCCCCAGGTTTCATTTGCACTTCGATATATTTCGATAAATTTATCGATAACTGAGTTATCGGTCAAAATGTGATTGCCCAAAAATATTAATATTATCCTACAATATGGGTATCAAACGAAAGGGGATGGCCCCAGGTTTCATTTGGACTACGATATATTTCGATAAATTTATCGATAACTGAGTTATCGGTCAAAATGTGATTGCCCAAAAATATTAATATTATCCTACAATATGGGTATCAAACGAAAGGGGATGGCCCCAGGTTTCATTTGGACTTCGATATATTTCGATAAATTTATCGATAACTGAGTTATCGGTCAAAATATGATTGCCCAAAAACCTTAATATTATCCTACAATATGGGTATCAAACGAAAGGGGATGGCCCCAGGTTTCATTTGGACTACGATATATTTCGATAAATTTAGCGATAACTGAGTTATCGGTCAAAATGTGATTGCCCAAAAACATTAAAATTACAATATGGGTATCAAACGAAAGGGGATGGCCCCAGGTTTCATTTGGACTACGATATATTTCGATAAATTTAGCGATAACTGAGTTATCGGTCAAAATGTGATTGCCCAAAAACATTAAAATTACAATATGGGTATCAAACGAAAGGGGATGGCCCCAGGTTTCATTTGGACTACGATATATTTCGATAAATTTATCGATCACTGAGTTATCGGTCAAAATGTGATTGCCTAAAAAATTTAAAATTACACTACAATATGGGTATAAGGCGAAAGGGGATGGCCCCAGGTTTCATTTGGACTACGATATATTTCAATAAATTTATCGATAACTGAGTTATCGGTCAAAATGTGATTGCCCAAAAATTTAAAATTACACTACAATATGGGTATCAGGCGAAAGGGGATGGCCCCAGGTTTCATTTGGACTACGATATATTTCGATAAATTTATCGATAACTGAGTTATCGGTCAAAATATGATTGCCCAAAAATTTAAAATTACACTGCACTATGGGTGTCAGGCGAAAGGGGGTGGCCCCAGGTTTCATTTGGACTACGATATATTTCGATAAATCTATCGATAACTGAGTTATCGGTCAAAACGTGATTGCCCAAAAACATTAAAATTACACTACAATATGGGTATCAAACGAAAGGGGATGGCCCCAGGTTTCATTTGGACTTCGATATATTTCGATAAATTTATCGATAACTGAGTTATCGGTCAAAATGTGATTGCCCAAAAATATTAATATTATCCTACAATATGGGTATCAAACGAAAGGGGATGGCCCCAGGTTTCATTTGGACTTCGATATATTTCGATAAATTTATCGATAACTGAGTTATCGGTCAAAATATGATTGCCCAAAAACCTTAATATTATCCTACAATATGGGTATCAAACGAAAGGGGATGGCCCCAGGTTTCATTTGGACTACGATATATTTCGATAAATTTATCGATAACTGAGTTATCGGTCAAAATATGACTGCCCAAAAATTTAAAATTACACTACAATATGGGTGTCAGGCGAAAGGGGATGGCCCAGGTTTCATTTGGACTACGATATATTTCGATAAATCTATCGATAACTGAGTTACCGGTCAATATGTGATTGCCCAAAAACATTAAAATTACACTACAATGTGGGTATCAAACGAAAGGGGATGGCCCCAGGTTTTATTTGGACTTCGATATATTTCGATAAATTTATCGATAACTGAGTTATCGGTCAAAATGTGATTGCCCAAAAACATTAAAATTACACTACAATATGGGTATCAAACGAAAGGGGATGGGTCCAGGTTTCATTTGGACTTCGATACCTTTCGATAAATTTATCGATAACTGAGTTATCGGTCAAAATGCGATTGCCCAAAAACCTTAATATTACCCTAAAATATGGGTATCAAACGAAAGGGGAACGCCCTAGCTTTCATTTGGACTTCGATATATTTCGATAAATTGGTCGATAACTGAGTTATCGGTGAAAATGTTATTAGAAATTTTCATAGTTGTTTATTGAGAAAAGAACTGCGACTAAAAACTACAAGTTGCGCGCCGTCGCATTTGCCACCATAGTTACAAGCTGTTTGTTGGCCAACGACTATCTCATTTTCTAGTCAAGTTGTTTACTTTTCCTAGTTGTTGTCTAGTGAAGTTGCCAAAAAAAAAAACAAACGACTAGCAACCGAGCAAAGCAAATGAGCTTGTTGTTATTTCTGTTAAACGACCATGCGACTAGAATGCATAGTCGTATTTATGTTGAACTGACTACTTGCTAGTCAGCAATTCAAACCCTGGTTATAACCTAATCTCATTAGTAGGGCAACAGGAAATATGCAAATGCATATTTTTCTGTTGCAGTCCTATTTATATCAGCGTTTTAGCTCAAGACGAAGAGAATAAGCCTAACTTGTTAGGGCATATTTTGGCATATTTAGGTAAAAAAGGCTTATTTTTGCATATATTGACTTATTTTCATATTTTTCTCATATTGCATATTTTGCTATAAATGCGTATTTAGCATATTATTTCGTCATATCGCACACTAAATCAAAAAGCGTTACAACTCAAAATTTTTCGAAATCGGGTTTCTTCCATAAATTGGTACACAGAATATATCTCTAGCGGCTGCCAAAAAATCTTTTCCATCAGAGTCTTTTTTAAATGAGAAATAACTATTATACGTAGCCTTTTCCCCATATCATTGCCTATAAAAATTAAGAAGTTTTTTTGCCTCCTGAAAATTTTTGAATTTTGAGTTGTAACGCTTTATGATTTAGTGTGCGATATTTTTGCGTCTCGTCCGTAAAATAGTTTTTATTATATTTTTTTATATATTTTTAGCGCTTAAAGGCTGTTGGGAACTTACAATCTGGATTGCCAGTTTTTTTTTTTTTTTTTTTTTTTTTAGCATCCAATATATTTTGCCAACTGTATAAATAAAATACATCCAACAATTTTGTGGTTCGTTAAAAGTAATTAGTAATTAATAATGACTTAATAAACATGGTGGGCATGTATGGATTGCTCTCAGTAGCGCATCCATTTATTATAGTGCATCAGCAAAGATCTGTAAATGATTTTCTTTTGAGGCGTACGAAATTGGTTGGTCTTGCCGTCAGGGCTAGAACGAGTGGGTTGGGGTGAGCTAATATTCTCATTTTGTATGATGCAGCATACTTTCTGATTTCTTGAGATATAGTAGGTATCTTTAGGTCACGATGTAGTTGGTCGTTCGTGACGTAGTAGGGCGCATTTACAATCATCCTAATGGTTTTCGATTGGAATCTTTGGAGAATCTCTATATTTGAGTTTGCTGCGGTTCCCCATAGCTGTATGCCATAGGTCCAGATGGGTTTTAAGATAGCTGAGTAGAGCAGGAGTTTGTTGTCGATTGATAGTTGGGAGTTTCGATTCATGAGCCAATAAAGATTTCTCAGTTTTATACCAAGAGCTTTTCGTTTGGTGAATATGTGGGTTCTCCATGTTAGTTTTCTGTCGAGATGCATACCCAGGTACTTTGTTACGTCACTTTGCGGTATATCAATGCCATTGAGTTTTACGGGTGGGCAAGTGTTGCGTCTAGTGGTAAACGTCACTTGAACAGATTTTGATTCATTTGACTTTATCCGCCAGTCTTTCAGCCAATGGGTAATTTTATTTAAACTTCTTTGAAGCTTGAGTGAGGCGACGTTAGGGTTGAGGTCTGAAGCCAGTACAGCAGTGTCATCGGCAAAAGTGCCGATAGTGACTCCTTCTGCTATTGGGAGGTCGTATGTGTAAAGTAGGTACAGTATTGGGCCCATTACACTACCTTGCGGGACGCCTGCTAAGCTCTCGTAAAGCTCAGACTGCTCTGCTCCTTCTTTGACGGAAAAGTAACGATTTTTTAGATAAGATTGTATAAATAGAAAGTAGCTTGTAGGGAGAGTATTTTTTATTTTATAGAGCAGGCCGTCGTGCCATACGCGATCAAAAGCTTGGGATATATCTAGAAAGGCAGCTGTACAGTATTTTTTTTGCTCAAAGGCAGAGTAGATTTTCTCGGTAAGTCTATGTACTTGTTCAATTGTTCCGTGTCCTCTTCTGAAGCCAAATTGGTGATTAGGTATAATGTTACGCTCTTCTATTTTGGGTAGGAGTCTTTTAAGGAAGAGAACTTCCAAGACTTTTGAGACAATGGGCAGCAGACTAATGGGTCTGTAAGACGCTGCCGTATCAGGGGGCTTTCCTGGTTTCGGAATCATTTTCATCTGAGCGACTTTCCATTGAGGGGGTATGAATGCAGTTATTAGTACTGCATTAAAAAGTTGGGTGAGAAATTTTATGCCTTCGTAAGGTAAGTGTTTTAGTACATTGCCATTAATAATATCGTACCCAGGAGCTTTCTTTGGGTTGAGCATCGCTATTACGGTTTTTACCTCCGATATTGCGAATCGTTTTATGGGGAGGTCCATTTGATAGGGATGACTCAGAGTATTTTTCACTTCTGTTGTTGTGCTTAGTGGGGGTTCAATATCATGTGGGGTGAATACTGATTTTAGGTGGCGTGCAAAAGTATTTGCTTTCTCTGCGTCACTTTTCGCCCATTCGTTATTTTCCATTCGTATTGGAGAATTGTAGAAAATCGGCCTTTTTAGCTTACTAGCAGCTTTCCAAAGGGAGTAATCAGTTGCAGCTGTTGCATCAATATTACTGAGATATTGTTGAACTTGTCTGTTGTGTTCAATTTTGAGGATGTTTTTGAGTTCTTTGGTGAGAGCATTCAATCTTTTCTTGTCGTCGGGGTGACGGGTTTGTTGCCATTTTTTCCTTGCGAGTCGTTTTTCTTTGAGCTTAGCTTGTATGTTGTGGGTAACGCTTGTCCTTTTTTGTCTGATGAGGGTGGGAGTTGATTTCCATGCAGCTTGTTGGATGCAGCTGTTAAAATGTTCGACTGCTGCCTCTATATCTTCAGCAGATTTCAGGGCTAATTTGAAGTCAAGATTAGACGTGATGATGTGTCGGAAGTATTCCCAATCAGTCTTCCGATTGTAAAGGCTGCATTGTTCCGCTGCCGGTGTAAAATTTTTATCAATTGTTACCAGGATTGGAGAGTGGTCGGAAGACAATTCAAAGCACGATTTGCAATTTATATCTGAAGAATTCACGCCTTTCACCACGCAGAAATCGATTAAGTCGGGTATTTTATTTTTATCTGTTGGCCAATAAGTGGGAGTTCCAGTAGAGAATGGAGTTAAACTGAGATTGCTAATAGCATTATATAGTTGTCTTCCTTTAGGGGTAATGAGACGAGAGCCCCAGAACGTGTGTTTGGCATTGTAATCGCCCCCAGCTAGAAATCGATTTCCAAGAGTTTTGAAGAAATTTTCATATTCTGCAGTGCTGATAGAGTGCCTCGGCGGGCTATAGATAGCAGAGAGTGTAAGCTGGCCGCTCGGGTCTTCAATGACAATATTTGTGGCTTGTATAGCATTTGTACGGAATGAATTCGTGCTGTAATGTTTAATACTTTTCCGTATCAAGATACCTGAGCCTCCATGAGCGTTGTTACTGGGGTGTTTTGTGTGGTAAAACTTGTAGTTGGGTACTTCAAAGTAGCTTTTGTCAGTAAAGTGGGTCTCAGATATGAGGAGTATATCTATATCGTGGGTCTGAAGTAAAGTTTTTTCGTTAGTGTTTTGCGTTGGGGTGTGGGTTTCATTACTATTTGGAATGGCATTATTAGGGTTCGAGCGGGGTGTTACGCCTTTCTTTGCTGCTTGAGCATATGTGGCTGGGTATTGGTCAATTTCAATTGGGGTTTCAATCTGTATTGGGGTTTGAATTGGCTGTTGTGGTTTCTCTTGGGGCTGTGCAGGAGCTTTTTTCCTCAGAGTTGGGTATTTGGCGCTTTGGATGTTTTTGTATACCATACAGCCTTTATAATTTGCTGGATGGTTGCCTTCACATAGAGCGCATTTGACATCTTCAGATCTTGTCTTTCGCTTGCAATCAGCGGAGAGGTGGTTTCCAGCACATTTTATACATACTGATTTTCGACGACAGTAGGACTTTGTGTGGCCATATTGCTGACAGTTGGCGCATTGCGGTATTTCACGCTTCGGGTGTGGGGGCTCGAAAGCAATTCTTGAGTGCAGGAGACTTTTAATTTGATATATCTCCTTGTTATTGGAGGCGGGTTTGAGTTCAATGATAAACATTGGGAGAGGATTTTTTGTGACTCTGTGTTTTATGTTCCAAATGTTTGTGACTGAGTGACCGAGATCTTTTAGAGAATCCACAATTTCTTTTGTGTCTATTGAGGAGTGCATGTTTCTGAGAACAACTCTGAAGGTACGTTCTTGTTTTGTTTTATAAGTGTGGAACTCTGTGCCCTTCTGTTCCAGTTGTGACACTATGGTTTTGTAAGCATCCAGGGATGATGCTTGTACTTTTACTTCATCCTTGCCTGTGAGCTTTAGATCATAGGAGTTTGGAGCAACTTCTTGTAGTAAACTCATTAGGGGGGGAATGTTTAGAACTTTGTCTATAAATATTGGCGGCGGCTTGGGTATTTTTTCAGTTGGTTGGTTAGTTTCCTCAACTTCAAGGGAGGCAAATCTGTTTTCGTTTTCATTTTCATTTGGTTGGCGGCTTCCAAGCCAGTAATAATTATCAAGTTTAGCCTGTTTTTTAGAGGCAGTATTTTTACTTGGGCTTTCGCGTTGGCGTTTGGGATTGACGATCTTCCATTGGTCGGTTGGGGTAGCAGTTGTCAAGTTTCCTGCAGTTTGGGGTTTCTGGGCTTGTTGTTGTTGGGCATAGAGAATTTCCAGTTGCCTTTGGAGGGTTTCGATCTGCTGTTGTACGTTTGGTACGTTGGTACTAGGCAGGCGGGATGGGGTTAGATGTTGGGACATTTGTTGGGGTGTACCTAGGGATCTCGGTGTTTGGTGCTGTAGTTGCACTTGGGCTTGTTGGGCATCTCGCACTTCGACTTGTTGGGAACCTCCTACTTTAGGAGGAGTATGGTTGGGGGGCATCTCGCTGGTGCAAACGAATATTTTAGTCTATATTCATTTGCACCCGGCTGCGCTTGTAATATGTACAACTTTTTATGATTGTAATACAATGTGGTTGCAGCTTTTTACAGCTCTGATACTTATGTATAAACCTTACACGAATGGTTTGTGTCCACACTAATTCACCACTTAGTGGTGAAAAAGAGGTTTGTGGTGGAGTTTTGTGTGTGGGAGCTTTTGCTATTGTGCGATCAATGCAACAACAATATGCACAATCACTCAGCAATAACACTTAATTTACGCTTTAGAGTTTAAATAAAGCAGTTTTATATTAATTTGATAGCACACTAAATTGCGACACTCTTTCCGACACTTTTTCACAATATTATTGAGTTAAATTTATCAATTATATATTTTTTTTTTACACAAAAGTACGGAGGAAAAAATTTTTGACAACTTCACAGCGCGACCAGTGTGACCAGACTCGGATTGCCAGTTGAGTGTTTTTTTTTTAGTGATTTAGTTAAATTTGAGTATTTTTTTGTGTGTGTTAGTGCAATCGGCAGCCGTCGTGCTACATGTACTTGTTGTCGGCTTGCTTGGAAGGACTGAGAATACAACAAAAAATACACAATGCATTAAATTTCAAAGAAGACGTAAACAAAAGCAGTGTATACAAACCAGTGATAACTTGACGAATATTTTAATTTTTAAATATTTAAAGATGTGATGTACTCTTTGTAATTGTTTAATTGTAATTCTGTAAATATTCATGTAAATATCTATATACTTATATGTATATCTTGTCAGCTGTAATAATTTTAATAACATTTTATAAAATAAGGTACGGTATTCATTTAGGAGTTTTAGATTGTGTGTGTACTAATTAATTGTTTTCTTGAAAAATAAATACAGACTCCCTGAAGAAGGCACTATAGCGTGTTGAAACGCGTAGGAGGAAAAAAAGAAAAAACGAACGGCCAAAATAAGCTCTATAAAGAAAGAAATTATACATATACATATGTACCTTGGCGTAACAGAAAGACGCTTTTATTAGTTTCACCTGTATGTATGTATGTATGTAATTTCTGCCTGATGTCTAAATTTTTGTACCGATTGGTGGCGATTAAGGCGTGGCGCATTGAGCTCAAAATTCAGAAAACTATATGAAGGGTGAAAAAATCAAAATATTTTTTTAAATTATATTATACCCAAAATTAATACTTCTATACACAAGGATAACAAATATAAATTTTGGTTCCGATTGATGACGGTTTAGTGGTGTTTTAAGGGAGTCAATGTTCAGATTGCCATAGAAGACTTACATTTTTAGTGTGGCATATGGTCCAGCCCTAGTTAGTACCCTTTTGTGTAATGTGGTAAATGTATATATGTACGTATGTAATACGTATACGTGATTAAGTTTCTCTTTTGGTGCCATACGGAACAATGGAACCATAGATTCTCTATGCCATTGTGCTGTTTTCTTATAAAAATGGATTTCAGTTTAAACATTTAAACATTTAGATCAGCGTCGCACTATAGCGCCTCTGCCGAATAAACGTGGCAAAAATCAAAAATTTCATGAAATTGTTTTGTAAATCCAATATATGTATCTAATAGAGAATTTGTAACACGAATATGTAACTCTTAGTTTAGAAGGTAGAACCGCTCAAAGTTGACAAATTTTCAACATTTTTTTTTACATTTAACTTTATTTTGCGTGTAGGTAAAGCGGCCGGTTGCTACTTATTTGTAATTCCATGAAAGGTAATTTAATTCAAAGTTTAAACAAAAAATCAAATCTCTTGTTATGTGGTAAAAGTTGTCGGATATAGCTGTTTTTCGAAAAGCCTATTTTAGGCCCTTTTTCAAACTTTGATGAAAAAAGAAAAAAAGGTCAATAAAGGTATTTGCGACATTAACAGTGGTTATTTGTTTTCATAAAGTTTACCTGCGTCCAGCTGCGATTTTACTTTTTATATCAAATAAAGTAAAACAACCTCGGTTACAAATACGCGTCTGGGCAGGTACAGATATGGATATCTCAGACACTAATATAGCCTGAGTTATGAAATTTCATCCACGTAATGAGGTCGGGCCGTTATAAAGAAATATTCTAAAATTTTCGAAAATAAGCGACACCACGCCCACTTATTTAAGGACAAAATTTTAAATTTTTATAAGTCATAACTCAGAAACTGTTACAGATATATCGATGAAATTTGGTATGAGTGATATACCTACTAAGGCAAATGTTTGGACGAAAAATTGCCAAAATCGGTTGACGACTACGCCCACTTTTATATATGGGTATTATAAAGGGGTGTAATTAAAACATTTTAAGCGATATCTTTGTCAAATATAAAGAAAATTCATTGAAATTTTGTACCATGAGTCCAACTATAGACATATAACTAAAAACACAAAAAATTTTGAAAATGGGCGTGGCACCTTCTCCTTTTAGAAGCAGGAATATACGACATTTCGAAGCCCAAAATTCGAAAAATAATTGATATACGATGATGAAACTTAGTGTATACACTTTTATGACTTGTGGTAATACGTGCTCAAAATTTTAGTAAAATCGGTTGACGACCACGCCCAATTTTATATATGAAAATTGTAAAGGGGCCTAATAAATCATTTTAAGCGATATCGTTGTCAAATATAAAGATAAATCATTGAAATTTTGTGGAATGAGTCCCAAAATAGGCCGAAAATAGAGTTGGGAAACTATCGATGGAACTATCGATAGTATCGATATTTTATTTTTTTTCAGACTATCGAAGACCATCGTTGGGTTTTTCAAAACTATCGATGGTAATGTATACTATCGATAGTTTTACAACTTTTACACACCTTCATATTGCACATTACTATTTCAGAGTACCAGCTATTGGTAGGTTTTGAAAGTTGTATGAATTTAGTGTGTACATATTTACAAAATGTTTTGATTTATACATTTGCAGACTGAATAAAATGCGGTTCCAGTTTTGTAGATTTTTTGAAAGAAACAGTTTTCGAAATATTTTGAAAAAAAAAGAAAAGAAAAAAATACGCTTACAAATTTGTTAATATCTCCGATATTACCAGCTTTTATGTTTCGTTTTAAGAGGATGAAATATAATTTCCACCAAAGCCAAAATAATTAAACTTGAAAGAGTTGTTTAGTGCTTAGCACGAAATTTATTTAATTCAATTTTTAATTGTTGGGGATAAGTGGAAAAAATTCAACAACTATTTACAGCGAAGGTTGAGTGTATAGCTATTTCACGAAAAACCATTTTTGATCATCAGCACTCTTTTTCGGAAGTGGATGCTCTTCAGCCGCAATGACCGCACGCTTTTACACGCTCGACCATTGAGACTCTGTGAAACTTACCCCTAACGAAGAGAATTAAAATCGACGTTAAAGTGATGGAGTTATGGCGAACCAAAAAATTTTTTACGTAATTTTTTATTAATTTTTTTTCCGGCATTCATCTTCTTTTTTTCATTATTTTAACGAAATATCCTCCTGATTTTATACTGTGAGTCAATAGCTTTTTTCAGTAGAAAAATGACAATGTTATAAGGGATTCAGTGAATAAATCTATATTTATTTCAATACGATAGTACTATCGATAGTACTATCGATGGTTTATTTTTTTAAGACTATCGAACACTATCAATAGTTTTTTTAAAACTATCAAAAACTATCGATGGTGGGACTATCAATAGTTTCCCACCCCTAGCCGGAAACAAAAAACAGAAAAATTTTGAAACCGGGCGTGGCACCGCCTCTTTTTAGACAAATCAATCTACGAGATGTCGGAGCCCATAACTCCAAAAATAATTGATATATTATGACGACACTTAGTGTTTACACTTTTATTACTTGTGCTAATATACGTTAAAAAATTTAGCGAAATCGGTTCACAACCACGCCTCCTTTTTTAAAAAAACATTTCTAAAATGGTGAAATTTGTGACGTGACATCTTTGTAACTAAAAGTCATAAAGGAATAAAATTTTCCACTAACAATAATATGTATACGCTTAGTCGGATAATTGATACAAATTTTGAAAATTGGCGTGGTTACGCCCACTTTAAGCGTTATCCGCATTATATAAAATACACCGTGTTTTCGTTAAACGTAAACAAACCACGAGAGCATCCCTTTGCCAAAATAGTTGACTTATCTGGTCTAACGCTCAAATGAAACTTTATAAACCAAATTTCATTATTTTTATACTCAGCTGTACTAGTACACAGAGTATTATAGTTTTAATCACATAACGGTGGATTGTAACAGAGTGAAATAATCGAGATAGATATAGACTTATATATATCAAAATGATCAGGGTGAAAAGAGAAATCGATTGAGCCATGTCCGTCCGTCTGTCCGTCTGTAAATACTCTAACTCGCGCAAAAATTGAGATATTTTGATGAAATTTGGAATGCAAGTTGGTATCGAGACTGGGACGGTTGGTATTGAAAATGGGCGAAATCGGACCATGACCACGCCCACTTTTCCTATATAGAAAAAATCGGAAATTTGGTATCTCAGTCCCTAATATAGCTGGAGCGATGAAATTTTAGCCACTTGTTGAGCTCGGGCCCCTATGAAGAGATCTTGGAAAATGGGCGGTGCCACGCCCACTTATTAAGGGTCAAACATTGAAAGTTTTATATGTCATAACTCAGAAACCGTTGAAGATATATCAATGAAATTTGGTATGCGTGATTTGCTTACTTGGAAAAATGTTTTGACGGAAAATTGTCAAAATCGGTGACGGCCACGCCCACTTTTATATATGGGAACAGTAGAGGGGCCTAATAAAACATTCTAAGCGATATCTCTGTCAAATATAAAGATAATTCATTGAAATTTTGTGGCAGGAGTCCAACTACAGACATAAAACAAAAAACACAAAAAGTTTGGAAAATGGGCGGTGCCACGACCACTTATTAAGGGGCAAATATTGAAAGTTTTATAAGTCATAACTCAGAAACCGTTAAAGATATATCGATGAAATTTGGTACGCATGATATATTTACTTAGCCAAATACGTGGACGAAAAATTACCAAAATCGGTTGACGGCCACGCCCACTTTTATATATAGGTTTTATAAAGTGACCCAATAAAAACATTTTAAGCGATATCTCTGTCAAATTTAAAGATATATCACTGAAATTTTATGGCCGGAGTCCAACTATGGACATAAACCAAAAAACATAAAAATTTTGGAAAATGGACGTGGCACCGCCTCCTTTTAGAAGCAGGAATATACGAGATTTCTTAGCCTATAACTCAACAACTAATTGAGATATTATGACGAAACTTGGTTTATGAACTTCTATAACTTGTGTTAATAGACACGCAAAAATTTATTGAAATCCCTTTGGGAATTTGTAACGTGACATCTTTGTAACTAGAAGTCATAAAGGAATGAAATTTTACACAAAGAATAATATTCAAATGCTTAGTTGGATGACTGATAAAAATTTTGAAAATGGGCGTGGCTATATGTATACCGTGTTTCCATCAAACGCAAACAAGCAATGAAATCATACAGCTGAGTATCTAATGT
The DNA here is from genome assembly GCA_960531455.1 of Urophora cardui. Classification (NCBI taxonomy): domain Eukaryota; kingdom Metazoa; phylum Arthropoda; class Insecta; order Diptera; family Tephritidae; genus Urophora; species Urophora cardui. Next base: position 82,108,423 of record OY482670.1, on the reverse strand, counting down.
TCGATTCCACTCGAACTTAGGCTTCCTTACTTGTTTTCATTAATTTTGAACTTACAAATTCTTGTTTTTGCATTTTTATAAAAATTTTAAATTTTGACGAATTATTTTGAGGCACCCTGTTATTATGTTCCTATGAATTTTCTACCACAAAAAGTTCAAATAATTAGCTTTCAAATGCAGTTTAAATCTCTATTGGTTCAAAAGTTATGATTTTTGCAACGAAAAAAGCCGAAAGGCGCCATAGTGCGTTGAGTGCGCAACCTATACACCAGCGTTGGGCAAAGTAGCTCCTGGTAACATTTTGCACTTAGGAGCCGACTCGGCACATTTGGGTGCTGGTGAGGGACGCAACCCAAGTGCAGCATAAGGGGAGAAGAACTGAGGAAGAACTCACTAACACATAAGCAAGATTGAGAACGAGAGAGTATGTCGCCGCCTGTATTCATGGCAGTGATGGAAAATGAAAGTTTCCAATTGTGTCAAATTTGTACAAAAAGTGGTGAATTTAAAAAGAAAAATATTTTGGGGGGGGGGGGGTTTTCAATATCCAACGGAAAATTAAAAAAAAAAATATTTAAAACTCGTCCATACAATTTTTACTTAAATTTATGTTTGGGGAGTGGACCTACGTATACACACATTAAACAAAGGCACCTTTTAAATCTCAATTCATTGCATTTTCTCTGTATTTAAACTAAAACTAATAAGTAAGGAAGCCTAAGTTCAATTGGAATCGAACATTAGATACTCAGCTGTATGCTTTCATTGTTTGTTTGCATTTGTTCGATTAGGGTGTATTTTAAATGAATCGAGTGCCGCATAAAGTGGGCGCAGCCACGCCTATTTTCAAAATTTTTATCAATCATCGAACTAAGCATATAAATATTATTGTTAGTGCAAATTTGCAACATCTAATCACGTTACAAATTCCCAAATGGTTTTGCAGAAATATCTTTGTTAAAAAGTAAGCGTGGTCATAAACCGATTTTGCTAATTTTTTTGAGCATGTATTACCACAAGTTATTAAAGTGTACAAATTGATTTTCGTCATAATATATAAATTATTTGTCGAGTTATAGGCTCAGAAATCCTGCTTCTAAAAAGAGGCGGTGCCACGCCCAGTTTCCAAAATTTTCCTGTTTTTTGTTTTATGTCTATAGCTGGACTTCTATCACAAAATTTCAATGATATATCTTTGTAATTGACAGAGATATCGTTTAAAATGTTTTTATTAGGCCACTTTATAATTCCCATATATAAAAGTGGGTGTGGGCGTTAACCGATTTTGGCAATTTTTCGTCCAAACATTTGCCCAACTAAGTAAATCATGCGTACCAAATTTCATCGATATATCTGCTACGGTTTCTGAGTTATGACTTATAAAACTTTAAATATTTTCCCCTTAATAAGTGGGCGTGGCACCGCCCATTTTCCAAAATTTCACCAAATTTCTTCATAAGGGTCTGAGCTCAATACGTGGGTGAAATTTTGTCACTCCAGCTCTATTAGTAAATATCCGATTTTGTATATATAGGAAAAGTGGGCGTGGTCATAGTTCGATTTCGCCCATTTTCAGTACCAACCGTCCCAGTCTCGATACCAACTTTCATTCCAAAATACATCAAAATATCTCAATTTTTACGCGAGTTAGAGTGTTTACAGACGGACGGACGGACGGACGGATGGACGGACATGGCTCAATCGATTTCTCTTTTCACCCTGATCATTTTGATATATATAAGTCTATATCTATCTCGATTATTTCATTCTGTTACAATCCATCGTTATGTGATTAAAACAATAATACTCTGTGTAGCTGAGTATACAAACCTCAGCTAATATCCACAGCATACGTTTAGGGAAATGTCTCCACACTGCTTGTTTATAAACATAATCAGTAGTTGATTGTGCGTATACAGGCTTTTTTGACCAGTAGGTTATTAGCGCAAATAAAACAACGTTATTTCGCTATTCCGGCCCAACGTTTCGCTAGACTTCCTAGCTTCTTCAGGGGCGAGTATGATAATTAACAAAAAATAAAAAAGAAAAAGTCGTCAAGTATGACGACAATACCACAGACGAATGGTACTGGAAATACTTGACGACTTTTTCTTTTTTATTTTTTGTTAATTATCATACTCGCCCCTGAAGAAGCTAGGAAGTCTAGCGAAACGTTGGGCCGGAATAGCGAAATAACGTTGTTTTATTTGCGCTAATAACCTACTGGTCAGAAAAGCCTATATACGCACAATCAACCAATTTAAACTGACCGAAAAATAGATACATAATCAGTAGTTGTTGAAAAACATTGGCAATGTACATCCACGAATATTCATAGATTTTACAACATGTATTTACACAAATATTGTGCATGTACCATCTTTTATAAAATTATTTTTTGTATGGTGTTGTCAAATTTTGGGGGGGTTTTAACCCCAAACCCCCCCTCCCCCCCTTGTGTGCGCCAATGCCTTGATAAAATAAGTTTACAGCACATATTGTATAATAAGGATCTCATTCAAAACCTTTCTTACACATATTTATAACCTGAATTGAGTTTTGCTGAATAGTGCGAAAATTAATTGATTATACATAAGTGCCTTGCTACTTTCCAAATAACCGAAAACTGCACACGCACGAGTAATTTTCCATCACTGGTTCGTGCCTGAGAGGCAGTGTGCAGCAGTATTGCCGCAGCATCAAACAATTTGGTATCACAATTTGGTACTTTAATGGTTTTTTCTTCGTATCACCTAAAAATTATTCAAAAAAAAATTTATTAAATGGAAGGCCAGCTTAGCACCTTTTATTTGGTACCAATATTGCTCAAAGTCTATCTGGGTCACTCTGGGTCCACATTTAGGCCTGTATTCCGAGAAGTTCCCACTTATTGAAATTCTATATACAATATCATGTGCGTTAATACCACATGAATCTACTGCAAAAATTTCATAAAGATCGGTTGATTAGTTTGGGTGTCTATAAAGGACAGACACACATTCTTTTTTGTATAACAGATTCTCTTTAACATAAGAGAATTTATAAAATTGTGGAACGATCCTCCGTCATCCCTTGTCAAGTTTGGTTTGGAGACAAACCGGTTTCGGCTAATATGCGCCATCTTCAGTGTCTTTTTTCGAAAAAACCGGTTTGTCTCCAAATGTATGTAAGCACATATGCGTGTTTTCATACGTACGCCCGCACATCATTGGTCAAACGTCTGTTGTCAACAACAATCTGACATCAACTGATCGAATGCCAGCGGCTGCCGACATTGCCCTACAACGCTCTCTCACTAATACAAATGCAACTAATAATTTCTTTGCATGTATTGTCCGTGTCCAAACACAGCAACTCTGCCGCGAAATTATCCAACGATTCTCTTTTGTGCCGCTGTTCTGTCTTCCATTTGTCCAAACACATCAACTCGTCGCTGGCCAACTTTTGTTCATTATGTTTTGTTCTGGCATTCTTCGAACGCTGTGATTGGTCACTGGCGATAAGAATTGCTGCACAAAGCGTGTTGTCCGAGCACCGACGACTTGGTGCCCCCCTCCTTTCCTCGTCGCCTTCTCACCCACAAACGAACAAAAGCAGCGGGTTGCTCAACTTCGTGTCTCCGTGTTTGGACGTCGACATTGGAATGCCGATAACTGCCTTAGCCAGCCTTAGGCACCACTACATTCAAGCCATTACTAAATATTGAGTGTGTGTTGGTGCGCCTACTGTAGGATAAAGTGAAAAATTACCAAAAATAATCAGTCTGCATGCAGATGTTGAGCAAGCAGGTCCATGCGCGCACGATTCGCGTAATTATGAAACAACGCACGTATACACATACATATTTGTGTACCCACGTTATATGCAAACTTCTCGTAGTTTTGCTTGTTGTTTGGCATCTGCAAATAGAATAGAAGAATTTCAAGCGACGATCAGCGACCACTTTTCCTAAGCGACGATCGCCAAGTCCCATCGTAAGCGCTCGTTTTACGCTCTTTATTTGTCTGTAGTAGTGACAATCGGTGTGTATACTTACACGGGCGCTTACTCTCATTTAGCAGGTGCTAAGGTTTTGCCCAAGGCTGGCCTTAGCACATGCTAAATGAGAGTAAGCGCCCGTGTACGTATACACACCGATTGTCACTACCACAGACAAATAAAGAGCGTAAAACGAGCGCTTACGATGGGACTATTCGATCGTAGCTTATCAACAAGCATGGGCACCACCGCAAGCGAACAAGCAGAGAGCATGAGCATGTAGTAGTGTGCTTAAAATTGCACAGTGAGGCAAAATTCAAAAATTTTTCGTAACTTCGTGTGTTGATGAAAATTTAATTATATCAGATTTTATAGCATGAAAATAGAGGTTATACTAAAAATAGGTATGTTTGTAGATACAAATTTAATAAAAAAATAAATGTTGATTGATTTCGATTCACATTCGAATTAATTGCAATTTCAATATAAAAGCATACAAAATTAACCCATTTTCAATTTTAAAGAGTTGAAAATGGCATAAAAAATTATACTTCATTTGATTTCAAATGGCTACCTTTAACACTACTGAGAATATTTAAAATAAAAAAAATAATAAATTTCCCAACCAATCTTAAACATTTTAAAAAAATTTCATACATCAGTCAAAAAAAGGCATCAACCTGCTTCCATCACTGTTTAAGGCGAACTGAATCGTTTTCTCGCTGCAATAATTATGCTCTTAATTTGTGTACGTATACATTTTTTTACGTTCGCAGCACAAAGAGCTCTCTTTGCCCATGCCCGCTTATCAAAAATTATTTAGTTGCCTTTCGACTGGCATAAAAGCAAGTGCTCGTTAGGTGGCCGTCGCTGGAAATTATTTTATGTGCACATAACGTGTGTACACAAATACATACATATGTATGAACATATGTGTATACGTACGTTCTTTCATAATTTCGCAAAGCGTGCGCGTATGACCCTGCTCGCTCAACATCTGCATGCAGACTGATTACCTGTAATAATTTTTCACTTTGGACTACAGTAGGCGCACCAACACACGCTCATTTTTCGGTCATCGCTTGAATGTGGTAGTGCCCACCTATGATCTTGGCTGAGAGTTGGTGGTTTTGGTTTTTGATTTTTATACCATGCCTCCACATAACGTGTTTCGCTCTTTTTTTCTGAACTCGCTCTCTCAATCTTGTTTCGACCTCAAAACGAGTGCCGAATCTCGCCAATTTCCATAAAAATTTCTGAGAGCGAGTGAAGATTGAAACACTTGTTTTGTTCTCAATCCTCTTGCCAAACGCGATGATATCGATGCCTTCTCTAATTTTGTATCGACATCTCACACAGGACAAAACAAAATCGGAAAAATAAGCAAACATACAAACATTTAAGAAGAACAAGAAAGAGAAATGTTAAACTGAATCACGATCAGCCTCGTTGAGACGGGTTATTTAGCAAGATGTTTTGCTAGATGTTTTGTTGGTGAAACAAGCTATGTGGGGCCGGGCTTTTAGTGTTTCCGCAGGCTTCTTGCCAAAGATGACTTGATACGAAATCTTTTTTACTCTCTCACTTTTATGATTTTCCCACGGGTTTTCTGTGGCTTTTGTTGCCAGCATCAACACAACAGAAAACCCGGCCGATCAGCTGTTTGTACAAATTGCAGGTACCAGCAAGGAAAACACGCCAAAATAAATTGTCACATTCGGTGGATTTTGATGTTTTGTTATATGTGCCCAATTTGGTTGAAATAATAAAGAATTATAAAAAATACAGAGGTAATTGTATTGCTTGTGTGTAATATGCAGTGAAGTTTATTGTTTCAACTGGAAAAAATTGTGTTTCAGTTAAAATTGTAAAGAAATATGTTAATGAGATGGAACGGTATCTGGATTTTTTATATAACACATCCTACATAAGTAAGTTAAACATTATTTTATTTGAGTTCTAATATATTCACATTTTAATAGAATTGCATAATAGAGTAAAATATTTCTTAAAAAATTCCACCCAACTCCATGTATTATCGTCCACCACTTTTTGTGCGTTATTCTTAATTTGTCTGAGATCGGGTTTTGAACACGAATATTCGGAATCATACTATCCTGTGTATCACTTTTGTGGTTATACCCTTATCTTAATTTGGTATCTTTCCCAAAGTTATAATATGTGTACATGGGATTTTTACAGGTTAATTTCGTGAGTATTTATAGTTTTCTCAGATTTATTTACTTTGATTAGTTATATTTTTGAAAATAAGGCAAATAAAATTTTATTATTGCTATAGTCTTCAATAACATAAGGAAGCCGAAAATTCCCAGAAAAACAATGTAAAATACCCATTTTCGGTTTTCGACAGAATGGCACCAATGAAAAATGTTATAAAAAATGCACATTTTGACAGCGCTCTCACGAAATCAAGAGTTTCGTATCTAGTTATCTTTGCTTCTTGCGAACATGACGAGCGTGGGAATATATGCTGATTTTAATTGTTTTGCATTCCCCTTATCACCGAAAAACAAATCAGCCCCTCTCCGTCCTCTTGCTGGCTCCGAGTCTGCTGCAAGAGCCAAATTTTCGCCCATCACTGCTATACACGCAACAAATTTGGCTTAAGCTAGCCACACACAACGAACATGCTCGCCAACATGCTCGTCGCCTTTGCCCACTAACGAGCGAACATCTCATTTGTAAATGTGTACTAGAGCTGCCAAACTATCGATAGTCACGACCATCGATGTTTTACGATAGTCCTAAGGGTGACTATCGATAGTATCGACCCATTTTATATGTTATTTCAAATCCATTTATTTTTCGCTGCCTTACTTTTTTAATACAAACTGATTTTACAATTCATTAAAATTTTTTGGAAGAATTATAACTCATCAACTGTTTTTGGTTTTAAACTCGGCCGCCTATCACACACAATTAACCCATCTACAGATGATGCCGGGATACAAAAAAAAAGAGAAAAGGATGGTTTCGAATAAATACATATATATTTTATACTAGGGGTTCCCTCTACTGTCGAAAATCGACAGTTTCCTAGTAGTTTAGCTACTCCAGAATGCAAAAATATTTTTTACTTGATGATATTTTTTATTAAAATGTATCTTTATTTGACTCAAATCCCATTTGTAGTTCAAGCACAACCCTTTTCCATTTTTAATTTCTTAAAAATTTTCATAAAAAACTATTTTTTTTACCTTAGTTTGGATGGCACTGTTTTGTTTTTTTTTTTTTATTTTAGTTTGGACACAACCCATTTATTACGCATAAAAGCAGGCAACAAAAAATATTATAAAAAATATTATAGGTGAAGGAATTTTCTGCAACAACAACAAATACACAGAAATTTTACAACGGCGATTGTGCACGTATTTTCCAACCGATTTTAATGAACATCAAAATGGACCTATTCTCGGTAATTCCCTTTCTTATGATGGTATAACTTTAGTCAAAACTTAGTTTTAGCTTTAGTCACATTGGTGAAACCGGCCCTATGTTATGTTTTTTTGATTACACTGTAGGGAGGCAAAAATATCACAGAAAAACGCTGAAATACCCCAACTAAATACGATGGCGTTTTCAGAAAGTCCGGATTAGCTCTTGATTTCAAGATACATAGGAAATTTTTCTATACAGTTTTTAAACAGAAAAATTGTATGCACGTTTAAGGATATTATACGCATTTATCATAAAATTTTCCTACAAAACAATTGTGTAAAAACTATTGAAACACACTTTTGGGCATTATTTGGAAGAAAATTGTATAAAAAACTAATTAAATACGTATAAAATCCTTAAACATGCATATATCTCTCTTCCACTCAATGCAATTCAGTAATTTCCAGTGCGATACTAACTTCATCCGCGATATTTACTGCTCAAGCGTCAACATGAAATGAGGTTGTTGTTGTTGCTTTCAATGCAATGCAAATAAGAGTAGTCCACTCTCAAAAGCCACAAATTAGAAAAAAGTACTCAAGCTTTATTTTATTTGAATATTTTTTTGTTATTACCTGAAAGCTTAGCTCACAAGCAATTTAAGGATATACACAAATAAAACAGCAATATGACACATTTTTGCAAATTCAATGTTAAATATTTTACATAGCTAACTTTTATACAGTATTTTTTCACAGTATAAATAAAAAATAGACTTTTGAAAGTGCGTAAATGAAGCATAGAGACTTTTGATGCAGAGTTTTTTAATTTAATGTTTTTTCATAATAAGGAAGAACTGCAATAAATTTTTAATGGATATTATATACCTTTAAATACTGGTACACATTCCACCAAAAAGCCCAATATCGAAAAAAAATCATATAGAGACTTTTGAGAGTGGATTATTCATATGAAGTAAAAAGTATTATATCGTCCCTGCTATTAAAACAAGAGCTATTATTTTTCAATAACTTTTCAAGAGAGCAAAAAAGTGATTCCTGGCGTCCATAGGCAAAATTTAGAAAACTTTTAATTCGGAGAGAATTATTACACTGGTCGGCAACGAAATCCTTTTTAAAGCACATAGCTCTTTTTTTACACCACTTAATTTTGATTTTCGTGGTATATATGTAAACGTATACAATCTGTATACAATACGCCGTTAATTTGTAAGCGGAAAAGTTGAGTATGGAACTCATTAACTGACCATTGCGGTTTTGCACTTTAAACGACGATATGCAGCTTTATTTGATGACTTCTAAACAAAATGAGATATGAGAAAACTGCAAACGCAGAAATGTGAGCAATGAATGTCGACGTCCAAACACGGAGACAAATAGTTGAGCAACCCGCTGCTTTTGATCGTTTGTTGGCGAGAAGGCGACGAGGAAAGGAGGGGGGCACCAAGTCGTCGGTGCTCGGCCAACACGCTTTGTGCTGTCATTCTTATCGCCAACGACGAATCAGAGCGTTCGAAGAATGCCAGAACAAAACATAATGAATAAAAGTTGGCGAGCGACGAGTTGATGTGTTTGGACAAATGGAAGACAGAACAGCGGCACAAAAGAGAATCGTTGGAAAATTTCGCGGCAGAGTTGCTATGTTTGGACACGGACAATAGGGCAATAAAAAAATTTACATAGATATGTAGCTCTTTTTTTTTATTAGCAGGGACGATATGTTGTATTACCTAACCCGAATAACCCTGGCGTTGCCATATGGCAACGCAATGAGAGGTTCTTTTGAAAGTTTGTAAAAACTGAACGAATTAAGGTAAATGGGTGTACGTTAACCGTTATGAAGCAGAAATATCGGCGCTAACACTTGTCGTATAGAACATAAAATTTGAGTGAAAGCTTTCATAGTTATAACATCGTGAAATTGAGTGAAACAAAAAAAGTGAACAAAAGGACAAAAAATGAGCAGACGTAATAAGTAAGTGCCTATATTTTATTTAAAAAAAAGCATAAACACTATCGAGTTGCATCGTTTGAAAAGGTTTTTAGTCAAAATTCATGAAAAAAAAAATTAGTGGTGTAAAAAATTTTGTTTGAGCTGGTTTTTTTTTGTTGTTTTTTGCTTACGTTGCCATATGGCAACGCCAGGGTCGATAGGGTACAGGTTTTTTCTGATAAATTTTTTAAAACTTTCCGGCCATTTGCCGTTGTTCTTGGTATAATATATGTTTTTTACTAAATTCAATTGATTATCTCGTATATAAATCTATCGCTGAAGGATATTTTAGACTATCTAGAAGACTTTTGTTCGGAGATCAGCAGGTAGTTAGTATATTCATAGAACCACCGGAAGAAGGTGCGAGCAGCGTTGATGATAATGCAAGCTATGATAATTACGGGGTATACCTGTCAATTTATTTGCTGGACAACTTCGAGCAAAATTGAATTTGCCAATGGCGATCGTGTAGACAGCTTTGAAGGCGCTATTGAGACCTTGGATCTCGATGTTATTCAAGTCCAAAGCGCCAAACGCAAATGCAGTGCCAGTCTCGAAACAATGTGCTATAATTGAATCGTTGTGCCTATCGATAAAAAACGAAGATGTGCCGGCGATGAATGCAGTTCAATAGTTCGAACACAATGCAACAAATACAATGTTAGGCTCTGTTTGAAGTATTTCAAACCATACTATATATTACACTAGCAAATACCCGTCCCACTTCGCTGCGACAAATCACACTATGCCACTCCCTTCCCTATCGGTCTCCCAACCAGTCAGCATTTCCCGTTCCCCTATCTCTTCCTTCTCTTATACTACTCTCTCTCTCTCTCCCCGTCTCACGTTCCTTATCAACAACTTTCCATGGCCATCCGGTGCACATATCGGTGTACATAATGATAACTAATATATTTTGGATAACCGACTGGAAAATTGGAATGGAATGAACTCTATATTGAAGCTCTGATTGATACCTTTAATTTGATACCAACAATGCCCAAAAATATTTCGGGGGCTATTTAGGCCCATGTTTCGGCCTCAATCCCGAGAACCGATTGAGGTATCTGTATAGTGTAAAATATATATGGCTACCCTGATCAGCACCTTTAATTTGATACCAATATTGCGAAAAAATATTTGGGGCTATCCGGGTCCACGTTTTGGTCTCTATCTGGAGAACCGACTGAAAATTGGAATGGAATGAACTCCCTATTGAAGCTCTGATTGATGCCTTTAATTTGATACCAATAATGCTAAAAAATATTTCGGTGGCTATTTAGGTCCATGTTTCGGCCTCAATCCCGGGAACCGATTGAGATATCCGTATAGTGTAAAATATATATGGATACCTTTAATTTGATACCAATATTAGGAAAAAATATTTGGGGTCATCCGGGTCCACGTTTTGGTCTCTATCTAGAGAACCGACTGGAAAATTGGAATGGAATGAACTCCCTATTGAAGCTCTGATTGATACCTTTAATTTGATACTAATAATGCAGAAAAATATTTCGGAGGAATCTGGGTCCACATTTTGGCCTATATCTCGGGAAGGGGTTGAGATACCAGAATTAAATGTGGTCATAATTTCAAACTAATATAAGGTGATCATTGTGTCAAAATTTGAATGTGATCGGCCCGGTAGTTTCGGCGTCCATAGGGAACAAACATACAAACAAACAAACAAACAAACAAACTTTCATCCTTATATATATAGATATATATATAGATAGTATTTTATTTATGAAAAATCACTAAAAATAAAACTTTCATCATTATAAACGTCTTTCAGTTCTTCATTCTGGTCAAAAAACGCCAAAAAAATTTGAATTTTGAATATATGTAACTAAAAACAAGTCAGGAAGCCTAAGTTCGAGTGGAATCGAACATTAGATACTCAGCTGTATGCTTTCATTGTTTGTTTGCATTTGATGGAAACACGGTGCACTTAATATAAAGCGAGTGCTGCATAAAGTGGGCGTAGCCACGCCCATTTTCTAAATTTTTATCAGTCATCTAACTAAGCATATGAATATTATTCTTTGTGCAAAATTTCATTCCTTTATGACTTCTAGTTATAAAGATGTCACGTTACAAATTCCCAAAGAGTGTTCCAGAAATATCTTTCTTAAAAAGTAGGCCTGGTCATAAACCGATTTCAATAAATTTATGCGTGGCTATTAACACATGTTATAAAAGTGTATAAACCAAGTTTCGTCATAATATCTCAATTATTTGTCGAGTTATAAGCTAAGAAATCTCGTATATCCCTTTGTGTAAAAAGAGGCGGTGCCACGCCCGTTTTCCAAAATTTTTTTATTTGTTGTTTTCCGTCTATTGTAGAAATCATACCACAAAATTTCAATTAATTATCTTTACATTTGACAAAGATATCGCTTAAAATGTTTTTATTAGGTCACTTTATAATACCCATATATAAAAGTGGGCGTGGTGGTCAACCGATTTCGCTAAAATTTTCAACATGTATTACCACAAGTAATAAAAGTGTACACACCAAGTTTAGTCATTATATATAAATCATTTGTCGAGTTATGGGCTCAGAAATCTCGTATATTCCTGTTTATAAAACGAGGCGGTGCCACGCCCATTTGCCAAAATTTTTGTGTTTTTCGTTTTATGTCCGTAGTTGGACTCCTGCTATAAAATTTCAATGATATATCTTTATATTTGACAGAGATATCGCTTAAAATGTTTTTATTAGGTCACTTTATAAGACCCATATATAAAAGTGGGCGTGGCCCTCAACCGATTTCGGAAATTTTTCGTCCAAATATTTGACTAAGTAAGTATATCACGCGTACCAAATTTCATCGACATATCTTCAACGGTTTCTGATTTATGACTCATAAAACTTTCAATGTTTGCCCCTTAATAAGTGGGCGTGGCACCGCCCATTTTCCAAAATTTTTGTGTTTTTTGTTTTATGTCCATACTTGGACTCATGCGACAAAATTTCAATGATAGATCTTTATATTTGACAGAGATATGGCTTAAAATGTTTTTATTAGGTGACTATAATACAAATATATAAAAGTGGGCGTGGCCGTCACCCGATTTTAACTATTTTCCATCCAAACGTTTGCCTAGGTAAGTAAATCACGCGTACCAAATTTTGTCGATATATCTTCACTGGTTTCTGAGTTATGACATATAAAACTTGCAAGGTTTGACCCTTAATAAGTGGGCGTGGCACCGCCCATTTTCCAAATGTCATCAAATTTCTTCCTAGGGGCCTGAGCTCAACACGTGGGTAAAATTTCATCGCTCCAGCTATATTAGTGACTGAGATACCAAATTTCCGATTTTTTCTATATAGGAAAAGTGGGCGTGGTCAATCTGATTTCGCCCATTTTCAATACCAACCGTCCCAGTCTCGATACTAACTTGCATTTCAAATTTCATCAAAATATCTCAATTTTTGCGCGAGTTAGAATGTTTACAGACGGACGGACAGACGGACGGACGGACGGACATGGCTCAATCGATTTCTCTTTTCACCCTGATCATTTTGATATATATAAGTCTATATCTATCTCGATTATTTCACTCTGTTACAATCCACCGTTATGTGATTAAAACTATAATACTCTGTGTACTAGTACAGCTGAGTATAAAAACCTGTACCCTACCAGCCCTGGCGTTGCCATATGGCAACAGGACATATCTCAGAATCCAGGACACTTATCGATGTCCTTTTTTGTATGTATTTTATTTATGGTCCCAATGACCAATCCTCAAAAAATCAGCACTATATCTTCGAAAACAAGCTTCAGGGTTATTCGGGCTAATCAAATCTTGCCACAAATACACACACATTCACATTCCTTGCACCGCCCTTGAATAGTGCTCCCTAAAGCTATTTTAGTTACTCCATTCACTCTACAAATATATGGCGCCATCGCCTATTTCGGCGCAAAGTAATTAAAATTTATCAATGTCGATGAATGCACGACTGCACCAACAATAACCGCACACAAAGGATGAAAAAAATTATCTTGTGCCTTAATTGAGTGATACAATTGAGTCGGCGGACTTTCTTATTTCCATTAAACAAGTCTACTAAGCTGAGATCCCAAATAACTGTTATTGTTTGATGATGCTGAAACAGAAATTAAACAAAATGAAAAAGTTTTTTAAATGCATTCATATATGTATATGGATACAATCCACAAGCGCAAATTGTTCATTTTTAAACGGTTTTATTTAGCTCACCCCGTTTGTTTTATTATTTATTCTTTATTCTTGGGTCAAATTTAGTAATTCAAATTTCACCCTCTTCCTGTCAACCGATTAATCTGAAATTTTGCACGCATGTATAACCCCGATGACAATGCAATATTATGAAAAAAAAATCCGATAGGTGGCGCGTGGGTCGCTATATTTACAAAAATCGCATTTATGGTCCTATTTGGCTGAAATTCGGAACATGTATTACTACCTTGAAAAGAAATATTTTCTTAAAAAAAAATTCCGCTAGGTGGCGCGTGGGTCGCTATATTTACAAAAATCGCATTTATGGTCCGATTTGGCTGAAATTCGGAACATGTATTACTACCTTGAAAAGAAATATTTTCTTAAAAAAAAATTCCGCTAGGTGGCGCGTGGGTCGCTATATTTACAAAAATCGCATTTATGGTCCGATTTGGCTGAAATTCGGAACATGTATTACTACCTTGAAAAGAAATATTTTCTTAAAAAAAAAATTCCGCTAGGTGGCGCGTGGGTCGCTATATTTACAAAAATCGCATTTATGGTCCGATTTGGCTGAAATTCGGAACATGTATTACTACCTTGAAAAGAAATATTTTCTTAAAAAAAAAATTCCGCTAGGTGGCGCGTGGGTCGCTATATTTACAAAAATCGCATTTATGGTCCGATTTGGCTGAAATTCGGAACATGTATTACTACCTTGAAAGGAAATATTTTCCTAAAAAAAACTTCCGATAGGTGGCGCGTGGGTCGCTATAGAGGCGTTGGACTGCAATAAACTAACGGGCAAGAAACCTTGCAATAATGAAGCACTAAATGAATTAAACAGAATGCGAAATAAAAACTAAAAACTAGAAAATAAAAATAGGTAAAAAAAACTTTTTAAGTTAAACGGTTTTATGTTATACATACATTGCAATGTTTAAGATAAATGTACTAAAAACCAAAAAATAATAAAATAGATACAGTCGTGGGAATTATAAACATTTGCATAGACTAGACTAAAATAAAACCGGGGGGCACGTCAACTGTCTACAAATTATCGACTTAATGTGCGATAGAAGAATCGTTTAATTCGTCGTTAGGCAGTTGGCCCGCAGACGGTGAGGAAAATACTTACTATTTTCTTGCTCATGGAAATTCCAATAGTTATACACTCCATGTTAATAAAAGAGATGTTTCAACTAGTTTATCGTTGGACATTCACACGAGGAATCGTTTCACTGCTCGTAGTTTGTCTTTAATCGACAAAACATATGATAAAAGTACTACTCGCTCACCACTATGAAACCCTAAAACTCGCTTATAATCGAGCTTGCTAGCTTTTTTCCACATTCTAGCCCTACTTATCACACGTCCATCGTTGTCGGTTGAACAACTGCCTAATTATAGTGTAACATTACAAAACAAACATTTTAATCAACGATTGTAGACAATTGACGTGCCCCACGGTTTTATTTTAGTCTAGTCTATGCAAATGTTTATAATTCCCACGACTGTATCTATTTTATTATTTTTTGGTTTTTAGTACATTTATCTTAAACATTGCAATGTATGTATAACATAAAACCGTTTAACTTAAAAAGTTTTTTTTACCTATTTTTATTTTTTACTTACCCAATCTTGCCTTATTAACAAATGGCGGAAATGGCAAATTTTTTGCTGTATTTTTTTAATTTTTCTTTTTAATTCTTTTTGGGAAATATTTTATTTTTAAATATTAGTTGGTCAATAAATTTTTCTGAAATATTTAATTAAAATTGACACTGCAGTTTTTGGAAAATTCGCAATTGATTTTTTTTGTTTTGGGAAATTTAAAATATTTTAACCCTAAAAGATCATGTATTAAAAGAACCTCATTCCAAAAGAATTAGTCACAAATATATCTATACCACATTAAGCTTAATAGAGAAGGGCAAAATTTATGCATTTGTGGTAGTGCGTACGTAAAAAAATATGTGTGTGTGTTTCTGAAAAGTGGGTAGCTTTGGCTGCCAGGGTCTGTACTCGTATATGAATTTTGTTTAGAAACAGCTGATCAATTTTTTGTTTATTTTGTTATTGTTGATGGTATTTATTTATTTATTTATTAAAGTCAAACATACAACCATGGGTTTTGTGACAATGTTGACTATACATAAATCTTAAAACTAAATTATATACTTAAACATAAGACATTTAATTACATACATAAAACCTTAGGGACTAAACAACACAATTCTATGTTATATACCTATATAAGAATTAGGAAGGATACAGAGGATAGATAGACGAAACAGGAAAGAAATTCCATCATTACATTTAGCAGTGTTCCAAGAAAAAGTTAAGCAGTGCAGATCTGAAGCGCAATCGATAAGATTTTTTGTGTATTTTTTCATTTGATCCTGATTTGTTCATAAATAAAAGTTATTTTCTGAATTTTATCTTTTTGCTCAGAGAATAAAAGTTTCTTCAGTTTAATTGTAGCTGCAGCTGTCGATTTTTGCCACATTAATACGTAGGTAAAGTTTATAAATAAAAAAAATAAAAATTTATTTATCTACTTTATCTATTTATATGGCTAAATCTACAATTGCAGCCAAAATTAAGCTGAAAAACTTTTATTCTCTGAGCAAAAAAATAAAACTCAGAAAATAACTTTTATTTTCATCGAAAAATAAAACTAAAAAAATAACTTATTTTCTGAGGGAAAAATAAAATTCAGAAAATAACTTTTATTTTCTGATCGAAAAATAAAGCTCAAAAAATAACTTTTATTTTCTGAGGGAAAAATAAAACTCAAAAAATAACTTTTATTTTCTGAGGCAAATATAAAACTCAAAAAATAACTTTTATTTTGTGAGCAGAAAATTAAACTCAGAAAATAATGATTAAAAATCAACTTTTTTGATATAACTCATAACCGTTACAGTCCCTGGTATTTTTTCGTTTGGAGGTAATTTTGGGGTTTGTAAGTAATGGTATTTCGGGAAAAGTTTGATATAATAAACTATTCCTGGAAAAAAGTTCCACCTACTGGGCATTTATAATTTAGTTTAGCTGTATAATTTACCAAAGGAAAGCACGTACATATATCAAAACATGCATATGCACAGTATTTTTGTGTAGAACATCCTCAGCTGGCAGAAATCTCGACTTTCCATTAAGAGAGTACGCTCCGAGAAAAATAATTTTCAGGGGGTAGAGGGGCTCTCACAGAACTCAAAAATTAAATCAAAACTTGCTGGAGGCTTATAGTACACGAGATATTTGTTGGTAAAATTGGATAGTTCCATAGATATTACCACAGAAAGATTAAAGCACGGCTGAAGTACGCCAACGCAAAAAGTTGTGCTACATATGTATGTACATTAGACGCGTTTTTTTCGGCAAAGTTTCTCAGATCTTCCCTCCGGCCACACAATATGAAAATAGAATGTTGTAGTATAGCTAAGCTGATTTTTGTTTTTTTAGAAAAAAAAAACTGAGTGGGCTACTCCAGAAACAGCGATTTTTTTAAAAAGTCCATGATAAGTTTAGATTCATATATGAAACAAGTAAGGAAGCCTAAGTTCGAGTGGAATCGAACATTATACTCAGCTGTATGCTTTCATTGTTTGTTTGCGTTTGATGGAAACACAGTGTACTTTATATAAAGCAAGTGATGTATAAAGTGGGCGTAGCCACGCTCATTTTCAAAATTTTTATCAGTCATCCAACTAAGCATATGAATATTATTCTTTGTGCAAAATTTTATTACTTTATGACATCTAGTTACGAAGATGTCACGTTACAAATTCCAAAAGGGTGTTCCAGCAATATCTTTGCTAAAAAGTAGGCGTGGTTATAAACCGATTTCAATAAATTTCTGCGTGTCTATTAACACAAGTTATAAAAGTGTATAAACCCAGTTTCGTCATAATAACTTAATTATTTGTGTTTTTTTGTTTTATGTCCATAGGTAGACAATATTTCAGTGATAGATCTTTATATTTGACAGAGATATGGCTTAAAATGTTTATATTAGGTCAATTTATAATACACATATATAAAAGTGGGCGTGGCCGTCAAACGATTTTAACAATTTTCCGTCCAAACATTTGCCTAAGTAAGTAAATCACGCGTACCAAATTTCATTGATATATCTTCAATGGTTTCTGAGTTATGACATATAAAACTTTCAATGTTTGACCATTAATAAGTGGGCGTGGCACCGCCTATTTTCAAAAATTTCATCAAATTTCTTCATAGGGGCCTGAGCTCAACACGTGGGTAAAATTTCTTCGCTCCAGCTAGTATATTAGTGGCTGAGATACCAAATTTCAGATTTTTTCTATATAGGAATAGTGGTCATGGTCCGATTTCGCGCAATTTCAATACCAACCGTCCCAGTCTCGATACCAACTTGCGTTTCTGATTTCATTAAAATATCTCAATTTTTGCGCGAGTTAGAGTGTTTACAGACGGACGGACATGGCTCAATCGATTTATCTTTTCACCCTGATCATTTTGATATATATAAGTCTATATCTATCTCGATTATTTCATTCTGTTACAATCCACCGTTATGAAATCAAAACTATAATACTCTGTATACCAGTGCAGCTGAGTATAAAAAACCACAGAATTAATAATAAAAAAAAAAATACATATTCTCATGTAAAATTAACAGCTTAATCGAATGGTGTACTCTGTTTTTTAGTGCGAGCCATAGAGAAGGTACCAAGATCGCCTAAAGTGGAATTTTACAGTGTTACATATATGTAAAAAAAAACCCCGCGTGTAGCACATTACACGTGATAGAAGTTAACTTCTTACATCAATTTATATTCGCTCGAAAGCAACAAGTAACAAGTTTCATATATCATATGAGAAACGAATTTGCAAATACATCCCTGCAAAAAATGCGATTAATCCGGGACGTCTCCGGGATCAATCGCAAGGGAAAATGCGACTAATACAATTTTACATCTCATTATATGTAGCGAATTGATCACATTTTTTCGAGAATGTCCTTTGGCTAATTGTTCAATTTGTATACCAGAACGGGTACAAATGTTGATCACTCGCTTTCACCCAATTCTGAAAATGTCTAAAAATTATAAATCGTTTTATATATTAGAAGAGTTTATTCGATTAGATTTGATTTTGTAAATTAAAAAAAAAATAAGTATTTCCTCCAAATATTTAAAGTTTTGAGAATGCATTATGCGAGTGTAAAAGATATGTGAGGAATTTTTCAAAGTTGTTAGCCAAGGCTATTTTCAATGTTCATGCCTATTTAAATAAATATTATACAATAAGTTTTACTTTTGTAAAGAAATATATTCAATAAATTAAAATATTTTAAATAGTCAGTTTTGAGTTTATAATCGTAATGGATTTTTCAATGGATATTTTTGGTAAAATTTTGTCAAAATTATTATTCATGATTGTTATTAAAAGAAAGCGTGTTCGATTAGTTTTACCTATTGTTTTCTTTAATACATACATACATTGAATATTTTTGTAAAATTTCTACATATAATCAGTCTAGATTTATACGCGTTCGGGAACAATTGGTCTACAATTAGTATACATTTATACTCGTTCGGGAACAATCGGGCACTAATTGTGGACCGATTGTTCCGGAAAGAAATCAATCCGGGACAAATCTACGTATATCGGGATTAATCGCACATTTTTTTGCAGGGATATTACAATGAAAACTATCGCATTTACATACATGTGGTTGTGTGTTTTTATTTGTACAAATTCTATTTATAGAAAAGGCGATGCTTGTTCTTGTTATTAGATTTTGTTTATCGGCAAGCTCATCCGATTGGTTTTTATATTGGTTTTGATCGTTTTTATTTTAATAATTAACTAGTATGTAATACCCGATATTCGGATGGCACTTTTATTTAATAAAAAATGACAAAGAAAATTGTTTAATAAAAAAAAGCAACAAAAAAACTGACTGATACGGAGCACCTAATGCTTTTCCTTAAATAGGTACTTATATTTTCGTTCATCGTTTTGTTTTTATATTAAATTATTTCTCAATTTATAGTGCGATTTTAAGATTAAAGCGTGCTTTTTAGTTTTTTTTAAGCTATTATTTATTATTAAAATAAAAAAAAAATAAAAAAAATAAAAAAAAAAATCAGTCGCCTGGCTTCGAACCCACCTCCCCTCGCTTCCAGACCAGACGCAAAACCTCTGCGCCGGCACACCGCTTGCGTGGGCTATGTCAAACGCTGCAATTAAACTGAACTAACAAAACGGGTGGTTGCTTACATTGTAATATGTACATATGTATGTATTTGCAAATATCAAACTTGTTACTTGTTGCTTTCAATAGGTGAGTGAGTTGTACTCGTTAGTTTAATTTAAGTGCAGCATTTGACATACTAAACGCAAGTGGTGTGGTGGCGCAGAGGTTTTGCGTTTGGTCTGGAAGCGAGGGGTTGTGAGTTCGAACCGCGCGATATATCAAAGTTGGTTTTTTTAAAAATTAAAAATCAACTAAAATGGCTGCTATTTCCGGGGGCAACTTCCGTTGCATCAAATTTCAAATTTCACTCTCCATGAAAACTCTGTATCGCCGCCTAAGAAGTTAACTTCAAAAATGTGGTTCAATATCAAAATGATTTTGGCATGTTTCATTTAAACCAAAGTAGTTTGGATAAAAAAGCTCGATTTCGATCAAATAAACTTTTCTGAAAACTGCATTAATTTGCGCAGATTCCTATATATTTCGATTAAAAAGAAATTTAAGGTATCTTAAAAATCCCCGGGTCCAAATTTGAAAATCCGTGACTAAAAAAAATAAAATTCCACTTTGGGCGATCTTGGTACCTTCCCTATGGCACGCCCTAAAAAACTGAGTACACCATTCGATTAAGCCGTTAATTTTACATGAGAGTATGTATCTTTTCTTTTTTTATTTTTAATTCAGTGTTTTTTTTTCATATATGAATCTAAACCTATCATGGAATTTTTTAAAAAATCGCTGTTTTGGAGAAGCCCACTCAGTTTTCTTTCTAAAAAAAAAAAACAAAAATCAGCTTAGTTATCCTACAACATCCTATTTTCATATTCTGTGGCCGGAGGGGTATGTTAGAACAAAAAAACGCATCTAATGTACACACATGCAGACACCTCAAACTAACTTTAACAAAATTTATCAACTCATTTCTATAAAGTTTCTCTTTAATATGTTATCTCTTATTTTATGTCTTTAACTTTTTATCTTTGACAAAATAAAAAGTAAATTTATGTCTTTACGTGTAGAATTTGAAAAGATTCCTAGTTTCATGAATCCATGTTTTTTTTGCAAATATCTCCCAGTGAGAACAAACTGTCTTTATTCTGAAAAAAATCATTGCATACTTATAATTTTTGTCCAAAATAAAAGGAAACAGACCTAATATTAAAGAAGTCACTGCCAACGCTTTATTGTGTTTGTTCTGGCAGTCACTGCTCATATTACCTGCATCAGCAGATTTTTAAAACTGTTACTGACACTGGCACAGCGATAATGTAATTTGGGCTTAATTCCAAGGATGCATCGTAACGTTAATTTTAACTATAACCGAAATGTTATAGTCGTTTTTGTTGAAACAACTTAGTTTCTTAACGTTATAAAAATTATCAAAATAATTTCCGTTTCGTTTCTAACGTTAGCGAAACTCAATCGTTAACGCTGAAACGTTGAAAAGTTGAGTGCGTTGCTCTAGCGAGTTATCAACAGTATTCCCGAGACATGACACTAATTAAATCATAAAAAACGCAATAAGTGGACAATTTTTTATTTTGTTCTATGGCTCAATAATAGTGCACAGTAAAAAATCTAATTCTAATATCATTTGGTACTAGATTTAATCATTCTTGGAATTAAATTTGAATTTTAATGCTAAAAAGTCTTATTTTTAAACTATGAGAAGTTTTACAATTTTATTTATTCCAAAATAGTTTCAAAATAAAGCCTTGAGAAGTATTAAAATTCTCTCTAAAGGAATTTAATTATTTATGGTTTAAAAACAAATCCTGAAAAGTATAAAAAACTTTCTCTTTCTGAATGTATATTACCATCAAACCTTTTTTGGTTTGAAATCAAAACCAAAAGAATATTAAAACAAATTTTCATAAAAAAAGTCAAAATAAATACATATGTACATAAACAAAATGTTTCTAAAAGTTCCCTACGTGATTCAAGTAAGAAAATGTCCAAATCGGATGCTGATCCCAAAGCAGTAATCTATCTAACAGATGATGAAGATACCATAGTGGAAAAGGTAAAAAAGCGGTAACAGACTTTTGCTCTGATGTTCATTACAATCCGGAAACACGTCAAGGTGTAAGCAATACAATCGCTACTCACGGGCAAAAGTGTGCAACAGATTTGTGAGGATGCCAAAGATGTCGATACTGGCAAATATAAAATGCTTGTCGCAGAGGAGATAGTCGAACATTTACGTCCCATATGCGGACATCGGCAAAGAGAGCTCTTTGTGCTGCGAGCGTAAAAAAATGTATACGTACACAAATTCAGTGCATAATTATTTCAGCGAGAAAACGATTCAGTTCGTCTTCAACAGTGATGGAAGCAGGTTGATGCCTTTTTTTTTTGTCCGTAACAACAGTGGGCGACTGATGTATGAATTTTTTTTAAATGTTTAAGATTGGTTGGGAAATTTATTATTTTTTTATTTTTAATATTCTCAATAGTGTTAAATGTAGCCATTTGAAATCAAATGAAGTATAATTTTTTATGCCATTTTCAACTCTTTAAAATTGAAAATGGGTTAATTTTGTATGCTTTTATATTGAAATTGCAATTAATTCGAATGTGAATCGAAATCAATCAACATTTATTTTTTATTAAATATGTATCTACAAACATACCTATTTTTAATATAACCTCTATTTTCATGCTATAAAATCTGATATGTATAATTAAATTTTCATCAACACACGAACTTACGAAAAATTTTTGAATTTTGCCTCACTGTGCAATTTTAAGCACACTACTACATGCTCACGCTTTCTGCTTATTTGCTTGTGGTGGTGCCCATGCTTGCCCATATCCAAGGCAGATCTAGGAAGGTAGGCCCGGTGGCGAATTCAGAAACTATTTTTTTTATATGCAAAGGTAGAGTGTAATGTCAAAATCCAAGCGAATTCACATCATGGCCAATAGGGATGGACGAGGCCCAAGCGAATTCATTAATTTTGACATTACACTCTACCGATTACACTAACAAAATACATGGGAAATTTCTCAATTCGCCACCGGGCCTACCTTCCTAGATCTGCCTTGCCCATATCCAATAAAATCCAACAACAGCTGTTGCGACGTAATGAGTTAGTTTATTTGCTTGAGATGGGCGCAGAGAAGGCGCGTGAAACGCATGCGTCAACGATGGCGGAAGTTAGGCAAAAAATTGGTTTGGGTGCACATACGCATATGCCATTGATGCAGCAGGCGTGTAAGGCGGAGGAGCAGGACCAAGATGCTATGAAAGCTTTGGCGCCAGTGACAGCTAAAAAGTCAAAGACTGACTTGAAAAAGATGGTGGGTGATATTGAAGTGCCAGTGGTGCCCAAACAGATGCTGAGCGTCGAAAAGAAACAGCAAATACAAGTGGAAATTCAAACAAATGTAGATATGGAACAACCATTGAAATTGGATGTTAAGCCTGTGGTGGCAGCAACAACGACGGCCAATAATAAGACCGAAACAACAAAAACGATAAATGAAACGGCATTCATTTCAGAGACGCCAGCTAAGATGGATGCTTCGACGACGACACCGACGATGACACCAACAATGCCTGGGCCCGACAAAGAGACGAAAATAAATGATAAACAACAAAAAGAGTTTAAGACAAGGCCCGGAAAATCGACTCACGTGAGTTAATGAGTATAACACACATAGGCTTACGCTCTGTGATTCAGTCGTTGTTTAGACAGCGAAGAAGCAACACAAGCACTGCCTGCGTTGCTTTGTTTTTTATGCGACAGTGTGCCATTGCGTATGTATGACCATGAATAATATATCATTTTGTACTGCAACCAAATTTTCAAGTTGCAAAATTGCAATGCTTTATTTTTCAATTCATATAATAAAATTTGCTTATTCTTAAAGATTCTACTAAATCTTCAGTTATAACTTACGCCCCATCCTTGCATACCTTAACAAGTTTAGTTATGTACTTTTGAAAAAATTTCGTAAATGATATCAACTCTCAACTATTTCTCAATGAATATTCTTCAAATAAATTTTTAATGTATACTTTTTACACTAAAAACTCCTTATAGATATTTTTTTATTATTTTAAATTGTTGTTTACCGGCTCGAGGTCTGTCGGAATAAAAAACAGTTTTTCTGTTTCCGTACCAATATATTTCGGTCACACTGCGGTAACCGTCTTCAGGGCAAAAACTATAATAACAAATATAAACACATTTTACACAATAATAAATAAATACATATGTATATAAACAAACATCAAATAGTCAACAATTAATTTATTGCATACATACATTATTTTACACGCCCGCACCTTTTGACGTGGAGTTTTGTACTGTCTTTTTGTTTTCTAATAAATGTCGGTACAAGTGAGCGCAGTTGTCTGTGTCCGCTTTGTAGTTCATTCGTATTTCTGTTGGTGTATTTATTATGTGTAACATTTCCAATGTATATCGCTTATTGTAGTGTTGTTCTTGTTGGAGTATCGTCGCTCGCTCAAAATTCGGCAAGTGGTGATTTGTTGCACAGTGGGACGAAAGGGCTGTTTTGTGTACAATTGTATTATTACATTGTTTAATGTCAGATTTGTGTTGAGATAGCCTGGTTTTTAATTTAGATTTTGTTGTTCCCACATAAACGCTGTTACATGTTTCATTACTATTGCCACTACAAGGAATTCTATAAACTACGTTGCTTTTTTCCAGTTTTGGTATCACAGATTTTGTTCTATTATATATACTTTTTAATGTATTTACTGGTCTGTGGGCTATTCGCGTTGTCTCTTTGTTATAGCAATCTGACTTACATAGGCGTTCTGATAAATGTGGCACGTAAGTTACTGACTTGAATATTTTTGGTTTCTCGTGGTCCTGAGTTTTATTTTCCGACGAACATCTCTTAATCAACGTATTTATTATATTGTCGGGAAAGTCATTGTCTCTTAAAAGTATTTTTATTTCTTCCTTAACGTCTTTGTGGTAAATTTCATCGGATATTTGCAACATTCTGCGTATACAGCCCATAGCTGTATTCATTATCATCGTCCTTGGATGTTTTGAGTTAAAGTTGATGATTCGTCCAGTTGATGTTGTCTTTTTATACCACTTTAACTTTAATTGATTCCCTCGTCTTATTATTATTGAGTCCAGGTAAACTAATTTTTCGTCATCTTCAATTTCTGTGGTGAATTTTATATATTTGTCAAATGAGTTTAATGCGTCCAGTGTATTTTGTATCTCATTTTCGTCAATTATTATTATGAGATACAAAATACACTGGACGCATTAAACTCATTTGACAAATATATAAAATTCACCACAGAAATTGAAGATGACGAAAAATTAGTTTACCTGGACTCAATAATAATAAGACGAGGGAATCAATTAAAGTTAAAGTGGTATAAAAAGACAACATCAACTGGACGAATCATCAACTTTAACTCAAAACATCCAAGGACGATGATAATGAATACAGCTATGGGCTGTATACGCAGAATGTTGCAAATATCCGATGAAATTTACCACAAAGACGTTAAGGAAGAAATAAAAATACTTTTAAGAGACAATGACTTTCCCGACAATATAATAAATACGTTGATTAAGAGATGTTCGTCGGAAAATAAAACTCAGGACCACGAGAAACCAAAAATATTCAAGTCAGTAACTTACGTGCCACATTTATCAGAACGCCTATGTAAGTCAGATTGCTATAACAAAGAGACAACGCGAATAGCCCACAGACCAGTAAATACATTAAAAAGTATATATAATAGAACAAAATCTGTGATACCAAAACTGGAAAAAAGCAACGTAGTTTATAGAATTCCTTGTAGTGGCAATAGTAATGAAACATGTAACAGCGTTTATGTGGGAACAACAAAATCTAAATTAAAAACCAGGCTATCTCAACACAAATCTGACATTAAACAATGTAATAATACAATTGTACACAAAACAGCCCTTTCGTCCCACTGTGCAACAAATCACCACTTGCCGAATTTTGAGCGAGCGACGATACTCCAACAAGAACAACACTACAATAAGCGATATACATTGGAAATGTTACACATAATAAATACACCAACAGAAATACGAATGAACTACAAAGCGGACACAGACAACTGCGCTCACTTGTACCGACATTTATTAGAAAACAAAAAGACAGTACAAAACTCCACGTCAAAAGGTGCGGGCGTGTAAAATAATGTATGTATGCAATAAATTAATTGTTGACTATTTGATGTTTGTTTATATACATATGTATTTATTTATTATTGTGTAAAATGTGTTTATATTTGTTATTATAGTTTTTGCCCTGAAGACGGTTACCGCAGTGTGACCGAAATATATTGGTACGGAAACAGAAAAACTGTTTTTTATTCCGACAGACCTCGAGCCGGTAAACAACAATTTAAAATATATTTAAATAAAAGGTCGCCAAAACAACTTTATATTTTTTTATTATTGGAATTTCCAATATTTTACATTGTTGAATCCAAATTAATTTATAAAACATTTTTTTAAGTTAAAAATTCCGAAGTAATACATTTTTCATTATTATTCAAATATTTATTTTATTTTCAAAACGTTGCTATTTGGCACGTTTGCCCCATATGCTTAGTTCTTACACCACTGTTGCATAAATCTCTCTGTTCTCACTAACACAATCTCAGTTTTAGTTTTGCCGGGGTCTGGTTTAAGATTTAGATAAAGGCTTTTTGTATAAGCCAAATAATTTGTTGACTAAGAAGCTGCTTTACTCCCATTTTATTTGTATATATGTATTAGTGCATGTATGGCTAGTGTTTATTAAAATTTTTAGCATTTAAAATATATTTGAGCTATTATAAATCCAAAAAAGTATAAAATTTATTCCAATTTTCGGATAGATCTTATACCATTTCAGCTATTTTTATTACCAAAAATATTATAAAAATGATCAAAATTTGGTTTTGATTTAATTCCATAAAAGTATAGAATTTATTCCAATTTTTGTATTGATCTTATACCATTTCAACTACTTTTAATACCAGAAATATTCTAACAATAATCAAAATTTGGTTTTGATTTAATTCTAAGAAAGTATTAATTTGACACCAAGGATAATTTCTGTCTCTCAATATTCTCTTCTTTTTTAAACCAGAATGGTTTTAATTTAATGCTTTTTGGCATTGTTATATATAAATACCAAAATGGTATTAAAATTAAACTAAAATTTTTACTGTGTGGTAAAATTATTTGAAAATCGCTCTTCTTCTTCCTGTTTTAAATAAATGTCAAACTATTGTATTTTGTTTTGGTGTTCCATCCATTTACTGTGTGGAAGAGCTTGAGTGTTCGGTGGCGCTTTTCAACTGAAACAAAACACCACACAGTAAAAAATTATAGTATATTTCTAATATCATTTGGTACTTAATTTAATCATTCTTGGAATTAAATTTGAATTTTAATGCCAAAAAGTCTTATTTTTAAACTATGAGAAGTTTTCCAATTTTATTTATCCCAACGTAGTTTCAAAATAAAGTCTTGAAAAGTATTAAAATCCTCTCTAAAGAAGTTTAATCATTTATGGTTTAAAAACAAATCCTGAAAAGTATAAAAAACTTTCTCTTTCTCAATTATGTTACCATCAAAGTATTTTTGGTTTGAAATCAAAACCAAAAAAAATTATCAGAAAAAAATTATCAGAAAAAAATAAAAAAAAATCAAGCAAAATATTTTTAAAACTGCAATACAGAGGAGTAATTAAATCTACTGAAATAACTGGCCCGAATCGAATAATTGAATCAAGTAAGTAATGTAGGATATTAATTAAATATCATGGGGGTAACTTTTGCTATATTTTTTCAGTCATAAGGCAGTTGAGGGTCCCTCTTTCAGTATCACTGCAAGAACCGCGGCGGTGCCGAAATTTCCCTGGACATCTCCAAAATATCAGTATAAAAGTGACAATATGTATATATATCGAGCCCTAACCGCCATAAAAGTGTACCCAACAAAATTATCGATTTCAGCTTCTTTTTATGGAAATCAACAATTTATTATCACATGCAACAACTCCCAAAATTTCATAGCTGTGAAATGTGCAGTTTCGAAGTTAGAGACTAAATAAATTTCAAGGCTGCATACAAACTGTATGCAAAGAAATTAAAAAAAACTGTGTCCTGTAAAATTTACTTTTTGTTGGATACACTTTTATGGGGATTAGGGCTCGATATATAAGGTACTTTAGTGTTTGCTATTACTGTTTTGGATTTTTATGTAAATAAACCAGGGACCGTAACGGTTATAAGTGATATCCAAAAAGTTGATTTTTAACGATTATTTTCTGAGTTTTATTTTTTGCTCAGAAAATAAGTTTTTTCTTGAGTTTTATTTTTTGATCAGAAAATAAGTTTTTTCTTCAGTTTTATTTTTCGATCAGAAAATAAAAGTTATTTTTTGAGTTTTATTTTTCCCTCAGAAAATAAAAGTTTTTTTCTGAGTTTTATTATTCGATCAGAATATAAAAGTTATTTTTTGAGTTTTATTTTTCCCTCAGAAAATAAAAGTTATTTTTTGAGTTTTATTTTTCGATCAGAATATAAAAGTAATTTTTTGAGTTTTATTTTTCCCTCAGAAAATAAAAGTTATTTTTTGAGTTTTATTTTTCGATCAGAAAATAAAAGTTATTTTTTGAGTTTTATTTTTCGATCAGAAAATAAAAGTTATTTTTTGAGTTTTATTTTTTTGCTCAGATAATAAAAGTTATTTTTTGAGTTTTATTTTCTTGCTCAGATAATAAAAGTTTATTTATAAATTTTACGTATTTATGTGACGCGAGCACATATATACTATTAAAAATGTAATTTTATGTATGTATGTGAGTAGGTACATAAATATGTAGCATTTATATATATATATATACACGAATTGCTCGTTTAAAGTTATTAGATTTAAGTAAATGCTTCACATACAACAACTTTATTTCTGTCCTTCTACAGAGTTTCTAAATGATACATATTTATGTACCTAATCACATACATACATAAAATTACATTTTTAATAGTATATATGTGCTCGCGTCACATAAATACGTAAAATTTATAAATCAACTTTTATTATCTGAGCAAAAAAATAAAACTCAAAAAATAACTTTTGTTATCTGAGCAAAAAAATAAAACTCAAAAAATAACTTTTATTTTCTGATCGAAAAATAAAACTCAAAAAATAGCTTTTATTTTCTGAGGGAAAAATAAAACTCAAAAAATAACTTTTATATTCTGATCGAAAAATAAAACTCAAAAAATAACTTTTATTTTCTGAGGGAAAAATAAAACTCAAAAAATAACTTTTATTTTCTGATCGAAAAATAAAACTCAGAAAAAAACTTTTATTTTCTGAGGGAAAAATAAAACTAAAAAAATAACTTTTATTTTCTGAGCGAAATATAAAAATCAAAAAATAACTTTTATTTGCTGAGGGAAAAATAAAACTCAGAAAATAACGATTAAAAATCATTTTTTTTATAAAAATCGAAAAAATAAAAGTTAATGCACCTAGAAGTAGTCTGCGTTACGGTGATTACATCTGTGTACTTCTTTTGCGTTTAGCGCTTCTCCTTCAGTATGATTTTTTTAATCAAAATTTAAAAAATAACGATTATTTGCAATCCCTGAAATAAACTATGTTAACGTTATTCAATTTCTCATTAATCTGTGGGATAATGGGTTATTTGCAGTATATCCAATGGAAATTTTATGGGGGTTTATTTTTGAATCCAAAAAAGTATACAATTTATTCCAATTATCGGATAGATCTATTACCATTTAAACTATTTTTATTACCAAAAATATTATAAAAATAATCAAAATTTGGTTTTCATTTAATTCCAAGAAAGTATTAATTTGACACCAAGAATAATTTCTGTCTCTCAATATTCTCTTCTTTTTTTCAATCCAGAATGGTTTTAATTTTATACTTTTTGGCATTGTTATATATAAATACCAAAATGGAATTAAAATTAAACTAAAACTTTTACTGTGCAACTGTTCTTAACATATATAAAAAACGGTCATCGCAAGGCAATTACGTATTCTCTTTTAACGGTGCCGTGATTTAATCCCTGTGGCATAATCCCAATTTTAAAATTTGGGATTATGTCACTCACCATGGTATGACATAATCCCAATTTTTTTACTTGGGATTATGTCACCTATGTGGGAGTGACATAATCCCAAATAAAAGGGAGCCAGAATACCAAATCACTCGAGCAGGTACTAGTGCGAAGCAAAATCGCGATTTTTGCTTCCAAATTTTTATTTTTTATAGACATATGTACATATTTATATATATTTTCATCTTTTTATAGACATATGTATATACATATGTATATACCTATCGATCTAAAAAAAAAAAGCGCCGCAGGCGAAAATTTGGAATCAAAAATCGCGCGATTTTTTCTTCCAAATTTTAATCTTTTTATAGACATATGTACATACATATGTATATACCTATTGATATATTAAAAAAAAGCGCCGCAGGCGAATATTTGGAATCAAAAATCTCGCGATTTTTTCTTCCAAATTTTCATTTTTTTATAGACATATGTATATACCTATCGATCTATTAGAAAAAAAGCGCCGCAGGCCAAAATTTGGAATCAAAAATCGCGCGATTTTTTCTTTCAAATTTTAATCTTTTTATAGACATATGTATATATCTATCGATCTAAAAAAAAAAGCGCTGCAGGCGAAAATTTGGAATCAAAAATCGCGCGATTTTTTCTTCCAAATTTAAATCTTTTTATAGACATATGTACATACATATGTATATACCTATCGATCTATTAAAAAAAAGCGCCGCAGGCGAAAATTTGGAATCAAAAATCGCGCGATTTTTTCTTCCAAATTTTCATCTTTTTATAGACATATGTATATACCTATCGATCTATTAGAAAAAAAGCGCCACAGGCGAAAATTTGGAAGAAAAAATCGCGCGATTTTTCCTTCCAAATTTTCAACTTTTTATAGACATACATACAATGTACACAAATATTTATATACCTATCGTTTTATTGAAAAAAGTCTGTATATATGTAAATATATTTAATTTTAATGTAATTTTTTAGTTTTAAAGTAATTTTTTGAGAACATGTGTATTTAAGTACATACATATTTCATCAACAACATTAACTTTATTGTCAGCTTTAATTTTTTTGCTTAATGTAATAAAATCTTAGAAAAAATCTGAAATGTTTTTTTGAGCTTGAAAATGACATTACCCCATTTGGGATTATGTCACTACGACTAGGGTGACATAAGCCCAAGTAAAAAAGTTGGGATTATGTCACCCTAGGGGGAGTGACATAATCCCAAATAAAAAATTTGGGATTATGCCCCTTGGGATTATATCAGGGTACCTCTTTTAACTGCTATGACCTGTTTAGATGAGCTATGGTTTTTACTGTTGAAATTACCATTTTTGATAAAAGCAATTCAAGCTAAAAGGTAAGGATTCTTCAAGATTCTTTTGGTTTTTAGTAGGGCTCTACACGGAACGAAAAACGTACATAAAACTAATGTATTTCGACATTAATATTAATGAAAAAAATAGTTGATTTTGAACCAACTAACGTGTTCATTAAAATTAATGAACGGCGTTCATAATCTCGAGATGTTAATGAACAGGGTCTATGAATATGAACGAAACAATGAACGTGTTCATAAAAATTTTATAAACGGGTTCATAAAATATTATGAATTTTTTCATAGATTTTATGAAATTATTTGTTATAGTTGAGAACAAGTACAGCTTAAGTGCAGAATTTGACATGCTCAATACAAGTGGTGTTGATGGTACAGTGGTAAGGCTTCCGGCTTGGAATCGAGCAGGTCGCAGGTTCGAATCCTGTCGATGTCAAGGCGACTGATTTTTTTTATAATTTATTTTTTTTTTATAAAAATGTAAAAAATATTTAAAAAATAAAATAAATAAATAAAAAGGCCGGAGGGATCGGAAAAACATAATTAGTCAACTAATACTTCCCCAGAAATTATTCAGACAAAGGGCAACATTTCATTTCATATATGTAAGTGAAGATGCAAATAATAAACTCTTTATACCTAGTGCTTCATTAGTCATCTGAGAATTGCAGAAATATGCAAAGCTATCGGAAGATTAACCAACGAAGGTAACACATCGAATTTGTCTTTTTCATACCAACTGAACAACAATGAATTCTATGGATAGCATTCATAAATATTTTCCATAAGTAATAAAAACTGTTAAAATTTTGAATTTTGTTCTACGCCAAGTTCATGAATTTTCTTTCATTAACTTTATGAACGCCTTCATTAAATGTTATGAAATTCGTGATTAAATTTATTAAAAATATTATGAATATTATAACAATCGTTCGGTTTTCAATACTCGTATAATCCAGGAGAATAAAAAAAAAACCCCGCGTGTAGCACAGTACACGTGATAGAAGTTAACTTCTTACATCAATTTATATTCGCTCGAAAGCAACAAGTAACAAGTTTCATATATCATATGAGAAACGAATTACATCTCTGCATAAAATGCGATTAATCCGGGACGTGTCCGGGATCAATCGCAAGGGAGAATGCGACTAATACAATTTTACATCTCTTTATATGTAGCGAATTGATCGAATTTGTTCGGGCAGGTCTTATGAAGAGGCTAATTTTTCAATTTGTATACCCGAACGGGTACAAATGTAGATCAATCGCTTTCACCCAAAGTTGTAAGCCAAGGCTATTTTTTCTGAAAATGTCTAAAAATTATAAATTGTTTCATATATTAGAAGAGTTTATTAGATTAGATTTCATTTTGTAAATTAAAAAAAAAATAAGTATTTTCTCCAAATATTTAAAGTTTTGAGAATGCATTATGCGAATGTGAAAGATATGTGAGGAATTTTTCAAAGTGGTTAGCCAAGGCTATTTTTTATAACATTCTTTAAAAATTATAAATGTTCATGCCTATTTAAAATAAAGATTATACAATAAGTTTTACTTTTGTAAAGAAATCTATTCAATAAATTAAAATTTTTTAAATAGTCAGTTTTGAGTGTATAATCGTAACTGATTTTTCGATGGATATTTTTGATAAAATTTTGTCAAAATTATTATTCATCATTGTTATTAAAAGAAAGCGTGTTCAATTAGTTTTACCTATTGTTTTCTTTAATACATACATACATTGAATATTTTTGTAAAATTTCGGCATATAATCAATCTAAATTTATACCCGTTCGGGAACAATTGGTCTACAATTAGTCTACATTTATACTCGTTCGGGAAAAATCGGGGACTAATTATGGACCGATTGTTTCCGAAAGAAATCAATCCGGGACAAATCTATGTATATCGGGATTAATCGCACATTTTTTTTCAGGGATATTACTATGAAAACTATGGCATGTACATGTGGTTGTGTGTTTTTGTTTGTACAATTTCTATTTATAGAAAAGGCAAAGCTTGTTCTTGTTTCTTTTTTGTTGTTGAACAAGCTTTGCCTTTTCTATAAATATAATTTGTACAAACAAAAACACACAACCACATGTACATGCCATAGTTTTCATTGTAATATCCCTAAAAAAAATGTGCGATTAATCCCGATATACATTCCGACAGGGTGGGATTGCGATGTATTGTGGAACGAATTTCCGTCATCCCTTGTCAGGTTTGATTTGGTTATAAACCGGTTTCGGCTATGTGCCATCTTCAGTATCTGGTTTATAACCAAATCAAACTTGACAAGGGATGACGGAAATTCGGTCCACAATACATCTTGTTCTTGTTATTAGATTTTGTTTATCGGCAAGCTCATCCGATTGGTTTTTATATTGGTTGTTTGATCGTTTTTATTTTAATAATTAACTAGTATGTAATTCCCGATATTCGGGTGGCACTTTTATTTAATAAAAAATGACACAGAAAATTGTTTAATAAAAAAGAAAAAAAGCAACAAAAAAACTGACTCGACCTGGACTTGAACCAGCTTCATTTGAATTGGAAGCCTAGTATCTTACAGCTGAGCTACTGCGCTAGTTACGTGAGTTGTGTCAAACGGTGTACTCTAATTTCTTCTTGTGTTATTAACATTCTCACCTCGCTTATTTCATCTCCAAAAAAATTTAAAATTAAAATATGTATTAGTAAAAAATACCGAGCACCTAACGCTTTTTCTTAAATAGGTAGGTACTTATATTTTCGTTCATCGTTTTGTTTCTATATTAAATTATTTCTCAATTTTTAGTGCGATTTTAAGATTAAAGCGTGCTTTTTAGTTTTTTTTTTTAATTAAAATAAAAAAAAATAAAAAAAAAAAAATTAGTTGCCTGGCTTGATTCGAACCTACCTCCACTAATTTCTAGACCAGACACACTACCTCTGCGCCACCACACCACTTGCGTGGGATATGTCAAACGCTGCACTTAAACTCAACTAACGAAAAGGGTGGTTGCTTTCATTGTAATATGTACATATGTATGTGCAAATATCAAACTTCTTATTTGTTGCTTTGAATGCATGAGTGAGTTGTAATTGTTAGTTCAGTTTAAGTGCAGCATTTGACATACCCAACGCAGGTGGTGTGGTAGCGCAGAGGTTGTGCGTCTGGTATGGAAGCGAGGGGTTGTAAGTTCGAAAACCACGCGATGCCAAGGTTGATTTTTTATACTCAGCTGTACTAGTACACAGAGTATTATAGTTTTAATCACATAACGGTGGATTGTAACAGAGTGAAATAATCGAGATAGATATAGACTTATATATATCAAAATGATCAGGGTGAAAAGAGAAATCGATTGAGCCATGTCCGTCCGTCCGTCCGTCTGTAAACACTCTAACTCGCGCAAAAATTGAGATATTTTGATGAAATTTGAAATGCAAGTTGGTATCGAGACTGGGACGGTTGGTATTGAAAATGGGCGAAATCGGACCATGACCACGCCCACTTTTCCTATATAGAAAAAATCGGAAATTTGGTATCTCAGTCACTAATATAGCTGGAGCGATGAAATTTTACCCACGTGTTGAGCTCAGGCCCCTAGGAAGAAATTTGATGACACTTTGGAAAATGGGCGTTGCCACGCCCACTTATTAAGGGTCAAACCTTGCTAGTTTTATATGTCATAACTCAGAAACCAGTGAAGATATATCGACAAAATTTGGTACGCGTGATTTACTTACTTAGGCAAACGTTTGGACGGAAAATAGTTAAAATCGGTTGACGGCCACGCCCACTTTTATATATTTGTATTATAAAGTGACCTAATAAAAACATTTTAAGCCATATCTCTGTCAAATATAAAGATCTATCATTGAAATTTTGTCGCATGAGTCCAACTATGGACAGAAAACAAAAAACACAAAAATTTTGGAAAATGGGAGGTGCCATGCCCACTTATTAAGGGGCAAACATTGAAAGTTTTATGAGTCTTAAATCAGAAACCGTTGAAGATATATCGGTGAAATTTGGTACGCGTGATATACTTACTTAGTCAAATATTTGGACGAAAAATTTCCGAAATCGGTTGAGGGCCACGCCCACTTTTATATATGGGTCTTATAAAGTGACCTAATAAAAACATTTTAAGCGATATCTTTGTCAAATGTAAAGATAATTCATTGAAATTTTGTGGTATGATTTCTACAATAGACCGGAAACAACAAATAGAAAAATTTTGGGAAAATGGGCGTGCCACCGCCTCTTTTTACACAAAGGGATATACGAGATTTCTTAGCCTATAACTCGACAAATAATTGAGATATTATGACGAAACTTGGTTTATACACTTTTTTAACATGTGTTAATAGCCACGCAAAAATTTATTGAAATAGGTTTATGACCACGCCTACTTTTAAAAAAAGATATTTCTGGAAAACCCTTTGGGAATTTGTAACGTGACATCTTTGTAACTAGAAGTCATAAAGGAATGAAAAGTTGCACAAAGAATAATATTCATATGCTTAGTTGGATGACTGATAAAAATGTTGAAAATGGGCATGGCTACGCCCACTTTATGCGGCACTCGCTTTATATAAAATACACCGTGTTTCCATCAAACACAAACAAACAATGAAAGCATACAGCTGAGTATCTAATGTTCGATTCCACTCGAACTTAGGCTTCCTTACTTGTTTAAAAATAGAAAACCAACTAAAATGGCTGCTATTTCCGGGGGAAACTTCCGTTGCATCAAATTTCAAATTTCACTCTCCATAAAAACTCTGTATCGACGCCTAAGAAGTTAACTTCAAAAAAAAGATTTAAATGATTATATTATGTAAATTTCGTATTATTTTTTTCATTTCGCTTATTTAATGGCCGTACAGATACCAGCGCTTTTCCTGATAACTTTTTTTTTTTATATATTCTTATATAATTTATATGATTTGGTGTTTAATTGTAACGCTAAAACTTGAAAACGGCTGAACCAAATCAAATACTTCCTTAGGGGGGTTTGTTTGTTGTTACCCCACGAAGGTTTAGTCGAAGAAAAAAATTAAAAAATATTAGGGGGGCGTGGCACCTCCCATACAATCTTAATTTTTAAAGCTGATTATCTCTAAAAGAGTTCAAGGTAGGGAGCTGAAAATTGGTATAGAAGTAGGTGATATCAAAACCCTTCTCACACAGAAAAGGGGGGGTTATCAGAAAAGAGGACGTGGCACCTCCCATACAAACTAAATTTTTCATGCTGAATATCTCTAAAATTGTTTAAGGTAGGGACTTGGAAATTTGTGTGGAGATAAACGATAACAATTCCATATTAACGCAAAATAATAGGAGTTATACTATATGAGGAGTTATACTATAGGAGTTATGCTATAGAGCTAAATGATATTAAAACCACTCTCACGCATAAAAGTGGGGGTTATCGAAAAAGGGGACGTGGAACCTCCCATACACATTTAATTTTTTAAGCTGAATATCTCTAAAAGGATTTAAGGCAGGGAACTGGAAATTGGTACAGAGCTATTGATATCAAAACAATTTTTGCGTATAAAAGAGAAGGTTATCGGAAAAGGGACGTGGCACCTGCCACATAATCTTAATTTTGAATCTGACTATCTCTAAAGGAGTTCAAGGTAGGTAGCTGAAAGTGAGTATAGAGCTAAATGATATCAAAAGCATCCCCACGCATAAAAGTTGGGTTATCGGAGAAGGGGCGTGGCACGACTTGAATTGGACGATTCAAAATCGAATTCCGGGAGGTCTGCGTTCTTATAAATCTATTGATCGCGTTGAAAATGAAGACGAAATAGTAAATTAACCAGTGGAGTTATTAAACTCTCTGGATTTGCCTGCAATGCCTCCTCATCATTTACGTCTCAAAGTTGGGTCTGATGTTATTATGCTACGCAATCTTCATACTCCCAAACTGTGCAATGGTACATGACTGATTGTTACGAAGCTAATGGACAATTTAATAGTGGCAAGCATTTTGAAATGCTTACTTCCCCGGATTCCCTTATCTTCAACAGATTTGCCCTTCCAATTCAAACGTATGCAGTTCCCAGTGAAAATTGCATTTGCGATAACAATTAACAAGTCACAAGAGCAGTCGTTGGAAGTAGGCGGCATAGACATAGAAATGCCATGCTTTTCACAT
Source organism: Urophora cardui (assembly GCA_960531455.1). NCBI lineage: Eukaryota > Metazoa > Arthropoda > Insecta > Diptera > Tephritidae > Urophora > Urophora cardui. The sequence continues at coordinate 82,070,961 of OY482670.1, read as the reverse complement.
GGTCAGCTCTATGTGGCGTGTTCCCGTGTTGGAAAACAGTCCTCGATATTTATTTAGGCTCCGGGACAGAAAACTAAAAATGTTGTGTATCGTGCAGCTTTAAACTGAATACTAAAATTACACAGGTCGACAAAATTTCAACAAATTTTTGTTACAGAAATAAAATTCTACCTTTCTAAAGGATTTCGGTGCGCTGAATCCGAATCTGAACTCAGATTTTCGCTAATACGTACAGTTTTTGAGATATTCATGTTTAAAGAGGCCAAAAACGCGATTTTTGGCTATATGCACTCCTCAATATCTTTTAAATTACTTACTTATTTTAAAAATTGATTAAAGCTATTGAAAGCTCGGTCATTCCTCTTGAAGACAACGTTTTAATTTTTCGGATATCTAATTTAGGTATGTAGTAATATATGTTTTTGCACAATAAGGTATTTGTCGTCGAAAACAACGGCAGCATTTGTAGCATCTTATAGGCGCAATTAAATTTTGTAGTTGCTCAGCAGAACAATTTTTTTTACGAAGCCACTTACATACGTCCATAATATAATAAACTGCCTAAAAACTTGCTTCAAAATTTTTAATTATATTTTGTATGGAGAAAATATTGCAAAACTAATGAACCTTAATATGCAATATTGCAAGTTACAAGAAAGATATCTGAAATATTAAAACGGTTTCTCCAAGAGAAATGTCCGCGCTTTCAATAGCTTTAATCAATTTTTAAAATAAGTAAGTAATTTAAAAGATATTGAGGAGTGAATATAGCCAAAAATCGTGTTTTTGGCCTCTTTAAACGTGAATATCTCAAAAACTGTACGTATTAGCGAAAATCTGAGTTCAGATTCGGATTCAGCGAACCGAAATCCTTTAGAAAAGTAGAATTTTATTTCTGTAACAAAAACTTGTCGACCAGTGTTATATATTTTTGAAGTGGTATACACAATCGTTAATTTTCTATTAAAAATAATACCGGTGTAATAATAATTTTTGAAATGAAATTAATAAAAAGATGTATTTTGGGCAGAACGAAGTTTGCCGGGTCAGCTAGAATTCTATATATTCCGAAATTTTAAACAGCAATACATACAAACATCTGTTTATCCGTGTGCCCAGGGCTTCGGAGGAAACCTTTTTTTTGTTAGCTCCGCTCATAGTCCGGTCCCAAAATCTTTTTGCTCAAAGGATACCAGTTGCTGGCTTTTCTTACAAATTGGTATACGAATTGTCAGTATCGGAAAAGTGAATGCGGTAAAAATTGGTTTGGTCGAATTTCTACCACTGGATGATTATTTTTTAAATAATAACTATAAACTACTCATTGTCATCTTACACTATGTCTCAGTACATGATGAGTAGGGAAGCTAAAAATATGAAAATGCATATTGCATATGCAAATGCATATTTAGACCTAAAATGCATAATTATGGTCAAAATGCATAATTATGGTCAAAATGCATTTCGGGCTTATTTTGGCACTTTATCGAGCAATATCGAAAAATATTAAGCTGGCAACATCTTATCTGTGGCTAATGCACATAGGTGCGTATACATACAAACAGGGCTATTTAATTATTGATCAGGGCCCAGGAGGGGAGCATTTTCCCTTATAAAAATTCACCACGACAAACACTAAGTTCTTGCATGCTGATCAGAGCCTCGAAGCAAACCCAGAGTAAAACAATTTGCTCCAATGCCCCGTTATTGATAGAAAACAGCTGTAGTGTGAAAATTTGAAGGGAACAATAATATGCAATATGTATCGACATATATATTTAGATCGCGATTCATATTGATGGTCTGATGAATCGCGGACTAGTGCTACACGTTCAATATGAATATTGCGATATTTTTCTCTTCACAATACGCCAAATACTGGAAAAAACCCATGAAAAAGGACCCGACACACACCATCTCTTTGTCGATTTTAAAGGCGCTTTTGATAGCACGAATAGGAATTGCCTATATGCCGCAATGTCTGAATTTGGTTTCCCTGCAAAACTTATACGGCTATGCCAAATGACGTTGATTAACACCACCAGCTCCGTCTGAACCGTTCGAGACCAAACGAGGTTTCAGACAAGGTGAGTCCCTTTCGTGTGACTTCTTCAACTTGATGCTGGAAAAGATAATACGAGCTACAGAACTTAACCATACAGGAAGCATTCTATACCACAAGAGTGTACAACTGCTGGCGTACGCCGATGATATCGACATCATTGGCACTAACACTCGCGCCGTATGTTCTGCCTTCTCCAAGCTGGATAAAGAGGCTAAGAAAATGGGTTTGGTGGTTAACGAGGACAAGACAAAGTACCTCCTGTCATCACACAAAGAAACAGCACGCCTTGGCAGCCACGTCACTGTTAACAGCTACAAATTCGAGACTGTTAAGGACTTCGTCTATTTGGGAACCAGCATTAACACCAAGAATGATGTCAGCACGGAGATCCAACGAAGAATCACTCTTGCCAATAAATGCTACTTTGGACTAAGTAGGCAAATGAAAAGTAAAGTACTCTCTCGACAAACGAAAATCACACTCTACAGGACGCTCATCGTTCCAGTCCTCATGTACGGCGCAGAAGCATGAACAATTTCAAAATCAGATGAGATGGCACTTGGAGTATTCGAGAGAAAAGTTCTTCGGAAGATTTATGGACCTTTGCGCGTTGGCGTGGGCGAGTATCGACGGAGATTTAACGATGAGCTGTACGAGCTTTACACAGACTTCGACATTGTTCAGCGAATAGATACAGCGGCTGCGTTGGACAGATCATGTCGTGAGAATGGAAGAAGGCGCTACGGCCAAGAAAGTATTTCTATCGAAACCCGCTGAACGCAAAAGAAAGGGGAGACCTCCACTGCGTTGGGAAAATCAGGTGGACAGCGATGCTGGCTCCCTAGGTGTTTCCAAGTGGCGACATGCTGCACGAAACAGAAGCAATTGGCGCGCTTTGTTGGACTCGGCCAGAATCGTCTAGACCAGCGTCGCGCAGCCTCATGCCCGCGGGCAGACCAGCTGTTTGCGATTCACACGTATACACACCGATTGTCACTACTACAGACAAATAATAATAATAATACAATGGCGCTGTTATAACTCTGACGAGTTGTATGGCCGAGATTCTCTCCCAATTCGCGGTGTGCTCCTTTTTTGTTTTTCCTACTAATTGGGTGGACCTACAGTTTTATGAATTTTTTGTGAGAAGCTTTTTCATTGCAGAAATACACTCGGAGGGTATGCCGCCCACTGCCGAGAGGTGACCGCTGCTCTTAAAAACCCAATAATTGGATTTTTACTAATTAGAACAATTTTTTGGTGTTTTGCTCGGACCGTGGTTTGAACCCGAGACCTCTGGCATAGCAGGCGAGCACTCTACCCACTGCACCACAGCGGCCCACTACAGACAAATAAAGAGCGTAAAACGAGCGCTTACGATGTGACCAGGCGATCGTCGCTTAGCAAAAATAACCAGGGATGCCACTTTTGGGCTTTTCCTACCAAAACCGGTAGGTTTTATTCCTTTTGGTAGGTTGGTAGGACGATTTGAATTTTGGTAGGTTTTTACCTTCGTTCATCTAACATCACGGATTTGGTACATTTGGTCACTTTGCCACAACACTCTCACGTTTCTTCTCAGTAGGGTTTTCACAAAACTCTGCTGAATAGAAACGTTTTCTTTGAGCTTCAAGTACCTACACTTGCCCCACAGACACAATTGGAGGAGATTGAAAACAGAAAGGCATCTGACATTTTACGCTATATGAAGCAAACAAGGTTGTTCGTCTACATGGTGTATAATAAAGAGCTCCATGTGGTATCACCATCAGGCCTACCTAGGTAGTAAATGTGTTTGCTGTACCAAGTGGAAACAATGTCCGCTATTTGCCTCGACAAATCTTCTTACGTTTCCTTCAGGATCAGTTGCTTTCCCTCATTATTCCTCAATTGTTATTCCACAAAATATAAATCCTGATTTCCTCCGCACTGGACGAGCGGTGGCAGCCACTAATACCCAATCCAACCTTGTCCGATATCATTTAACGCCAACTCAAGTTTTTGTTTATCTGGAAACTGCTGCTTTCGCATCTTTTCCTTCACATTTTTATCACTCATTCTAAAATTAATTGAAATTGTCCAAATAATATTAAATTTAATACTAAAGTTTTCAAAAAATAAAATAAATAAAATAAAGTTTTTTTTTTTATTTTAAGCGGTGTCCGGCTACTGTGTTAGGGTGGTCGGTTACTGGCACAGTCACCATAAATGAATTTGTTAAATATGGTTAAATCTCACATTAAAAAAAAAAAATTGGTAGGCTCGAAGCCATTTTGGTAGTTTTTTGGTAGGAAAAAAATTTTCTTAGTGGCATCCCTGAAAATAACTAATTTGTCTTCGCCTGCCTTGAAAGAAAGTGGTCGTCCCTTGAAATTCTTTTGTTTTATTTGCAGAAGCCAGACAACAAACAAAAATATGAAGAGTTTGCATAAAACATATGTATGTACTTGTATACGTACGTTGTTTCATAATTTCGCAAAGCGTGCGCAGCATGACCCTGCTCGCTCAACATCTGCATGCAGACTGATTACACTGTGGAACAAATTCAGGTCAACAAAAGTTAACTCGGTTCTGAAAGTTGGTGGTGAAAATAGAGGCTAAATTAGAAGACCCGTATCGCGGCGTTTGCTTAGGTTAGTTCGAATTTGTTTTTAATCGACCTTTGAACTTTGCAGCCAAATGCCGATTTTCGGCATATTGTTTGTATGGTTTTTTTGCTATAACTCGTCGACTAATTGAGATTTTTTTGTTGTAGTGACAGCAAACGAAAGAAAATTAAATTTCCTATACAAGGGGTCTATAACATTTTTCTCTACCTCTTATAGTTTCTGAAATATTGATAATTCAATTTGAATTTTTTCGATTTTTTAAAGAAAAAATTGACTTTGTCAGGCAATATCTTTAAAACCAAAATTTTCACCTTCGGTTTTACTCCCTTGCGTGAAGCTACATTCTATTAGCAAAAAAATAAGCTATCAACGAAGAAAATCCATGGTAAAATGGAAAAGTTATAGGCGATCATGTAAATACAGTCAAGTCGGGCAATGCATCTGCACGGGTATATTTTATGCATGTTATACCCGTAAATGGGCTTGTATCTACTGCGCTGCCAATGTGCTGCTACTGCAGAGGCATTGCGCGACTTGGCTGTATTTACATGATCGCCTATAACTTTTCCATTTTACCATGGATTTTCTTCGTTGATAGCTTATTTTTTGCTAATAGAATGTAGCTTCACGCAAGGGAGTAAAACCGAAGGTGAAAATTTTGGTTTTAAAGATATTGCCTGACAAAGTCAATTTTTTCTTTGAAAAATCGAAAAATTCAAATTGAATCATCAATATTTCAGAAACTATAAGAGGTAGAGAAAAATGTTATAGACCCCTTGTATAGGAAATTTAATTTTCTTTCGTTTGCTGTCACTCCAACAAAAAAATCTCAATTAGTCGACGAGTTATAGCAAAAAAACCATACAAACAATATGCTGAAAATCGGCATTTGCCTGCAAAGTTCAAAGGTCGATTAAAAACAAATTCGAACTAACCTAAGCAAACGCCGCGATACGGGTCTTCTAATTTAGCCTCTATTTTCACCCCCAACTTTCAGAACCGAGTTAACTTTTGTTGACCTAAATTTGTTCCACAGTGTTATTGTTTGTCGTTTTCCACTTTGACCTACAGTAGGCGCACCAACATACACAAAGCTAATTTATAGAAGGTTAACCTACTAAACAGCTGATTGCAAACTTTTTTCCATTTTTTTTATTCATATTGTGATGCTTATGTCAAACTTATGTCAATTTTGATCTTGACGCAGTATGATTTCTACAATGGCGGATGACAGAAGCATCACAGAATACACAAACAATTTACGTGGAGTGTGTATGTATGTATGTACGTATATCGTACTGCGAAAACCTTCTATAATTGAACCATGAACATACACTAATTTTCGGAGATTGTTTGAATGTGTTTGTGTGCCCATCCCTGGTCTAGACGGTTAAGCGCCAATCAAGAAGAAGATATTTTTCTCGCTCTGAGGTTTAATTTTACTTCCGTCCTTTTCACACTTTCACTTTCAATTCTTTTATTGCCAATATTGCGATCCAGATCACGGTTTTCAAAATTTCTAAATATACACGTATTTTGATGGGTCGCAAAATTTTCATGCTACACAGTCAATCCGTATTGTAAATATTGCGATCCGAATCGCGGATTTCAATATTAATGGAATGGTTTCGTTTGCTTTGTATTTACATAAATACAAATCTAAAATTAATTTAAAGTATTTTATAATATTTAAAAACAAATTTTTTAGATGGGGAAAATGTGAATTGTACGTTTCAGTTTTTATATTATTATTATTTTACAAAATTCGTTAAATAAAAATGTAAGCTTGAAATTAAATACATACATATTTGAGAAGATTTCAGGTATTTTTTAGGCATAGTTATATGCATATAATGAGATTTTTTCGTGCATATTTACGAGCATATTCAAGTTATTTTTCGGGCATACTAGCATGCATATTTTAAAATTTTTCGTACATATTCTTAGCTTCCCTAATAATGCCGAAACTTGGTTTATACACTTTTATAACTTGTGTTAATAGACACGCCGTGTTTCCATCAAACGCAAACAAACAATGAAAGCATACAGCTGAGTATCTAATAGACCATAATAAAAAAAAAAAAAAACGAAAAATTGGAATTAAAAATCGCGCGATTTTCTATTCCAATCTTTCGCCTGCGGCTCTTTTTTCAATAATACACCATATTTTAAAAAATTCGTCTGCGGGCTTAATTTCCCTTCTGAAAGAGAAATACAGCCCACATCGCCGAATAGGGCGCGCGGGAATCCCACGGGTTTAATTGCATTTTATTCGCGATATACATTTGGTTTTCGTAGCAATGTTCGGCTAACTACGAGCCGATGCAGATAAAAGAGTTCTTCATTGGGGCTATGTTTATGATCACTTTGAAAGTACTCCAACCTACCACAAAATGGATCATTTAATCCAATGATTTTTGCAGGGAACGTATTCACCAACACATACGAAAAACAATCAGCTGTCCTCTAACCCAACTAGTTACATATATAATGCATTAAACTATCCATAATATTACAAAAACTCACAGGTACATAACAGTATACGTTGTATTTTGTCACCAAGCCTGTACAAACTGATGGAATGTTTTCAGATTTATAACGAATAGTTTTTATAGTACTACGGATGATTTGACGCATTATATAACACTAGTAAACCCGGCCACGCGATGCTGTGGCTTTCAATTACACTGTGCGACAATTTGAGGGTGAAAGACCACTTATTGCCACATTTGAAAATTTTTTGATATACCTTCATAGCCACTGGTTATTTTTATTTTCTGTGGACCTAGATTTTTTATACATAGATTTTGACCAAGGAGCCCCATAGTGAAGTTTTCTTTCTAGTTCTCTTTCTCTTCCCCTTTCCCCTTTATTTGCGCTTTATTTTCCCTTTATCCATTTTATTTTTCATATTTCCTCTTTCGCTTCCTGTCCTTCGCCATATCCGTCCCTTTCCTTTTATTACCCATCTTCAGTGCTAGGCCTTGCATGACACTTCAAATTTAAAAATGAGATAAACTAGCGTTAAAATGGATTATTGAACGGTGGCACCCTTTTTGTAAAAATTTTAATAAATTACTCATTTCCATGCCAAGTCCTTTCATATGACACCTCAAATTTAAAAATCAAACAAACTATAGCGTAAAACTGAATTTTTGAACAGGTGGCAACCCTTTTTGAAAAATTTCTATTAAATTGCTCAATATCAGGTCAAGTCCCTTCATATGGTGCCAAAAATTTTAAAATCAAACAAACTATACAGTAAAATTAAATTTTCAAACATCTGGCAACACTTTTTTAAAAAACTAAACCTTCCTGCACATCTACAGGTCAAGCCCTTTCATCTGACACCACATTTTCGTAAATCGGTATAACGGTGTAAAAGTAATGGTGCTTACAAAAAATCGCTTAGCGTAATATATATAAAGATATATGTAGTTTTCTAACTGGGTATATACCTAGCAGACCTGTAAAGTGCAAGTACCAGTACAAGTACAAGTACCAGTACCTCAGTACTTACAAAGTCCAGTACAAGTACAAGTACTATAGTACTTGTACTTGAATTTTACAATTACATGTACTCTACTGATAAGTACTTTTTAAGTACTTACACATATCTGTGATTTTGTTTTGCTTTTTAAAATGTTTTGATTGAAATAAAAATTTTAAATCAAAATCAACTGAGGTGATATTTTTTTGTTTGAAACAATTTGTAATAGTTTGTCAAAAAGTACTTGCATGTACATTGATAAGTACTTTTACTTGTACTTGGAATTTCCAAGTAAAAGTACTGTGGTACTTTTACTACAAATTTCTAAGTACAATTACTGTGGTACTTGTACTTATTTGGTACTTAATACCAGTATATACTGAGTATTTTACAGGTCTGATACCTAGGTACATATACACGTGTAAAATATCCACAATCAGGGTTATTAGTCCTATTTATACCACAAACGTGAAAATTTTAGCTGAAAATCCTAAAAGTGGCCGTATTTAAAGTCGGCACTTGCTACGATTTCAAACTTCACATATTCTGACTTGGGAACCTTCCCTCTATATCAGGGCCGTGCGCACGGGGGGTTTTGGGGGTTAAACCCCCCCCCCCATGACCAAATCTAAGTTGCAATGATTTTGCAAAAATTTTCAAAATACAGTTTATAAATTTTGCATTGAATCTTGACTCATATTTTTTGACAAAATTAGTTACAATAATTTTACGGAAGAAGAAATTAGTGAAAGTTGCAAAAAATAAGGTTGGCCAATACATAAGTTCGGCACTTTGAATTGCACTTGGAGCCTTCCGAAATTACAAAGTTGTGTAGCATATCGCACCCTAAATCATAAAGTGAAACAACTCAAAATTCAAAAATTTTCAGGAGAGCCAAAAAACATTTTCTTTTTTATAGGCAATGATATGGGAAAAGGCCACGTATAATAGTTATTTTTCAGTTACAAAAGGCTCTGATGGAAAAGATTTTTTATCAGTCGCTAGAAATATTTTCTGTGTACCGATTTATGAAAGAAACCCGATTTCGAAAAATTTTGAGTTGTAACGCTTTTTGATTTAGTGTGCGATATGTTCGTTTGGCATTTTTAAAAAAATTGAACTGATAACAAAAAATGTTCATTTTGTGAAGTGAGCAGTTTCAATTAACAAGTACTGTAAACAGTACACGGAAAGAAATTTGTATACTTGAATCAAGAAAAATGCTTTCTTGAACTCAATTTAGAAAATTTTGAGGGAAATAAGAAAAATTGACTTAATTATTACTGGAAATAAGAAATTGAGTTTTCCAAAAATGAGACAATTATTTTCTTATTCAAGAACACTAACAAAATCTATAGAAAAAAATGTTGAAAAAAAATAAGAACATCTTTTCTTAAATTTACTTAAATGAAGAAAATCTTTTTGCTAATATCAAGAAGAATTTAAGAAAATTGTGTTTCGACGAATTGGAACAACAAAATACAGCGAAAAAAAATTGAAAATAAATAAGAAAACGTTTTCTTGAGCGAAGTAAAATATTTCTTGCTCAATTTGAACACCATATCAGCAAACTACGGCAAAAAAAATGTAAAATAAATAAGAAAACGTTTTCTTGAGCGAAGTAAAATTTTTCTTGCTGAATTTGCATTTCCAAAGTTACATGTATTTTTTTTTTCATTTGCCATCCGCTTTGCATATTTCTGAATATTTTTGCAATTCTCAGATTGTTAGTGAAGCATTTGGTATAAGGAGTTCACTATTTGCATCTTCATTTATATTAAATAAAATGTTGTCATTTCAATAAACAAGTCCTAGGAAAATACTAGTTGACTAATTATGGTTTTCTAATCCCTCATGATTAGTTTTCATTTTCCTTATTTTTTAAGTTTTTAATATTTTTCGAAAATATTTACTTAATTTAATATTTAATATTTTCTTTTCTTTATTTCAAAAAACAAGAAAAAAACACTTGCCCTAAGTAAATTATTTCTTATTTATTTAAAATCCAATTTTACTTGAAGCAAGAAAATTTTTACTTATTTATTTAAAATCCAATTTTCTTGGATTTTCTTGATATTAAGAAATTATTTTCTAAGTTCAAAATCAAGTCTAATTTTTCTTGTCTCGGCATTGATTCTAATAAAAAATTCTTTCCGTGTACTATTCACTAGGTTTTGATGAATCATAATGAGTTTCAGAAAAGTTAGAGAACATTTAAATTTGTGGTGTATGGGTCTGGATCAGTGATGTCATTTTCACTTCGATCGAAGTATTTCACTTCACTGTTATGCCCGTCACTTCGACACTTCCTCTTTCCCCAAATCACTTCGATTTTGACCAATCAGAATTAACTTACTTTTATAATTTATTCTTACAAATTCTAATAAAAGTTGCATATGCAAGTATGCAAGAGTTAAATGTTTATACAATCATAAGATATTGCATCCCTCATTGAGATGAACAATCGATTTTTTAAAAGCTTCTCTTATCTCTAGGATTTTATCGCTTTTTGTAAGAGTTTGACACAGGGTCCCGGAGCGGAGTTCAAAGCAAAAAAAATTGGCAAATAATAGCCCGTGAACAATTCACTTTAAAGCAAAGCGAAATTCCAGATGCTTGCTACAATTAAAACTTTGACAATTTCCACTTCACTTTTTTGCTTTGATTTATAACACTGATTTTGTGCAAAATATTTGGGGAACCGACTTTTTTCTGCTTATTTCAAATGTTATTTTTTACACTTTATTGTTCATTTTACGTAGTTGCGCGAAATCGCTTAAATAAATGTAGATAAACAAAGAATGCACACACTCATAAGAATTAATGTATATCATTTTATTTCTTTTGAATTTTTAAAATATAAATAATGAATATGAAATGTTTTGTCTTTTTTTTTTAGAAAAAAAAATAATAACCATTAACAGCCAAAAATAGTAGCTAATTTTTACCATTTTTCCGTTTCTTGATTTCCTATTCGTTTTGTGTAATTCATTTTTTTCTTTTCCTTTCACTTGAAACAAGCCTAAAATGTTGAACCTAAATGTTGTACTGAACAAGTACATAATGTATGTACATATGTACGTGAATTTGAATTTGATGGATTTTTCTTTTGCATTGTTAGAAATAATAAAAACTAACATATCGTTAAAAAATTTAAGCATTTTATTTTATACATATGTAGTTTTAATAGTTTTTCTTTGAGATGATACTTAAAAACAAAATTCATATAACTATTTTTCCGATTTTACGATCCAAATTTTCTTGACCTCGCGGTAAACGTATGAAAAACCATTTAGCCGCGCTTCACTTCGATTCACTTCGAATCACTTCGATTTTTCAGCCGCTTCACTTCACTTTAAAATTTGTTGATGACAACACTGGTCTGGATATCTGTTTCAGCAAATATGTTTATCTTAGCGAAAAATGTATGCGAATGCAAACCAAAATTAAAAAGCCCCCCCCCAAGGCTAATTCCTGCGCACGGCCCTGCTCTATATAGTTTAATTGGAAACTCCATTGTACCAGACCGTATCAGTTAAACTAGATTCAAGGACACCGTGCCATATAAACAGCTAAGAACATGAGAATTTTCAATATTTCTGCCCATAATGACTTACACTATTTTACTAAGTTTGTCTAGATCAGACATGAATAGATCAATTTTGAGTTTCTCGTAACTCTCAACTAGACTCACCTTTATTTTCAAAAATATTAAAATTATTCCTGAATGTCACTTTCCTTTTTTCATGTTCCCCGCAAAAGTATATATACATATTTTACTTAACTTTTTGAAGCGCATTTGATTATTTCGTATCCTACGCGTAAGCTCCGCGGTTAGAATCTTTGGAAAAAAACCCCGCGTGTAGAACATTACACGTGATAGAAGTTAACTTCTTACATCAATTTATATTCGCTCGAAAGCAACAAGTAACAAGTTTCATATACATATCATATGAGAAGCGAATTTGAAAATACATCCCTGAAAAAATGCGATTAATCCGGGACGTGTCCGGGATCAATCGGAAGGGAGAATGCGACTAATACAATTTTACATCCCTTTATATGGAGCGAATTGATCGCATTTGTTCGAGCATGCCCTATGAAGAGACTAATTGTTCAACTTGTATACCCGAACCGGTACAAATGTAGATTAATCACTAACATACCGAACGGGTACAAATGTAGATCAATCGCTTTCATCCAAAGTTGTAAGCCAAGGCTATTTTTTTATGAAAATGTCTAAAAATTATAAATTGTTATATATATTAGAAGAGTTTATTCGATTAGATTTCATCTTGTAGTGAAATCTTTTAAAAAAATTAAGTATTTTCTCCAAATATTTATTGTTTTGAGAATGCATTATGCGAGTGTAAAAGATATGTGAGGAATTTTTCACAGTTGCTAGCCAAAGCTATTTTTTATAACAATCTTTAAAAATTGTATATGTTCATGCCTATTTAAATAAAGATTATACAATAAGTAAATTAAAATTTTTTAAATAGTCAGTTTTCAGTGTATAATCGTAATTGATTTTTCAATGGATATTTTTGGTAAAATTTTGTCAAAATTATTATTCATCATTGTTATTAAAAGAAAGCGTGTTCAATTAGTTTTACCTATTGTTTTTTTAATACATATGTACATTGAATATTTTTGTAAAATTTCTACATATAATCAATCTAGATTTATACCCGTTCGGGAACAATTGGTCCACAATTAGTCTACATTTATGCCCGTTCGGGAACAATCGGGGACTAATTGTGGACCGATTGTTCCCGCAAGAAATCAATCCGGGACAAATCTATGTATATCGGGATTAATCGCACATTTTTTGCAGGGATATTGCAATAAAAACTATCGCATGTACATACATGTGTTTGTGCGTTTTTGTTTGTACAAATTCTATTTATACAAAAGTCAATGCTTGTTCTTGTTATTAGATTTTGTTTATCGGCAAGCTCATCCGATTGGTTTTATATTGGTTTTGATCGTTTTTATTTTAATAATTAACTAGTATGTAATACCCGATATTCGGATGGCACTTTTATTTAATAAAAAATGACAAAGAAAATTGTTTAATAAAAAAAAGCAACAAAAAAACTGACTGATACGGAGCACCTAATGCTTTTCCTTAAATAGGTACTTATATTTTCGTTCATCGTTTTGTTATACTCAGCTGTACTAGTACACAGAGTATTATAGTTTTAATCACATAACGGTGGATTGTAACAGAGTGAAATAATCGAGATAGATATAGACTTATTAATTTCAAAATGATCAGGGTGAAAAGAGAAATCGATTGAGCCATGTCCGTCCGTCCGTCCGTCCGTCCGTCTGTAAACACTCTAACTCGCGCAAAAATTGAGATATTTTGATGAAATTTGAAATGCAAGTTAGTATCGAGACTGGGACGGTTGGTATTGAAAATTGGCGAAATCAGACCATGACCACGCCCACTTTTCCTATATAGAAAAAATCGGAAATTTGGTATCTCAGTCACTAATATAGGTGGAGCGATGAAATTTTACCCACGTGTTGAGATCAGGCCCCTAGCAAGAAATTTGAGGACATTTTGGAAAATGGGCGGTGCCACGCCCACTTATTAAGGGTCAAACCTTTCAAGTTTTATATGTCATAACTCAGAAACCAGTGAAGATATATCGACAAAATTTGGTACGCGTGATTTACTTACCTAGGCAAACGTTTGGACGGAAAATAGTTAAAATCGGTTGACGGCCACGCCCACTTTTATATATTTGTATTATAAAGTGACCTAATAAAAACATTTTAAGCCATATCTCTGTCAAATATAAAGATCTATCTTCGAAATTTTGTCGCATGAGTCCAAGTATGGACATAAAAAAAAAAAACACAAAAATTTTGGAAAATGGGCGGTGCCACCACCACTTATTAAGGGGCAAACATTGAAAGTTTTATGAGTCATAAATCAGAAACCGTTGAAGTTATGTCGATGAAATTTGGTACGCGTGATATACTTACTTAGTCAAATATTTGGACGAAAAATTTCCGAAATCGGTTGAGGGCCACGCCCACTTTTATATATGGGTCTTATAAAGTGACCTAATAAAAACATTTTAAGCGATATCTCTGTCAAATATAAAGATATATCATTGAAATTTTATAGCAGGAGTCCAACTACGGACATAAAACGAAAAACACAAAAATGTTGGCAAATGGGCGTGGCACCGCCTCGTTTTATAAACAGGAATATACGAGATTTCTGAGCCCATAACTCGACAAATGATTTATATATAATGACTAAACTTGGTGTGTACACTTTTATTACTTGTGGTAATACATGTTGAAAATTTTAGCGAAATCGGTTGACGACCACGCCCACTTTTATATATGGGTATTATAAAGTGACCTAATAAAAACATTTTAAGCGATATCTTTGTCAAATGTAAAGATAATTCATTGAAATTTTGTGGTATGATTTCTACAATAGACGGAAAACAACAAATAAAAATATTTTGGAAAACGGGAGTGGCACCGCCTCTTTTTACACAAAGGGATATACGAGATTTCTTAGCCTATAACTCGACAAATAATTGAGATATTATGACGAAACTTGGTTTATACACTTTTATAACATGTGTTAATAGCCACGCATAAATTTATTGAAATCGGTTTATGACCACGCCTACTTTTTAAGAAAGATATTTCTGGAACAGTCTTTGGGAATTTGTAACGTGACATCTTTATAACTAGAAGGCATAAAGGAATGAAATTTTGCACAAAGAATAATATTCATATGCTTAGTTAGATGACTGATAAAAATTTAGAAAATGGGCGTGGCTACGCCCACTTTATGCAGCACTCGCTTTATATTAAGTGCACCGTGTTTCCATCAAATGCAAACAAACAATGAAAGCATACAGCTGAGTATCTAATGTTCGATTCCACTCGAACTTAGGCTTCCTTACTTGTTTTTATATTAAATTATTTCTCAATTTTTAGTGCGATTTTAAGATTAAAGCGTGCTTTTTAGTTTTTTTTAAGCTATTATTTATTATTAAAATAAAAAAAAATAAAAAAAATAAAAAAAAGTCAGTCGCCTGGCTTCGAACCCACCTCCCCTCGAACCCACCTCCCCTCGCTTCCAGACCAGACGCAAAATCTCTGCGCCGGCTCACCGCTTGCGTGGGCTATGTCAAACGCTGCACTTAAACTGAACTAACAAAACGGGTGGTTGCTTTCATTGTAATATGTACTACATATGTATGTATTTGCAAATACCAAACTTGTTACTTGTTGCTTTCAATAGGTGAGTGAGTTGTACTCGTTAGTTTAATTTAAGTGCAGCATTTGACATACTCAACGCAAGTGGTGTGGTGAGGTTTTGCGTTTGGTCTGGAAGCGAGGGGTTGTGAGTTCGAACCGCGCGATATATCAAGGTTGATTTTTTTAAAAATTAAAAATCAACTAAAATGGCTGCTATTTCCGGGGGCAACTTCCGTTGCATCAAATTTCAAATTTCACTCTCCATAAAAACTCTGTATCGCCGCCTAAGAAGTTAACTTCAAAAAATTCATCATAAAATCGCGATTTTAGAACAATAAAGTGGCTTTATTTTTGTTATTAATAAGTTATTTTTAATAGAAAACTTCTGAAATCTTAGATAATAAGTTAACGAGGGAGATAGATGCTTTTGTTCTAACATTTTCTAAGCATATTTATTACTTTAGTATAATTTTATAAAAAATGACATTCTGGAAAATTTTTAACAAAAGTGAAAAAATAAGAGGGACCTAAAAGCAGTTTCGTATTCTACGTAGATTTTCGCGTTAGTAAACGATTTCATGGGATATATATATTAAAAAAAAAACAAAAAAAAAAAGATTTTAGCCATGTACTTTTAGATAAGAATGACCCATATATATACATTAGACTTGCCCTTATTTTCGAAAGTCGAAAATCCAGCTGTTACTCCCTGCTATGTTTTTGTTTAATAAAAAAAATTATAGGTACCCTGAAAATTTTGGCCCGATTGAATAACTCTAACTCGTGCCACAACGAGTTGAAATTGAAAAATTGGCAGGCGCTGATTTTGGCTATGCCGAGATAAATACATATATGTACAATGTACATATATGCGTACATATGTGCGTAGGTATACCCGAAAACCTAACTCCAAACTTATGTCAATTTTACAAGTTTAAACTTTCATAAAATTAATCAAAATACTTTTATTATTTTACCGTTACAATTACTTGAGTAGCAAGATTCGTATAAGATGCATTTACGTATCTAGATGATATTAAATTTTTTGTCTTACGTAAAAAGCACAGTATTAAAACAAAAAAAAAAAATCAAACATTTCACTTAAGAATAGTGTATTATTTAAAATCATAGGGCCGTGGTCATAGTCGTACACTAAAATCGGTTTTAGTTAAAATCGGTGTTAAATTTAGAACGACGTTTAAAATAGTGGTGTGTCATCGACGAGTTAGAACAACGTTTTTGCTAAAATGAACCGAAACAGGGTTACCCATTAAAAATAATAAGAATCACTCTGTTATTTTAAGAAATTTCGAGTGTTTAAAAGTTCACCCTGTGTCTACCTTTAAATTCACAAAGAATATAAGTTAGCGTATCTATCTCTTCGACATTTTGGTTTTTGCAAATTTTATTTGTTATTTTGAGTTAAATTTTGAGATAAAACTACACACTTCATATAATTCAAAATAAACTTGTGATTTCAGGGAACAAAAAGAGCTCGCGAACCAAACTGGAGCTCAAGAGAAAAAGCTCGTCTGCGGGAAAGCATTAAAAATAATAAGAATCACTCTGTTATTTTAAGAAATTTCGAGTGTTTAAAAGTTCACCCTGTGTCTACCTTTAAATTCACAAAGAATATAAGTTAGCGTATCTATCTCTTCGACATTTTGGTTTTTGCAAATTTTATTTGTTATTTTGAGTTAAATTTTGAGATAAAACTACACACTTCATATAATTCAAAATAAACTTGTGATTTCAGGGAACAAAAAGAGCTCGTGAACCAAACTGGAGCTCAAGAGAAAAAGCTCGTCTGCGGGAAAGCATTTAGCGCCACCTAACCAATGTATGTATGCCACTCTGATGAACTTTTCGACCTAAAAATCGTAATTTAGTCAGAACTTCCAAGCCGGGTGAGATTGGAAGTCCCCTATTACTGACAGGCTCCTCAATATCTGTAAAATATTCCACTGTAGCCTTATCAAAGCAATAAAATTCCTCTTCCTATATTTGGAACGGATCCCATCGGCTTCTATATACCTTTGCTTTCCGTCCCGGGATAGAATCGTCTATAATACTTAGCAAAATCTTGAAAAATTCTGCTATTTCCAAACATATTTATTAAAATTTCTTCTTTTTACGTTTTATTTATTTATTTTTTATTGAATTCACGTACTCTTTCTATTTTTATAGTTTTTCACGACGAGTTTCCAGCTTAGAACTATATTTTAAGATTTTAAAATGACGTGCACCTCATTTTAAAGTAAAAACGTTGTTTTAGTGATACAACTGTTTTTAAGTCGACTATGACAGAGATAAAATGACGTTTATGCTAGCATCATTCTAAGTGTGGTAAAACACTGTTTTAAATCGACTATGACTACGGCCCATAGTCTATATGCTTTTCTTCCAATGCAACAACTCTAAAACGTGCAACTGGCGAAGACAGTTAACTGAAGCACACGCCACACATACCTTTTTAGCCCATGTGAGACAGATTAGTTAGGGGTAAAAGCGACCTCATCGTCGGGGTGTTAAGTAGTCTACAAAGTTATAGCTATTGTAATTGTTTGGGGGTTTTACTATGGATAGTGGTCTTTCATTCTGTGTGAGAATTAACTTGCTTAAAAGTGCTATTGCATGTTATAGAAAAAATACCGAAATTGTCAGCAGCAAACGTTGGCGCAGTGAAATAACTCCCAAATAAAGTAAGTCCAAAAAAAAAAATGAAAAAACTCCAAATATTTTCATACAAAATAGGACTAATTTCGTTATGAAATAACTCGCAGTGTGTTGGGACCAGACATGGGCATCCTCAATTACATTTTGTAATTGATTACATGTCGCAATTACAATTACTTGTAATTGTAATTGAGATTTTTCAATGACAATTACAAGTAACTGTAATTGAAAACTTTCAAATTACATTTCTGTAATTGTTATTGAAAAGTTTCAATTACAATTACATTTGTAATTCCTGCACGGTGGAGTTCTGCAGGTCGTATTATCTTTTCCAGCATCAAGTTGAAGAAGTCACACGAAAGAGAGTCACCTTTTCTGAAACCTCGTTTGGTCTCGAACGGCTCGGAGAGGTCCTTCCCAATTCTGACGGTGCTGGTGGTGTTAGTCAGCGTCATTTGACATAGCCGTATAAGTTCTGTAGGGAAACCAAATTCAGACATTGCGGCATATAGGCAATTCCTATTCGTGCTATCAAAATTTTCAATTGCAATTACATGTAATTGTAATGGAAAAATTAATTGAAGTTTTCCAATAACAATTACAAGTAATTGTAATTGTAAAATTTTGTAATTGAGGATGCCCATGTCTGGTTGGGACTTATTTCATTTCCTTCTCTGGGAGTTATTTAATTTCTTTTATTTGGGAGTTATTTCACTGCTCCGCAAACGCTTTCAATGGTCTTTCAAGAGAATTAAAGTTCTGAATTGTTTTTCTTATTTGTGTAGATATGCATGTACGAGACTGTACAATTACACAAATAGAGGACACTTATTTTTAATATTTCCATATAAATATGTATGTACGAATATATGAAAATATACATTAAAAATTCAATTTTCTCATATTGTTTGTATAATTGAGTAAATAAGGATCCATGACATTTCAGAACTTTAATATGTACTTGTAGAATATCAGTATATTTGTTTATAAATCATTTATTTGTGGAGTCTAATAAATAACCACGTTGTAATCTACTAAAGTTCAAAAATAGAAGAGAATTCATCCAACATAAACGTCCACCGAACCATATATGTAGCTCTTGGTTCATTATTTCAAGACATTGTGGCACGGGTTAACGTTAGCCAATGGAGCAAATATTAAACGTACATGAACCATTTCAGGGGTAACGTCTCAAAAAAGTAAAAAAAATTTTTCGATAGGCACAAGGACCACTCTAATATACATACATTCGTACACACATTAATTTTTATATAATATTATTATATAGATTTCATATACTACAAAATGACCGTTTGGAGTAACCGAAATGCTTTTTGCTCAGTTCATAACAATTAAAAGCCAACCTTTTGAGATAAATCTCAATTTTAAATCTCACAAAATAAGAGTTATTTTTTCACCACGAACATATCTCTCAGAAGGAAACCGCAGCGGCAAGTTCGTATGCATTCATCACTGAGATAACGACAATGCGCAAAAGCTATTTCTCTGTGAAAACCCTTTGATTTTTATGGTTAACACTTATTTGGTTTTAAGCATTCTTTCCGGCATAATATCTGGAGTTAAGCTTTTGGGTTATACAACTGGTATAAGGCACCGGCTGTTCGTGGCTGTGTAAGTGAACGTTTAGGTGCAGTTGCAACGTTCGCATCGTGCTGAAAAGCATTTTCGTACGATCGCTTTATCGAATGCGACATTGTTGCGGCTGGAGTCACTGTCGCGTTGGATAACAACCCGGTGGATGCAGTTGGTGAAACTGGGCATGCAGCAGCTGCCGTATAATGATAGCCGTGCGGAATACACCCTACAGGAAATGGTTGAAATGATAATGGTCGTGGCATCAGAACAAACTGAGGATGACCAGAAGATGGGTTGGAGGGGACAGTGTTTGGTGATGCTACACCGGATGTACCACCCGCAGATAGTTGTTGGAAAAATAAAGGACTTAAGAAGTTGGCATAAAATTGTTGTTGTTGTTGTTGGTGCTGTTGCTCAACCAACGCAGCTGCAGCTTGCTGACGAGCTAACAAGTTTTGTTGTGCTATGAATTGTGCCTGCTGCTGAGCAA
This sequence comes from Urophora cardui, assembly GCA_960531455.1. NCBI lineage: Eukaryota > Metazoa > Arthropoda > Insecta > Diptera > Tephritidae > Urophora > Urophora cardui. The sequence continues at coordinate 82,050,790 of OY482670.1, read as the reverse complement.
ATAGTGTTTGATTTGTAGCTAAGGCTATTTGGGGTGGGGGAAGGGAGAAGTTAAAAGGGTACGTAGTCATAGTAGTAACGGGTGAGCCAATTCCAGTAGAATCGTTTGATGGCATTTGTATGGTTGAATTTTGAACCGGGCCAAAACCTCCGATTGGAAGTGTAGTTTGTGTCGTCGAAGCGACGATAGAAGCATCAGCATGTGGCTGTGCTGCTGTGGATTCGTGTTGTACAGAGTTGTGTTGCGATCCGATTGTGGCGGTCATAAAATGAGGTAAATTGACAGGAGAAGCTGAACAAGCTGTAACAGATTGCTGACTTGTGTTTTGCAGCGTAACATGTGGTTGCTGCGATAGTGCTGTTACCGCTGTCACCATCGATGGTGCAGCCTGTAATGCATGCGCATGGACATTTGGTTTTGTTGCACGAGGACTGTGCCCATGTGTTTGTGCATTGTAATAAGGATGTCCATGAGTGTAGGCGTGAGGATGCGCATGGGAACTAATTGATTGTGCGTTGAACGGCGACGGTTGTTGTAACATACCCGGTGATAGCAGAGACGTTTGCTTAGCTGCTGCAGGATGATGTTTATGAGGTGCAACGGTGACCTGTGACTGTAAACCGCCATTCAATACCATATTCATATCGTCTCCGGAACACTGAAACACTTCGATATAACGATACTTTCTCCCAAACATCATGAATTGGTTGTGTTTATGAAGAGCACACAAACGAGCTGAATCCTCTGAATCCATTTGAATAAAAGCTTCACCACTGGGTTGACCCTTTAATACAAATAAAAAAGTAAAATCATGAAAAAATTAGCAAAGACTATCTAGTAATCCATAGAACTTTGCAAATAGTTACTTGAGAATTGATGACCATGTGTACACCGTGATAGATAATATGTTTTGCAAAGTCATCCAAGAAATGCAGAATATGTTCAACTAAGGCTTCATAAGGTAGGCCACGCAATCGTATACAGTTCTTTGTAGTACCTGAAGTTATGAAATGCTGAAAAAATGTTATGAAATATTAGCTCTGTATTTGAAGCAGTGGCAACGGATAATGTCATTGTAGGTTAAGATTTTATAAAAATTGTCATTCCCCAAGAATGATACAATAAAAGCTATATCCAATCCATGCATAGAATGTACCCGTGCAGTGGCATTGCGCGACTTGGCTGTATTTACATTACGTTCAGCAGGGCTTCAACATACAGCTATTTTCATTGTGATTTCTAAAGCTGTTTCCCAGAGATAGCTCAATATTCGAATCCATTTTTTGTTAACCTCTTCCTAAGCTATTTCCTTCAATATACTATCTTTCAAAATATTATTAACTCATCCTATTTCATCGAATAGTAAATTATCATCAATTACACTGTACAGCACCCGGCTGAGTATTGGACCAAACCAATTTTTTCGAAGAGATTGAGACATAAGAAAAAAATAGGTATACGACATTTTTCGAAGTTAGCCTCCAAAATTTAGTAATGGGCTTTCGAAATTCGGCCCTCCCTAATTTGATTGCAATGTTTAAAAAATTGAAAAATGAAAAATGTGGGTGTGATCCGCCTTATTTTCGAACTCGACTGGTATACATTTCTTTTTTTGAAAGCTTATGTAGCAAATGTTATAAGGGGTCAAAGGTCAGATCTTCGAAAAAATTAAAAGTCAAATATATCCATTTTTTCCAACCGATTTCGAAAATCTTCATAGCGTTGTAAAGGTGATCGAATTCCCTTTCTTTTGATATGCTCACCTTTATCCTCTTTTAAATAAAAATTTTATGAAAAAAAATACTTTAAAGGAAAAAATGCCCGAAAAAAATGTTTTAAGTAGTATATTTCAAACATTTTGCCAGTGATTTCAAAAACCTTCACGCTGTTATATAGGTGCTTGAATTCCCTTGCCTTTGATATGCACAGATTTATGGTCGATGAATGACAATTTTATAAAAACAAAACTTAAAGAAATACCAAATATACTAAAATATTTAAACACATACTTTTATCCACTGTGCTCACCAACAATTGCAATTGATGCCGGTCAAGTGTGCCGTGATTTTAAAGTGTGTAAATGCGGACAATGATATTTAATATTAAATCAATCGCATCCGATTTTACTACGAGTTAATATTAGCAGCTTTTTAATTAAAAAAAAAGTGGCGGATAAAGTATATCAAGCAATTCTGCAATCGAATTTTTGTTTTGTTTGTGCTAAATTTAATATAAAAACAAGCTTGATTAATATGTAACTCCAGTTGTGGAATTAATTTATAAAGATTATTTTGATCAGCCGATTATCAAAGGTGAGTCTTGGGTTCCCAACAAGATATGTATGTAGAACCTGTTATAACCATTTACAAAAATGATGGAAGAAATAAATTGAGCAATTGCCGTTTGGAGCTACAAATTGTAGCTTGTTATACCTTTCATGAGAATGAAATGGTATTATAACTTTGTGCCAAAAAAAAATTTGTCGAAAGTACCAGAAGGAAGCGTGGGGGACCCACCAAAATATATACCGATATGATCAGAATCACGAGCTGAGTCGATTAAGCATTGTCCGTCTGTCTGTCTGTCTGTCCGTCCGTCCGTCTGTGTGAACGCAAACTAGTCCCTCAGTTTTTGAGATATCTGAATGAAATTTGGAACACAGGTATGTTGTTATGTGCAGCTGATCATTTGTCGGAACCGGCCGAATCGGACCACTATAACATATAGAAAACAACCGATTATTCAGATATATATGCAAATTTTGGGGTATAATTTCTGCATACTTTCCCATTTAAACAGCTAAGGACATGAAACCTCGAAGTATTTGTACCCATGTTGGCCTAAACAAGGTTACCGAAAATTGTCAAGATCGGACCACTATAACATATAGTTGCACAACAACCGATTGTTCAGATATACACATTTTGGTGTATAACTCCTCCATTTTAACATTTTAAAAGTTTAAAATTTTTAAGTATTTGTGCCAATGTTGGCCCAAACGAGGCTAGCGAAAATTTTCGAGATGGAACCACTATAACATATAGCTCCCATACAACCGATTGTTCAGATATGGACATTTTGGTGTATAACTTCTCCATTTTAACAGATAATGACATGAAACTTTGAAGTATTTTTACCTATATCGGCCCAAATAGAGTTACCGAAAATTGTCAAGATCGGACCACTATAACATATAGTTCCCATACAACCGATTGTTCAGATATACACATTTCAGTGTATAACTCCTCCATTTTAATAGCTAACGGCGTGAAATTTTGAAGTATTTGTACCCATGTTGGCCGAAACAAGGTTAGCGAAAATTGTCAAGATCGAACCACTATAACATATAGCTCACATACAACCGATTGTTCAGATATGGACATTTTGGAGTATAACTTCTCCATTTAAATAGCCCAGACACCATTTTTATATTCAGCTATACTAGTACACATAGTATTATAGTTTTAATCACATAACGGTGGATTGTAACAGAATGAAATAATCGAGATAGATATAGACTTATATATATCAAAATGATCAGGGTGAAAAGAGAAATCGATTGAGCTATGTCCGTCCGTCCGTCTGTAAACACTCTAACTCGCGCAAAAATTTAGATATTTTGATGAAATTTGAAATGCAAGTTGGTATCGAGACTGGGACGGTTGGTATTGAAAATCGGCGAAATCGGACCATGACCACGCCCACTTTTCCTATATAGAAAAAATCGGAAATTTGGTATCTCAGTCACTAATATAGCTGGAGCGATGAAATTTTACCCACGTGTTGAGCTCAGGCCCCTATGAAGAAATTTGATAAAATTTTGGAAAATGGGCGGTGCCACGCCCACTTATTAAGGGTCAAACATTGAAAGTTTTATGAGTCATAACTCAGAAACCGTTGAAGATATATCAATGAAATTTGGTACGCGTGATTTACTTACTTATACAAACGTTTGGACAAAAAATTGCCAAAATCGGTTGACGACCACGCCCACTTTTATATATGGGTATTATAAAGTGACCTAATAAAAACATTTTAAACGATATCTTTGTCAAATATAAAGATAATTCATAGAAAGTTTGTGGCATGAGTTCCACAATAGACCGGAAACATAAAATATAAAAATTTTGGAAAAAGGGCGTGGCACCGCCTCTTTTTAGACAAAGGAATATACGAGATTTCTTGGCCTATAACTCGACAAATAATTGAGATATTATGACGAAACTTTGTTTATACACTTTTATAACTTGCGTTAATAGACGCGCAAAAATTTATTGAAATCGGTTTATGACTACGCCTACTTTTTAGCAAAGATATTTCTGGAACACCCTTTGGGAATTTGTAACGTGACATCTTTGTAACTAGAAGTCATAAAGGAATGAAATTTTGCACAAATAATAATATTCATATGCTTAGTTGGATGACTGATAAAGAGGTTGAAAATGGACGTGGCTACGCCCACTTTATGCAGCACTCGCTTTATATAAAGTACACCGTGTTTCCATCAACGCAAACTATGAAAGCATACAGCTGAGTATCTAATGTTCGATTCCACTCGAACTTAGGCTTCCTAACTTGTTTTTGATAAATCCAACAGAATTGAAATTGTAAATTATACTAAATCAGGCTATGTATACATAGGTAACTTTTCATTTCCCCACTCATGAAAGGTATGAAGTCTTCGGTACGGCCGAAGACAGCCGCGCTTTTACTTGTTTTAATTAAAGAGCTGCTAATATTAACTCGTAGTAAAATCGGATACGATTGATTTAATACTAAATATCCTTGTCCGCATTTACACACTTTAAAATCACCGCACACTTGACCGCCATCAATTGCAATTGTTGGTGAGCACAGTAGATAAAAGTTTGTGTTTAAATATTTTAGTTTTTTTTTTGGTATTTTTTAAGTGTTATTTTTATAAAATTTTCATTCATCGACCGTAAAGCTATGTATATCAAAGGCAAGGGAATTCAAGCACCTATATAACTGCGTGAAGGTTTTCGAAATCTCTGGCAAAATGTTCGAAATATACTACTTAAAACATTTTTTTCGGGCATTTTTTCCTTTAAAGTGTTTTTTCATAAAATTTTTATTTAAAAAAGGATAAAGGTGACCATATCAAAAGAAAGGGAATTCAATCACCTTTACAACGCTATGAAGATTTTCGAAATCGGTTGGAAAAATGGATATATTCGGCTTTTAGGTTTTTCGAAGATCTGACCTTTGACCCCTTATAACATTTGCTACATAAGCTTTCAAAAAACAAAATGTATACCAGTCGAGTTCGAAAATAAGGCGGATCACACCCACATTTTTTATTTTTCAATTTTTTATACATTGCAATCAATTTAGGGAGGGTCGAATTTCGAAATTCGAAAGCCCATTACCAAATTTTGGAGGCTAACTTCGAAAAATGGAGTATACATATTTTTTTCTTATGTCTCAATCTCTTCGAAAAAATTGGTTTGGTCCAATACCCAGGAAAAAAGTTGATTTTGTCGTATAGTGTTATGATGCTAGTGTTATGATGATAGTGTTTGACGCTTCCAAACAATACTGTACTAAGTCGACTTAGTACATTTCCCCGTTTTTGGCGTTTTCAAGTACTAAGTGTCTTAATTTAGAGATTTTGGTATCAATCGGACAATCCAATCAAAAGTTATAAGCAAAAGTGTACATATAATAGGTTTTTTTACTGAGCTGCTCTAGGTTACTCTAGATTGAACTAGATCACAAAGCTTTGTTTCATGACAATTTTTCGTACTCTAACTTGTTCTGATTTACTCTACATTTTGTTTCATGAGCCTGCGCTAAACAGATTTAGAGCACATTTTTTTGCTCTAGCTTTTTTTGTGGAGTAAGTTACAGAGGTATTTTCTTTTTTGTTTTGACATCTGTCAACCAAATAAATAAATGGAATTTGGAAAAAAAACAAACAATCCGCGTATTCAAAAGGAAAAATTGTGGACATAGAGTGTTGTTGTTTTCTCAATTTTTTTGCTGCATTTATGTAAAGACGTATTGAAATGTCAATCAGTCAAATGTTTTCATAATTGCTCAGGGCCATGCGCACGGGAGAGGTGGGGGTTTTGGGGGTTAAACCCCCCCCATGACCAAATCTAAGTTGCAATGATTTTCCAAAAATTTTCAAAATACAGTTTATAAATTTTGCATTGAATTTTGACTCATAATTTTTGACAATATTAGTTACAATAATTTTACGGAAGAAGAATTGGTAAAAGTTGCAAAAAATAAGGTTGGCCAATAATTATTTTCTTATTCAAGAACACTAACAAAATCTATAGAAAAAAAAATGTTGAAAAAAATGTTTAAATAAATAAGAACATCTTTTCTTAAATTTACTTAAATGAAGAAAATCTTTTTGCTAATATCAAGAAGAATTTAAGAAAATTGTGTTTCGACGAATTGGAACAACAAAATACAGCGAAAAAAAAATGTAAAATGAATAAGAAAACGTTTTCTTGAGCGAAGTAAAATTTTTCTTGCTGAATTTGCATTTCCAAAGTTACATGTATTTTTTTTCATTTGCCATCCGCTTTGCATATTTCTGAATATTTTTGCAATTCTCAGATTGTTAGTGAAGCATTTGTTATAAGGAGTTCACTATTTGCATCTTCATTTATATTAAATAAAATGTTGTCATTTCAATAAACAAGTCCTAGGAAAATACTAGTTGACTAATTATGGTTTTCTAATCCCTCATGATTAGTTTTCATTTTCCTTATTTTTTACGTTTTTAATATTTTTAGAAAATATTTGCTTAATTTAATATTTAATATTTTCTTATGCCTCAGACACACATGTGGTATGAATATTAGAATATCAATATTATGATTTGGCTATGCTATGAAAATTTTCAATTAAACTACAATATGAGGGTGACACATATGTGGTATAGATCGAAATATTACTACTATACTACGATGTGTGTCTCTCGCATTACTTACTTAAGCTCGTATAAGAAAAGTTTTACTTGCAACAAAAAAATAATTTCTTATTTCTTATTTATTTAAAATCCAAAAGCAAGAAAATGTTTTCTTATTTATTTAAAATCCAATTTCACTTGAAGCAAGAAAATTTTTTACTTATTTATTTAAAATCCAATTTTCTTGGATTTTCTTGATATTAAAAATTATTTTCTAAGTTCAAAATCAAGTCTAATTTTTCTTGTCTCGGCATTGATTCTAGTAAAAAATTCTTTCCGTGTACTATTCAGGACCTGGTTAACTCGGTTTTGATGAATCATAATCAGTTTCAGAAAAGTTAGAGAACATTTAAATTTATGGTGTATGGGTCTGGATATCTGTTTCAGCAAATATGTTTATCTTAGCGAAAAATGTATGCGAATGCAAACCAAAATTAAAACCCCCCCAAGGCTAATTCCTGCGCACGGCCCTGTAATTGCTGCCTAAAAAGTGTTTCATGAGATGTTTGCTCTGAGTTGCTCTATTTGTTTTTCGACAGCTGCTCTATTTTGATCTAACTTGAGCTGCTCTACTCTATTGTTGGTCTCATTAAACAAAACTAATACAACTCGTGATTTTTACAGAATATAAACTTTGAGAACTTGCCATCAAAAACCACGTAGCAAATTTTTATTTTTTCTTACAGTTTTATATAAAAGGGTACCCTAATTTTGATATTGTCGAGTTTTGGTGTTGATCGTTCAATCCAAACAGAAGTTACAAGTGAAAATATACTTAGCATTCAACTGAAGTTTCATATCAATTTAAACTTTGAGAGCTTCTCCTGCAAGACACAGTTTTCAAACATAGTACAGTTTTGTGTGGAAATGTCGAATTGTTCTTTACAGAAATTCAGTGTTTTTAATATGTATTCGCATTCGATGCCACTTTTTAATAAAATCCACACAAAGATGAATAATTGTCTTTTTGCAGTGCAAATTAACTTCAGTTGATGTTATGTTTTCTCTTTGAATATTTTAAATCAACGAGTGAAACATAAGTCCTTGTTTGTTAGGCATGGGTAACACTGCGCTGCGTCGCGCAATTACGCCAGCGCCAGCCCTGTCGTTATTGCGCTAACCCCGATTTGGAAAATGCGCCAACTCAATATTGCAATATAAAACCAGGGTTTGAATTGCTGACTGTGCTGCGACTAGCTCAGTCTAGTCGCATAGTCGTTTAACAGAAATAACAACTAGCTCATTCGGTTGCTAGTCGTTTTTTTTTTTTGGCAACTTGACTAGACTACGACTAGCAAAAGTAAACAACTTGACTAGAAAATGAGATAGTCGTTTGCCAACAAACAGCTTGTAACTGTGGCAGCAAATGCGACGGCGCACAGTGGTTCAGCCGCGGAAAAAATTCATTTTTTTCAATACCTAATTTTCAGATTTTAATGATGTAGTCTTATAAAGAAATGTCCAAATATGAACAATTCATGACTACTTTACAAAAAGTTGAAATTTTTTTACAAAATAATGGTATCAGAAGTCAGAAAAATTTTATTCAACAAAAACTGCTTGAAATTTTTGCTAACTTTAGCTATACATTTTCTTTATAACTTATATCTTTATTGTTTTTCTTGTGAGTTTAAAAGTAAATATAGCACCTCCTTGACTAAGTAAAGAAAAAATCAGTGCAATCGACGAAATATTAAAAAAAATATAGGCCAGCAAAAATGATACTTCATAAATGCTACCTTTTCTAACTTCGATGGACAAAAAGTTTGTGTGCTACAGCGTGCTACACTCGCTAACTGTAATAAAATGAAAGTTTGGAATGTCTGCTATCGATTTCTGTTAAAAATTTTTTCCCATATTTTCCCCAATCGATTTAAACTTGATTTTAATGTCGAAAGTCCCATCAAATTTTTATAAAATTGACAAAATGTAGCATGCTTTTAGGCTCATGCGTATATATTAACGTTTACATCTTATGTGACATTTTTTGTTTACGAATATGCAGGCATAGAGAGGATGAGATAAGAATGCAGATGGGTAAATTATACACCTAATTTGTTAGAATCAAGTGGTAATGCAAACAAAAATAACAACAAACACATTCGTCATAACATTGCGGTTTGCAAACAACAATAGCAACAAACACATTTGTTTAAGAATTTGTACACATAGATAGCTCTGCAATATACATATTATTTATGTATTTTTTATTAAAACAATGAGTGTATTTTCAATTTCTTATAAAGAATTAAGTGAGGAATTAATAAAATGTTATCGAAATGTGGATTCGTTAACGAACTTTATCGAGTGAACTCCTTATCATGTTCTGAGTTAACCCTTACTAGTAAATGGGGCTTATGTTTTCTAGGCTTATGTTTTCTAGGAAAAGTGATGGAATTTCTACCAATACAGATGTTATTAATCGATTACTGGCAAGTTCTGATCCTTATATAACATCCCTAACACGACAACCCAACAAAAAGTGTGTGGAATTGGATCCTGTTGTCAAGGATATGCTAGATCATTAAATATTTTTCTTATATTTGTTTTTTTTCTTTCCATATATATGTACATACATAGTTATATTTTCGATTATATTGTAAATATAATTATTAAGTAAACCAAATTTTTACAATGGCTTTGTTTCAGTTACTGAAAATGTACATATATCTTCATTTGTTTTTGAATAAAAGGTGTATAAAAAGTGGGCGTGGTTGTTTGCCAATCACGTCTATATTTGGTATTGTCGATATCATTCATGACAGTAACTTATGCGCCAAGTTTCGTGAAGATCTTTTAATTTTTTGAGCTGAAATTAAAATTTTTCATTAAAAATTTTTACTATAGGTCCAGGGGAGGTACCCCTAGGGAGTGCCCGATTTCAACAATTTTTGGTGCTGTCAATGCCTTTAATGAGGGTAACTCATGTACCAAGTTTCGTGAAGATATCTTAATTTTTTTTAGCTGAAACTAAAATTTGTATTTAAATCATTTTTTTTAAAGGTCCAAGGGAGGTACCCCTAGGGGTTGACCGATTTGAACCATTTTTTGAAAATTTCTTAATTAGCTCACATATAACCTCTGTGCAAAATTTCAATGGCCTAGGACTACTCCTATTTTTTTCCGCAAAATGTATGGAGCCGAACCACTGTGCGGCGCGCAACTTGTAGTTTTTAGCAGGGTTTGAATTGCTGACTAGCAAGTAGTCAAAGCAACATAAATACGACTGTGCATTCTAGTCGCATGGTCGTTTAGCAGAAATAACAACTAGCTCATTCGGTTGCTAGTCGTTTTTTTTTTTTGGCAACTTGACTAGACTACGACTAGCAAAAGTAAACAACTTGACTAGAAAATGAGATAGTCGTTTGCCAACAAACAGCTTGTAACTGTGGCAGCAAATGCGACGGCGCGCAACTTGTAGTTTTTAGCATAGTGTATAGCATACAGTGAAATGGCTCTGGGATGCGTAGTCGAAATTCGATAAAAAAAAAGACGATATGTCATCGGCAAATGTCAAAATCGGGGACAGATTGGTATGGCGGCGACTTCCGGGGGTACAGATTGGTATGGCGGCCGGATGTGGTTGTTGTAAGAAAAGGGACCATAATGACATGGTCGTAGCAATCAAGACAGAAACCCATTTCCGGAATTGGGAATTGAAAAAACCAATTCATAATTCCGAAAAGAAATTAAGGCTGAGTTCCTAAAACGCAATTCCCGGAGAGAGCGTAAACGCCAGCTATTCCACGAATAACATGTGCAAGAATGTAAAATCAACAACCTACAAAACAGAAAGAAGAAGAGCAACTGCTATTGCTTTTACCATCGTTATTGGGCCATAACAGCAACCCTGAAATCAGCTGAGCACAGCTGTTCGACCTTTTTAACACACATCCCAGAGTCAAGTCACTGTTCTCCGTACACAATGGTTTTTAGTCGCAGTTATTTTCTCAATAAACAACTATGAAAATGTGTATACATATACCCGGATACCGGTCAAAATACTGTGGCGAATATAATCGGTTCTCCACTTACATCACTAAAATGATTGAACACATCTCTAGGGAAAGTGCCAGAACTAGAAGAAGATACCAGATAATTTCCAGTGTTGCCAGAATTTTCCAGATTGCGTTTGACAGACTATATAAGGCGGCGAGCAGACGCTCCAGAGTCAGTCGTAATTTAACCGTAGAAGTGTTAACATCAAGTCAAGTAAAACAAGTGTAGACTTTTTAGTCGTGAAATAAAGCAGTGTGAATTAAGAAGTAAATAAAGACTTTTATTTAACAATTCAGCGATACGAACCCTATAGAAATAATCGAGCTATCGACAAATACGTAACAATTGGTGTCAGAATTGGAATTGTTAAATAAATTCCAGGACCAAGGATAACGAAGCAAGGATAACGAATCAAGGATAACGAATCAAGGATAAGGAAACAAGGATAACGAGACAAGGATAACGAAATAAGAATAATGGCAAAGTTAAATGATCTGAAAATCCAAGAACTTAAAAGGGAGTTAGAAAAGAGAAACCTGAGTACCACCGGCAATAAAATTGAACTACAGGCAAGGTTAAGAGTAGCTATGGAAGCATATAACATTAATGTAGATGAGTTTGATTTCAACGATGATGTGGAAGAGGTGCAAAAGGAAGAAACCCAGAAGGAAGAGGCTCCACAGTCAGTAGCAAACGTAGACATGAACTCGATATTGGCTGTGCTGACACAAATGTCGAAAAAAATGGAAGAACAACAGGCACAGATATCGGCAAAAATGGAAGATCAACAGGCACAGATGTCGACAAAAATCGAAGAACAACAGGCACAGATATCGGCAAAAATGGAAGATCAACAGGCACAGATGTCGACAAAAATCGAAGAACAACAGGCACAGATAACGTCAAAAATGGAATTGCAACAGTCAGTACTTTCATCACAGGTGTCCGGCATTGCGGCTCAGTTGGAGGCACAAGAAGAACGCATGTCCTTACAATTCAAGGCACAGGATGCAAAAATTATACAAGTTAAGGAGGTCCTTGAAGAAAGACAAGAAAAATTAGAGGACGATGTAAAAGCATTGAAAGCCCGTCTCCAGGATATTCAACTAAGTCGTCCAGTCGCTTCAACTGCTACACAGAAGATAAAACCTCCGTCGTTTGATGGAAGTGGTCCATTTCAAGTATTCAAGCTACAATTTGAGAAAACGGCAGTTGTAAATAATTGGAGTGCGGAGGACAAAGTCGCTGCCCTGTTCGTAGCATTGAAAGGACCTGCAGCAGAAATATTACAGACTGTTAGCGAGGGCGAAAGGAACAGCTATGACGCAATTATGGGTGCCATTGAAAGACGTTATGGTAGCGAGCACAGGAAGCAGATATATCAAATGGAGTTGCAGAATCGCTTCCAGAAACCAAATGAGACGTTACAAGAATTTTCTTCTGAGATTGAGAGGCTAGCTCATTTGGCAAACGCAGGAGCACCTCAAGAATTCATCGAAAGAATGAAAATTCAAAGCTTCATCAATGGAATACGAGATATTGAAACGAAGCGGGCTACCTATGCAAACCCAAAAGGAACTTTCGCTGAAACGGTCTCATATGCTTTGACACAGGAAACGGCATCTCTATTAAGCAAGCCCACTTACAAGGCTCATCGTGTGGAAGTGGAAACGCCAGACTTACTAAGCAAAATATGGGAGGCGTTGAATGAAATGCAGAAAAAGAAAAGTAATGCTGTGAAATGCTTCAGATGCGGAAAAATAGGACATATAGCACGCCACTGCAGCAATAGTTCCAGTAACTTCAGCACTGCCGATGGGCGCAAGCGGAATATTGATGGGTATGAACAAGCGCCCAAATCAACTGAGTCGTTAAACTAAAGCGGGCCAGCCAAAAGGGGCGTGGGCTGGTCCCCACAATGGAATGCCCCATAATCTCTGTCTCTCAGTTGGGAAGAAGCACGAGTAATGTTACTATTGGTGGTTTGGTGGACGGAATGGAGCGAATGTTGACTGTGGATACGGGAGCATCTCATTCCATCATTCGATCTGACTTGGTAAAGAAGGAAATAAGGCCATTGTATGGAGCAAAATTGCGTACGGCAACAGGCGAGGATACCCAAGTCCTAGGGGAAGTTACATGCGAAGTTGTAATTGGAAATGTTGTCGTACTACACACCTTCATAGTGGCGGAAATTGTTGATGAAGTCATAATTGGTGTGGACTTCCTAATCGACCAAGGCATTAAGATTGACATGAAAAACAAGGTTATGAGTTACAAAAACTTGGAGGTGCCGCTAAATTTTGGCTACGATAAGAGATGCAGCAGTAAGAAAGTGCTCGTGGAAGAGAATCAGCAGATACCGCCAAATTCCGAGGCAATTATTTGGGCAAAGATTGATGGAGATTGTGGGACAAACAAATTGTGGGTTGTCGAAGCAGAAACAGAAACTAAATCCGATGTACTTGTTGGAAAAACCCTGGCTATGACAAAAGAAGATGGACGAATACCAGTAAGAGTACTTAATGAGTTCAAGTCACCAATCAAACTCTCCAAAGGTGCTATATTGGGAAAATGCGAAGAGGTTGACATCATCATGAATTGCGAACAATCCCAAGGAGAAGTTTCTACTAGCAATACAGATCTTTCAGATGAAATAAATGCTTGGACAGAAGAACTGCAGGAGAATCACAAAAGAAAGGCGAAAGAATTACTTGCCAAGTATTCTAGCATATTTGATAAGGATGGTACAAAACCAGGCAGGACAAATATTGTGAAGCATCACATTGACACCGGTGATGCAAGGCCTATCCGTCAGGCTCCTCGCAGCGTTCCATTAGCGAAACGTCAAATGGTGAGCCAGATTATACAAGAAATGAGCGACAGTGGGGTAATTGAACCATCAGTCAGTCCATGGAGTTCTCCGGTAGTACTTGTTAAAAAGAAAGATGGCAAGATGAAATTCTGCGTTGACTACCGGAAACTGAATGATGTAACGAAAAAGGATAGTTACCCATTGCCAAGAATTGACGACACTCTGGACTCGCTATCTGGAACGGAATGGTTTTCAACACTGGACTTGAAAAGCGGCTATTGGCAAGTCGAAGTAAAAGAGGAAGACAAGGAGAAAACAGCCTTCAGTGTTGGCGATGGTCTTTGGCAATTTACGGTGATGCCATTTGGATTATGTAATGCTCCAGCTACCTTTGAGAGATTTATGGATCAGGTACTGAAAGGATTGCACTGGAAAACATGTCTTGTGTACCTGGACGATATCATTGTATTGGGAAAAGGCTTTGATGAACATCTCAAAAATTTGGAGGAAGTTTTCCGAAGAATAGCTGGCGCTGGTCTCAAGTTAAGTCCTAAGAAATGTGCATTATTCAAGAAAGAAGTAAAATACTTGGGACATAAAGTGACTACAAAGGGCATCTGCACTGATAACGAAAAAATAGAAGCAGTAAAAGATTGGCCAAGACCTCGGAATCTACATGAATTGCGAAGCTTTCTTGGGCTGTGCACATACTATCGCCGATTTGTACCAAATTTTGCCAGCGTAGCAAATAGTCTCACGGAGCTTATGAGGAAAAATAAGACTTTTGAGTGGAGGAAGGAACAAGAAATGGCTTTCCAAACGTTAAAAGATCGGCTTTGTACTGCTCCAATGCTAGCATACCCGGTTCCAGGAGCGAGGTTTATTTTGGATACTGATGCGAGTGGTTATGCTATAGGAGGTGTTTTGTCACAGGAAATCGACGGACAGGAGAAGGTTATCGCATACTACAGCCGATCAATTGGGAAACCGGAAAGAAATTACTGTGTAACACGAAGAGAACTATTGGCATTGGTAGAATGCATCAAACACTTCCATAAGTACCTCTATGGTCAACGATTCCACGTCAGGACTGATCATGCAGCGTTAAAATGGCTTTTGAAATTCCGAAATCCGGAGGGTCAGTTAGCAAGGTGGATTGAGCGACTACAAAATTATGACTTTTCTATAGACCATCGCAAAGGCAGTACCCATGGAAATGCTGATGCAATGTCGCGGCGACCATGTAATCTTGAATGCAAGCATTGCTCTAAAGCTGAGGAGAAGGAAAACATCATAGATGTTCGGCTAATGACAATAACATCTACAGACGAATGGAATGCGGAACAATTAAGGAAGTGTCAGATAGAAGATCCAGATCTGGCACGTGTAATGATTGGTTTGGAGCAAAACGAACGACCATCAAAAGAAGAGATGTCAGCAGAAAGTCCTGTTGCCAAATCATATTGGGCACAGTGGAATAGTTTGCAATTGGTAAATGGTTGCCTACATCGTGTTTGGGAGAGTGAAGATGGTCAAAGTTCTAAAACATTGATAGTTGTTCCAAGGAAAAGAATACCGGATGTGTTAAATGAACTACACAATGGTCCAAGTGGAGGTCATCTTGGAGTAACAAAGACGGTAGAGAAAATCAAGAAGAGGTTTTATTGGGTCGGCTGCCGTCAGACAGTTGTTGAGTGGATTGCGAACTGCGACGTGTGCATAAAGGCTAAGGGTCCCAAATCCAGGAGTCATGGGCTGATGAAACAATACAACTCAGGAGCACCATTTGAGAGAATTGCCATGGATGTAGCTGGGCCATTTCCTACTAGCAAACTTGGAAACAAATATGTACTGGTAGTCATGGATTACTTCAGCAAATGGCCGGAGGTGTACCCGATTCCAAATCAAGAAGCAGAAACTATAGCCGAAGTATTCACCAACAATTGGGTGGCGAGATATGGTGCACCTATAGAGCTACATTCTGACCAAGGAAGGAACTTCGAATCAGTTGTGTTTCAGGAGCTGTGCAAAACACTGGGTATTAGGAAAACCCGAACAACTGCGTTGCATCCACAATCAGACGGCATGGTAGAAAGATTTAACAGAACATTAGAGGAACATTTACGAAAAGTGGTGGATAAGTTCCAGAGAGATTGGGACACTCATATTCCTCTGTTCCTGATGGCATATCGATCGGCCGTACACGATACAACAGGTCAGACTCCTGCAAAAGTAATCTTTGGTAGTGATCTTCGACTGCCAGCTGACTTGAAATTTGGGATAAGTGCTGATGCGGGAATAAATGCCAGACAATCTAACAACGTTCTGGAAGAGGAAATGAGAGAAATACATGAACTTGTAAGACAGCGAACAAAGATCATGAGTGACAAGATGAAGGCCAGATACGACAAGGCAATGAACTCAGAAGGTTTTGTTGAGGGAGATCTAGTTTTGCTATACAACCCGCAGCGAAAGAAAGGTTTGTCCCCGAAATTGCAGTGTACTTGGGAAGGGCCCTACAAAGTGATTAAACGGCTCAACGATGTTGTGTATCGCATACAAACGATTGGAAGACCAAGGAATAAAATGAAAGTGGTTCATCTGGAAAGGCTAGCAGCATTTGGGACAAGTAATGTGTCAGATCGGGACGATCAGACTTAGGTGGAGGGCAGTGTGGCGAATATAATCGGTTCTCCACTTACATCACTAAAATGATTGAACACATCTCTAGGGAAAGTGCCAGAACTAGAAGAAGATACCAGATAATTTCCAGTGTTGCCAGAATTTTCCAGATTGCGTTTGACAGACTATATAAGGCGGCGAGCAGACGCTCCAGAGTCAGTCGTAATTTAACCGTAGAAGTGTTAACATCAAGTCAAGTAAAACAAGTGTAGACTTTTTAGTCGTGAAATAAAGCAGTGTGAATTAAGAAGTAAATAAAGACTTTTATTTAACAATTCAGCGATACGAACCCTATAGAAATAATCGAGCTATCGACAAATACGTAACAATACGATTGCCCAAAAACATTAAAATTACACTACAATATGGGTATCAAACGAAAGGGGGAGGCCCCAGGTTTCATTTGAACGTCGATATATTTCGATAAATTTATCGATAACTGAGTTATCGGTCAAAATGCGATTGCACAAAAACCTTAATATTACCTTACAATATGGGTATCAAACGATAGGGGGTGGCCCCAGGATACATTTGAACTTCGATATATTTCGATAAATTTATCGATAACTGAGTTATCGGTCAACATGCGATTGCACAAAAACCTTAATATTACCTTACAATTTGGTATCAAACGAAAGGGGATGGCCCCAGGATTCATTTGAACTTCGCTATATTTCGATAAATTTATCGATAACTGAGTTATCGGTCAACATGCGATTGCACAAAAACCTTAATATTACCTTACAATTTGGTATCAAACGAAAGGGGATGGCCCCAGGATTCATTTGAACTTCGATATATTTCGATAAATTTATCGATAACTGAGTTATCGGTCAAAATGCGATTGCGCAAAAACCTTAATATTACCCTACAATATGGGCATCAAACGAAAGGGGATGGCCCCAGGATACATTTGAACTTCGATATATTTCGATAAATTTATCGATAACTGAGTTATCGGTCAAAATGCGATTGCACAAAAACCTTAATATTACCTTACAATATGGGTATCAAACGATAGGGGGTGGCCCCAGGATACATTTGAACTTCGATATATTTCGATAAATTTATCGATAACTGAGTTATCGGTCAACATGCGATTGCACAAAAACCTTAATATTACCTTACAATTTGGTATCAAACGAAAGGGGATGGCCCCAGGATTCATTTGAACTTCGCTATATATCGATAAATTTATCGATAACTGAGTTATCGGTCAAAATGCGATTGCGCAAAAACCTTAATATTACCCTACAATATGGGCATCAAACGAAAGGGGATGGCCCCAGGATTCATTTGAACTTCGATATATTTCGATAAATTTATCGATAACTGAGTTATCGGTCAAAATGCGATTGCATAAAAACCTTAATATTACCTTACAATATGGGTATCAAACGAAAGGGGATGGCCCCAGGATACATTTGAACTTCGATATATTTCGATAAATTTATCGATAACTGAGTTATCGGTCAAAATGCGATTGCACAAAAACCTTAATATTACCTTACAATATGGGTATCAAACGAAAGGGCATGGCCCCAGGATTCATTTGAACTTCGATATATTTCGATAAATTTATCGATAACTGAGTTATCGGTCAAAATGCGATTGCGCAAAAACCTTAATATTACCCTACAATATGGGCATCAAACGAAAGGGGATGGCCCCAGGATTCATTTGAACTTCGATATATTTCGATAAATTTATCGATAACTGAGTTATCGGTCAAAATGCGATTGCACAAAAACCTTAATATTACCTTACAATATGGGTATCAAACGAAAGGGGATGGCCCCAGGATTCATTTGAACGTCGATATATTTCGATAAATTTATCGATAACTGAGTTATCGGTCAAAATGCGATTGCGCGAAAACCTTAATATTACCCTACAATATGGGCATCAAACGAAAGGGGATGGCCCCAGGATTCATTTGAACTTCGATATATTTCGATAAATTTATCGATAACTGAGTTATCGGTCAAAATGCGATTGCACAAAAACCTTAATATTACCCTACAATATGGGCATCAAACGAAAGGGGATGGCCCCAGGATTCATTTGAACTTTAATATATTTCGATAAATTTATCGATAACTGAGTTATCGGTCAAAATGCGATTGCATAAAAACCTTAATATTACCTTACAATATGGGTATCAAACGAAAGGGGATGGCCCCAGGATACATTTGAACTTCGATATATTTCGATAAATTTATCGATAACTGAGTTATCGGTCAAAATGCGATTGCGCAAAAACCTTAATATTACCCTACAATATGGGCATCAAACGAAAGGGGATGGCCCCAGGATTCATTTGAACTTCGATATATTTCGATAAATTTATCGATAACTGAGTTATCGGTCAAAATGCGATTGCGCAAAAACCTTAATATTACCCTACAATATGGGCATCAAACGAAAGGGGATGGCCCCAGGATTCATTTGAACTTCGATATATTTCGATAAATTTATCGATAACTGAGTTATCGGTCAAAATGCGATTGCACAAAAACCTTAATATTACCTTACAATATGGGTATCAAACGAAAGGGCATGGCCCCAGGATTAATTTGAACTTCGATATATTTCGATAAATTTATCGATAACTGAGTTATCGGTCAAAATGCGATTGCACAAAAACCTTAATATTACCTTACAATATGGGTATCAAACGAAAGGGGATGGCCCCAGGATTCATTTGAACTTCGATATATTTCGATAAATTTATCGATAACTGAGTTATCGGTCAAAATGCGATTGCGCAAAAACCTTAATATTACCCTACAATATGGGCATCAAACGAAAGGGGATGGCCCCAGGATTCATTTGAACTTCGATATATTTCGATAAATTTATCGATAACTGAGTTATCGGTCAAAATGCGATTGCGCAAAAACCTTAATATTACCCTACAATATGGGCATCAAACGAAAGGGGATGGCCCCAGGATTCATTTGAACTTCGATATATTTCGATAAATTTATCGATAACTGAGTTATCGGTCAAAATGCGATTGCACAAAAACCTTAATATTACCTTACAATATGGGTATCAAACGAAAGGGCATGGCCCCAGGATTCATTTGAACTTCGATATATTTCGATAAATTTATCGATAACTGAGTTATCGGTCAAAATGCGATTGCGCAAAAACCTTAATATTACCCTACAATATGGGCATCAAACGAAAGGGGATGGCCCCAGGATACATTTGAACTTCGATATATTTCGATAAATTTATCGATAACTGGGTTATCGGTCAAAATGCGATTGCACAAAAACCTTAATATTACCTTACAATATGGCTATCAAACGATAGGGGGTGGCCCCAGGATACATTTGAACTTCGATATATTTCGATAAATTTATCGATAACTGAGTTATCGGTCAACATGCGATTGCACAAAAACCTTAATATTACCTTACAATTTGGTATCAAACGAAAGGGGATGGCCCCAGGATTCATTTGAACTTCGCTATATTTCGATAAATTTATCGATAACTGAGTTATCGGTCAAAATGCGATTGCGCAAAAACCTTAATATTACCCTACAATATGGGCATCAAACGAAAGGGGATGGCCCCAGGATTCATTTGAACTTCGATATATTTCGATAAATTTATCGATAACTGAGTTATCGGTCAAAATGCGATTGCATAAAAACCTTAATATTACCTTACAATATGGGTATCAAACGAAAGGGGATGGCCCCAGGATACATTTGAACTTCGATATATTTCGATAAATTTATCGATAACTGAGTTATCGGTCAAAATGCGATTGCACAAAAACCTTAATATTACCTTACAATATGGGTATCAAACGAAAGGGCACGGCCCCAGGATTCATTTGAACTTCGATATATTTCGATAAATTTATCGATAACTGAGTTATCGGTCAAAATGCGATTGCGCAAAAACCTTAATATTACCCTACAATATGGGCATCAAACGAAAGGGGATGGCCCCAGGATTCATTTGAACTTCGATATATTTCGATAAATTTATCGATAACTGAGTTATCGGTCAAAATGCGATTGCACAAAAACCTTAATATTACCTTACAATATGGGTATCAAACGAAAGGGGATGGCCCCAGGATTCATTTGAACGTCGATATATTTCGATAAATTTATCGATAACTGAGTTATCGGTCAAAATGCGATTGCGCAAAAACCTTAATATTACCCTACAATATGGGCATCAAACGAAAGGGGATGGCCCCAGGATTCATTTGAACTTCGATATATTTCGATAAATTTATCGATAACTGAGTTATCGGTCAAAATGCGATTGCACAAAAACCTTAATATTACCCTACAATATGGGCATCAAACGAAAGGGGATGGCCCCAGGATTCATTTGAACTTTGATATATTTCGATAAATTTATCGATAACTGAGTTATCGGTCAAAATGCGATTGCATAAAAACCTTAATATTACCTTACAATATGGGTATCAAACGAAAGGGGATGGCCCCAGGATACATTTGAACTTCGATATATTTCGATAAATTTATCGATAACTGAGTTATCGGTCAAAATGCGATTGCACAAAAACCTTAATATTACCCTACAATATGGGTATCAAACGAAAGGGGATGGCCCCAGGTTTTATGTGGACGTCGATATATTTCGATAAATTTATCGATAACTGAGTTATCGGTCAAAATGCGATTGCACAAAAACCTTAATATTACCTTACAATATGGGTATCAAACGAAAGGGGATGGCGATCTCATTTAGCGATAGCAATTTCTACACCTTTTACAGTTTAAGTTCAGAAAGTTACAATTGAAGTTCAGAAAATTACAATTGAAGTTCGGAATTTCCAATTGAAGTTCAGAAAGTTACAATTGAAGTTCAGAAAATTACAATTGAAGTTCAGAATTTCCAATTGAAGTTCAGAAAGTTACAAATGAAGTTCAGAATTTCCAATTGAAGTTCAGAAAGTTACAATTGAAGTTCAGAAAATTACAATTAAAGTTCAGAAAATTCCAATTGAATTTCAGAAAATTACAATTGAATTTCAGAAAATTACAATTGAAGTTCAGCAAATTCCTATTGAAGTTCAGAAAATTACAATTGAAGTTCAGAAAAGTTACTCATATGCCCTATGTACATAGTGTCTCGGTTGCAGGAAAATTGTATGGATTTGTTTGAAGATTTAATAAAAATGTAAATTCTCGTGTCTTTAGCGCCCTTCGTTGTACATATGTAAATGCATTTTTCAAACTTTTCAATTGCATAATAGTGTTTTCAGACAAAGATGATTTGTATGTTCATTTCGCATCATAAAACGTGTAAAGACTACGGCATGGTATCTCTAATGCAGCCGCGTTCTTACATACTTGTTATTTACATATTTTTTTATTCCGAAATAATGCATTTTATGTAAATAATTAATTTAATTGCTTATATGTATGCAATTCCGAAAATATTTAGCTTCTTTGTTCATGAAAAGTAATAACATCAGTTTTATTCCATGTGAATGCGCAAACTTTTGTTTCATATACGGTTTCGATTTACACCCATTGCTTGATGCACTTTCTTGCAACCAATGTCAAAATTTTTGCATATATAGACGATTGTTTCAAGCCCTATAAAACATATATCCGATTAATCGAATTAAAAATGCATCTACCCCGAAGGGCGTTAAAGATACGAGAATTTACATTTTTATTAAATCTTCAAACAAATCCATACAATTTTCTTACAATCGAGATACCAGGGCGTATGAGTTACTTTTCTGAACTTCAATTGTAATTTTCTGAACTTCAATTGTAACTTTCTGAACTTCAATTGTAATTTTCTGCACTTCAATTGTAATTTTCTGAAATTCAATTGTAATTTTCTGAACTTCAATTGTAACTTTCTGAACTTCAATTGGAAATTCTGAACTTCAATTGTAATTTTCTGAACTTCAATTGGAAATTCCGAACTTCAGTTGTAATTTTCTGAACTTCAATTGTAACTTTCTGAACTTAAACCGGAAAAGGTGTAGAATCCGGGTATTGGTTAACCACGGAATATTTCTGAGGAATATTGGTATCAAATGAAGGAGCATTCCATGGTTTTTACGGGACAATATGTACGAATTTTTACAGTTTTCGATTTGAATTAAAGGCACACCAAAATGTTAACCCATAACACCTAACTTTTTTAAGATTTTTCTTACATACACGAATATTACAAAAGCAAGTTTCTGCTTTTAATAAGAGTATTATCAATAGACTGCGGATCTTTATGCAAAAAAGTTAAAATGATTTATTAAGAGTTATATTGATTCAAAACTATATATTCACATTCCAAAGCGAATTTTCTTGCTCTGTTTTGGATATGCAAAATATATGCAAGTTATATGCAAATTTTTTTACATCAGATATGGAATTTTAAGTGATATACACAATAAGTAAAGTATAGTTGAATGCAAAAATCATATGTTCTATGCTGAATCTTTTGTTCTATGCAAATATAAAACCCATTAACACCCAAAAACAAACTGCAAATGGGAAATAATTTTTATTATAATAATTTTTAATGTAAAGAGGTAATTTTAGTTGTAGTTAAGACCACAATATAATTTATCAAACAGTAATAATGCGCCAGATATTCTGTTGGTTAACATTTTGGTGTGCCTTTAATTCAAATCGAAAACTGTAAAAATTCGTACAATTTGTCCCGTAAAAACCATGGAATGCTCCTTCATTTGATACCAATATTCCTCAGAAATATTCCGTGGTTAAGCAATACCCGGAATCTAGAAATTGCCTTCGTTAAATGAGATCGCCATCCCCTTACTTTTGATACCCATATTGTAAGGTAATATTAAGGTTTTTGTGCAATCGCATTTTGACCGATAACTCAGTTATCGATAAATTTATCGAAATATATCGAAGTTCAAATGTATCCTGGGGCCATCCCCTTTCGATTGATGCCCATATTGTAGGGTAATATTAAGGTTTTTGCGCAATCGCATTTTGACCGATAACTCAGTTATCGATAAATTTATCGAAATATATCGAAGTTCAAATGAATCCTGGGGCCATCCCCTTTCGTTTGATACCCATATTGTAAGGTAATATTAAGGTTTTTGTGCAATCGCATTTTGACCGATAACTCAGTTATCGATAAATTTATCGAAATATATCGAAGTTCAAATGTATCCTGGGGCCATCCCCTTTCGTTTGATACCCATATTGTAAGGTAATATTAAGGTTTTTATGCAATCCCATTTTGACCGATAACTCAGTTATCGATAAATTTATCGAAATATATCGAAGTTCAAATGAATCCTGGGGCCATCCCCTTTCGTTTTATGCCCATATTGTAGGGTAATATTAAGGTTTTTGCGCAATCGCATTTTGACCGATAACTCAGTTATCGATAAATTTATCGAAATATATCGAAGTTCAAATGAATCCTGGGGCCATCCCCTTTCGTTTGATGCCCATATTGTAGGGTAATATTAAGGTTTTTGCGCAATCGCATTTTGACCGATAACTCAGTTATCGATAAATTTATCGAAATATATCGAAGTTCAAATGAATCCTGGGGCCATGCCCTTTCGTTTGATACCCATATTGTAAGGTAATATTAAGGTTTTTGTGCAATCGCATTTTGACCGATAGCTCAGTTATCGATAAATTTATCGAAATATATCGACGTTCAAATGAAACCTGGGGCCTCCCCCTTTCGTTTGATACCCATATTGTAGTGTAATTTTAATGTTTTTGGGCAATCATATTTTGACCGGTATCCGGGTATATGTATACACATTTTCATAGTTGTTTATTGAGAAAATAACTGCGACTAAAAACTACAAGTTGCGCGCCGTCGCATTTGCTGCCACAGTTACAAGCTGTTTGTTGGCAAACGACTATCTCATTTTCTAGTCAAGTTGTTTACTTTTGCTAGTCGTAGTCCAGTCAAGTTGCCAAAAAAAAAAACGACTAGCAACCGAATGAGCTAGTTGTTATTTCTGCTAAACGACCATGCGACTAGAATGCACAGTCGTATTTATGTTGCTTTGACTACTTGCTAGTCAGCAATTCAAACCCTGTATAAAACCCACTAAATTTCGTGCGCTAACACCAGCAACGGCTCCAATATAGCGCCAGTGTAAATTGGCGCCACCACAACGCCAATAACAGCACCATCGTATATGTATATGTACACACTAGGGATTCCAATTTTTCCGATTTTTACGATACCGGGATTTTCGAGATTTTTTTTTATAATCCCGGGATCCGGTATTTATCCCTTTTTTATTCTAGCAAAAATGTCGCATTTTTTTGTTCTCTTCCACACACTGGAATCCCTAGAACACACAGAGAAAAACTATTCTAAAATCACCTTAAAATCGCACATAACCCAACTTAAAACTTAGGAATAATTTACTTCCTAAGTTTTTTTCGTCATTTTAACTTAAATAACTTAGTAAAAGCTTGGCAAAGTTTCTACTTGGGTAATTTTGGCAAAGTCTTGTTTAAATTTCCCAAGTTGGCTTAGGCAAATTTTTTACCAAAACTCTTAGTCAGCTTATACCATGTCTCCACATAACGTGTTTCGCTATTTTTTTCTGCATTTTCTCTCTCAATCTTGTTTCGACACGGAAGCCAGTGCCGAAACTCGCCAATTTCCATACAAATTTCTGAGAGCGAGTGAAGATTGAAACACTGTTTCATTCTGAATCATCTTGCCAACCTCGATGATATCGATGTCTTCTCTCATTTTGTATCGAAAATCTATCGAAATCTCACACAGACCAAAACAAAAACGCAAAATATAAGCAAACATACAAACATTTAAGAAGAGCAAGAAAGAGAAATGTTAAACTGAATCACGATTAGCCACGTGCAGACGGGTTATTGAGCGAGATGTTTTGCTACATGTTTCTCTGGTGAATCAAGTTATGTGGAGACGGGCTTTTATTCTCTGTAATTTGCGTAATATTCAACGAATTCCCTTTGGCAGATTGCACAAGTATACTAGTTATTTTAACTGCCATGACTTAGGTAATATCTTAACTTGAAAAAGCACTTTCGTCAAAAACTTAGCGTTTTTCAGCTATACTTTTTATACTAGAACTTAAGGAACAAAAATAATGTGTAACAGACATGTGTAACAAACATAATTTTTGAACTTAAGTTGTGGTATAAAAAGTATAGCTGAAAAACGCTAAGTTTTCCACGAAAGTGCTTTTGCTAGTCTTAGTGCTACGTAGGTATGTAGTTTGTTTACAAATATAATGAAATACTTTATTTAAAAGTTTGGTATGCATAAATGACATCTAAAATTTGGTGCAGTCAAATCCAAGTTGCTCAAACAATTTTTCCTATATGCGTTGGCGGCTTTCCGAAAACGTACCTTTTCAGAGATCTCGGAACAAATCAAAATTTGCCGGAGGTATTGGTTGTTAAATCTGTAACAATTAAAAAACAAAATACCAAAACTGCGCACTATTATCTGGGAACGGCACGTATAAAAACGAAGTGTTCAAAAAATAACCCTCAGCCGGCAGAATTCTCTCTTTTTGATAATATCTACCCTTATAACTTTAACAAAATACTGTAGATCGCTTCACAAATATAAATAAGGGGAATTCTGCCGTCTGAAGGTTATTTTTTAAAGCGCAACCAAAAGTAATGAACAATTCTTTTTGTACACTTACACTTAACTTTTACTCACTCGCGATACATTCTTTATTGAAGACAAAAGACTTAATGACGAAGCGACCTCCTCGCAGCTCACATAATTTTAAATATTACAAGTACTTTGTTAGATTACAAAAGTGTCTTAGGTGAAAGTTCAAGCTACCTAAGTTAACTTAGTAAAAATAAATAAGAACTTTGTGAAGTTAAATAAGTGGCTCTTAAAAATTACCTAAGTACTGTGCTGCTAACATAAATTACCCAAGAATACTTTGTTGAATTACACAATGTCATGTATAACATGTGATGTGATACTTAAGGAAAATTCCCTACATGTAGGGATTTTAGTCGGAAAAAAGTGACGGTGGGGAGAAAAGGACAAATTTTTATAAAATAGCTAAATGTAGAGATTTTTTGGCAAAACTGACTGTCGATCTGAATAATGAAAACGCTATTTGACTATTAAACTGTTGAATTAAAAGCAAAGTTTTTGACGCAATAACTTTGTTTATTACTTTTCAGATAAATGCTGTACCTATACTAGTATAAATGAAATTTTTCGTACCTTTACATATTTATATGCCTACGTGAGCCTATATACATATATATATATATATATATATATATATATTAGGTAGGGTCGATTATTTTTCGATAAAATCGCATACGCGGATAATGTTCTATAGACCATTCTAAGCAACTTTGCCAAAGAGACCATGGGTCTTAAACCAATTCTTAGTCCGCGGGTTTTAAGCCGAAGTTTTTTTGTCAGGTAAAAAAAATTTTGTATTTCGTAGGCAGACCAAAATGATTCGAACTTCTTACCAAGAAGCCCGGATATACTTTTCCGAAGGACTTTGATGTGCTGAATCCGAATCTGAAGTCAAAATGACCAAATTCAAAATAGTTTTTGAGATATCTTGACCAAAAAATGCAAGTGCAAAAGTGCAATTTTCTTCAAATTTTGGAGTTAGGGCCAGTCGAAAGTTATGATTTCATTTAAAGTCTACGACCATTATCTTAACAAATAGGCTTTGCACTTTCAAATGCCGTTGACCTTATTAACGTGTCTTTTTTGGTATCCGAGATATTGCTGTTTTAAAATCTGCATACTTTTCAGTGCGTACACAATGTATTTTTTTCTATAAAATACTTGCATTTCTTTGGTTGAAGCGGTGAATTCAACAAAATCGATAAAACCGGTAAATTATCGCTATTGGTGGAAGTGCTCATTATTAGTGCAACCGATGAATCAAAAAAAAAAAAAACACGACGAAAATGGTGAATTATA
Source organism: Urophora cardui (assembly GCA_960531455.1). Taxonomy (NCBI): domain Eukaryota; kingdom Metazoa; phylum Arthropoda; class Insecta; order Diptera; family Tephritidae; genus Urophora; species Urophora cardui. Next base: position 82,023,396 of record OY482670.1, on the reverse strand, counting down.
GCTATTGGTGGAGGTGCTCATTATTGGAGCAACCGATGAATCAAAAAAAAAAAAACGACGAAAACGGTAAATTATCGCTATTGGAGGAACCGGTGGAACCGGTAAATGCAAAAAAATTATGAAACCGGTGAATTATTGGTGGAAATTGGTGGAATTGGTCATAATTGGTGGAACCGGTGACTGTTGCTATTGGTGGAAGTACTCATTATTGGTGAAACCGAAGAACGCAACAAAAGCGATGAACCCGTGAATTACCGCTATTGGTGGAAGTGATCGTATTTGGCGGAACCTGTGAATGCAACAAAAATGATGAAACTGCAATTGGTTCATTTTTACTTCAGATTCGGATTCAGCACATCAAAATCCTTCGGAAAAGTATATCCTGGCTTCTTGGTATGAAGTTCGAATCAAAAAAACTTCGGCTTAAAACCCGCGGACTAAGAATTGGTTTAAGACTCATGGTTTCTTTTGCAAAGTTAGTTAGAATAGTCCTTAGAACATTATCCGCGTATGCGATTTTTCACTTTTTTCACTCCCATACAAATGGACCCGCTCTAATATATATATATATATATATATAGCACACTAAATCAAAAAGCGTTACAACTCAAAATTTTTCGAAATCGGGTTTCTTCCATAAATTGGTACACAGAATATATCTCTAGCGGCTGCCAAAAAATCTTTTCCATCAGAGTCTTTTTTAACTGAGAAATAACTATTATACGGAGCCTTTTCCCATATCATTGCCTACAAAAATTAAAAAGTTTTTTGCCTCTCCTGAAAATTTTTGAATTTTGAGTTGTAACGCTTTTTGATTTAGTATGCGATATATTACATACAACGCATTAATACATAAATTTTTTATTATAATAAATTTTCAAAACATTAAATCATTAGTATTTTATTGTAATTTTTTTGTGATTTCTTTGAGGGCCAGTGTATTATTTAGTATAACCTCAAACTAAAAAACTGGGACAATTAAGAACCAGCTCCTTCCGTAAATCCTCCTTAATATTTCATCATATAATAATAAATATCCCTTGTAGAAATATAAGGTATGTATGCAGTAAAACAGCTGATTTCCATTATTTATATAAGAAAAAACGTTCATTTACTGCCGTGCATTTAATTCATTGTTATAACTAGGGCAACAGAAGATATGCAAATGCATATTTTTCTGTTGCAGTCCTATTTACATATGACGAAGAGAATAAGCGTAACTTGTTAGGGCATATTTTCGCATATTTAGGTCAAAAGGCTTATTTTTGCATATCTTGACTTATTTGCATATTTTTGGCATATTTTGCTATAAATTCATATTTTAGCATAGTATTTCGTCGTATTTTTCCATCTCGCTCGTAAAATTGTTTTATTTACATTTTTTACTCTGGCAACTTTGTTTTGTATATGCGCATACTATTTGCCCATAGTACAATAACTTAGAGGTAGGCGCATGGGCGAATTCAGAAACTACTTTTTTTATTTCCAAAGGGAGAGTGTAATGTCAAAATCCAAGCGAAGTATAATCATGGCCAATAGGAATGAGCGAGTACCAAGCGAATTCAGATTTTAACAACGGCGAAATATCATTTTGACATTACACTCTACCAATTACAATAACAAAATGCATAGGGATTTTCTGAATTCGCCCCTGCGCCTACCTGGTATATCTCCCTTGCTATTTGCCATTCCTCTTTGTCTGACAAGTTCAAGCCAAATTTAATAATTTTCGCAACGATTCATTCAAATGTGCTACAAGAATCAGCTGTGTATCTACAATGTAGATCCTACATACATAGGCATACGTCAGACGGTTAATATATATTGATGAAGTAAGTGGATCGCGATTCATATTGACAGTGTAGCATCGAGTATTTATGGATCGCGATTCTGGATAGCAAAATATTTAGAAATTTTGAAATCCGCGATCCGGATCGCAATATTGACAATAAACGAATTGAAAATGAAAGTGCGAAAAGGACGGAAGTAAAATATCTTGAACCTCAGAGCGAGAAAAATATCGCAATATTCATATTGAACGTGTAGCACTACACGCTACATAGTGACTTCAGTTGACTTGGAAGGATCTTTTTCTACGTTTAAAAACTTACCGCGACAATCGACATAGTTTTCTACTTGAAAATTTATCGCAAAATTTTGTAGTTTACAGCAGGGGCCGTAATCATTATGAGTTTTATAATAAAAATCGCCATTTAATCAGTATATGTTGAGTTCTTTTATATTTCATCAAAAATAATCATTATTTTTTGAGTTTTATTTTTTTTGATCAGAAATAACACTTATTCCTTGAGCGATATTTAATCTTTCAGAAATAATCATTATTGTGTGAGTTTTATTTTTTGATCAGAAATAACTCTTATTCCTTTAGTGATATATTTATCGTTCAGAAATAATCATTATTGTGTGAGTTTTATTATTTTCGATCAAAAATATCACTCATTCACGAAGTTATTTGATTTTTTTCACTGAAAATATAACGAATAATGATTATTATGGGTCCCTGGTTTACAGCAATAGCAATTTGAATAAATAAGTATGCAAGTTTTGCACTGGAATTTTGATTGCCATCAACACATAAAATTTTAAATTCATGCACATAAATATATGTACATTAGTATACATTTTCGTATGTAAAAATACTTGTTTTCTTTTGGTAACGAAGATGTGTTTCGCAAATGTGAATTTTTTATTTCGTCTTTTGTACCTATAAAATGTACCTTTAATAAAAATAATTTTTTGTTACAAAAAATATTATAATTTAATAAAATGTGAATTTTTTATTTCGCTTTTGTACCTATAAAAACAAATATGTACCTTTAATAAAAATATTTTTTATTACAAAAAATCCGGCCCAGGGTTTGAACCTGGAACCTATTGCATGAAAGGTGAGCACACAACCTACCATGCCGTATAACTTTTCATTAAGTATATAAAAAAATTTTAAGGGCATATTTTGAGTGCTTAAACCAAGTTTTAAGAGCATATTTTTAGCGCTTAAACCATATTTTTAAGGACATATTTTTAGCACTAAAAACGCATTTTTTAGGGCATATTTTCTGTTGCCCTAGTTATAACATAGAAATAACAAAAAAAGCGTAGGGAATTTCGTGGGGAAAATTTGGAACAGGCGTAGGGAAAAGAAGGGATTTTTTTCTTGCTCTGTCTACCATCACTGTATTACTCAAGAAAACTTTCATACATTTCCCAAGTTTTGTTTTTACCGATCGTATGTTAGTTTCCCAAACACTTTGTTGATTTTCACATAGTTTTCAAAGTTCATATAAAAAAAAATACCATAACCAAATTAGTCAAAACAACCCCTTTTTTTTGGTTAATAAATCAACTAAACTTTGTTTTCCAAGGCCGGGTATAAATTGTGTAAGTACTTTGGTAAGTTGCACAAGATTCTTGGGCGCCATACAATTTTTTTTAACTTAATTAATTTACTATAGTTTTTTCTCTGTGTGTATGACACCGTCAGAATTATGTATGTATGCTTGGTAGTGATCTAAGTGACTCTAATTTCCAGCACATTTCCACAAATATACGGAATAGAATGTTTCCAAATGATTATGAAAATTAAAATTAATTGTGCCCGCGTATACATATGTAAGCAGAATTGCGCCAAAAGAAATAAAACAGGGATGGTAAATAGTAGCAAGCGAAAAATTGTTATTTATCGATTATTGCCTGACAATTGCGCTAAAGGTGTTATTGCGCCAGTACCGTGCGCTGACGCCACGATTGGCGCTGGAGTTATTGTTGCCAATATCACGAACACCGAACGAAATCCCGAAACTCCAAAAGCCACGGTGCCGAACTCGTCGAAAATCGTATCAGCTACCCCGTCGGTTCGAAGTTAAGTGTTGTCAACTATGTGAACTATGTTCGAATCAGCGTTACCAAGTGCTGATGCCAAATTGAGTGGGTTTTTCTCAGGTTTCTTATCTTTTTGATAAAACCAAATACATTTTTACTTTATTTTACTAAAAACAATTTATTTAAATAATAAAATAATGGATTCTATTGCGATAGCAGCTTTATTAGTAGTGGAAGAGCAGCAAAGGATTTCTCTGAACGAAAGAAAGTTTTTGAGAGATCATAGCATTCCTTTTACTTTAGGTAAACAAGCGTAAATTTAATTAGAGGCTGAAAATAAAAAAAATAGTCTTAATTTTGCGTGAAAGAAATCTTTAGCTTGTCCTTTTTTCTATTTTTCATAGAATTATTTTGAACTACATAAAATCAAATTGTATACAAAAACAGGGGAAAATTTCAATAATAATGTACCCGGCACCGGAATTTTTAGTTTCTTTTTTTTGGCGATAGATCACTAAAATGCAAACGAAATCTTGCGGAAACTTATAATTCATTAATAACATAGTATTTTTGCGTAGAGCACCCTTATGCATTGCGAATGCCGCCGCGCTCTGAAAACTAACCCTCAGCCGACAGAACTCCTTTTCTGGAGTTAGATCTGGAGAGATTTACAGTAATTTTGCGTAGTCGGCCTAGGCCGGGTCTCCAGATATGGGTCAACACGAGGACCGGATGATCTTGCATGTTTCTGAGCAATATCGGTATTAAATGAAAGGTTTTGAGCAGGGCTTCTACACGGAGCTCTACTCTTTATGATTCCTAGGTCGGGTCCCGAGATATGGGTTAATACGAGGACCCGGACGATCTTGCAAGTTTCTGAACAATTTTGGTATCAAATGAAAGGTTTTGAGCAGGACTTCGATATTAAGCTCTTTTAATTGTGACCCCTAATCCGGGTCTCCAGATATGGGACAAAACGAGGACCCGGATGAAAATTGAATGTTTCTGAGCAATATTGGTATCAAATGAAAGGTTTTGAGCAGGACTTCGATATGCAGCTCTTTTAATCGTGACCCCTAGGCCGGGTCTCCATATATGGGTCAAAACGAGGACCCGGATAATCCTTGAATATTTCTGAGCAATATTGGTATCAAATGACAGGTTTTGAGCACACTAAAAATAAAATTTCGTAAAAAAACTACGAAAGACTTTCTAGAGTTTCGTAAAATGTACGAAAGTTTCGTATATATTACGAAAGCATTTTTCTCAACAAAATCTAATTTTACGAATCTTTCGTAAATATTACGAAAGGGCTTTCGTAAACCACTTTCTAATATTTTTTTCGTATATATTACGAAATATTTCGTAAATATTACGAAAAACTTTCGCAAATTTTCTTAAAATTGTCTTTACGAATAATTTCGTATATTGTACGAAAGTTTTCGTAACATTATCAAAGGATTAAAAAATTTACGAAATACTTTCAAATGATTAAAAGGGTTACGAAAAACTTTCGTAATATATACGAAACTAGCCGGACCCGTGCGCATCTAGCGGAAAAAATAACAAAACATACGTGACGCCAGTCGGTATGATTTGTGCTGTCACGCCCATTTAAAAAAATTTATTATTTATTTGGTTTGGTGGAGCTTATGGAACTTTCAATGAATTACATATATGTTTGACAAAGATATCGCATAAAATGTTTTTATTATACCTATATAGGTATGTGCATTGTATTTTTATATATTTTACATATATTTTTATGTACATATATCGACGCTTCCAAACAATACTCTACTAAGTCGAATTAGTACATTTTCCCGTGTTTTGCGTTTTCAAGTATTACGTTTCTTAATTTAGATGCTGTCAAATTTTGGTATCAATCGGACAATCCAATCAAAAGTTGTGAAAAAAAGGGAAATATAATACAACTCGAGATTTTTACAGAATAAAAACTTTGAGAGCTTGCCATGAAAACCACGTAGCAAATTTTTATTTTTTCTTACGGTTTTATATAAAGCGTACCCTAGCTTTGATATTGTCGAGTTATAAATGAAAATATACTTAGCATACAACTGAAGTTTCATATCGAGTTTAAACTTTGAGAGCTTCTCCTGCAAATAAAGTTTTCAGACAGTACAGTTTTGTTTGGAAGCGTCGATATGTGGTCCCTGCTGACTTGGGTAATTTTTTTTCCACACGTTTGCCTTGGCAAGCAAATCAGTAGCCGAAGCTTAATCGATTTATCTGCTACAGTTCCTGAGTTTTGACTTATAAATCCTTGAAAATTTGCCCCTCTTGGCCCCTTTTTTTTTAATTTCAGCATATTTCCTCATAACGGCATAAGGCCATTGCATGGATGAAATTCCATCACTCGGGCTTTATTAGTGACTTAATTATCATGTTTTACGTGTTTTGTTCGAAATACATACATATGCCTCATTTTCAACCCCAACCTTCTCTGTTCCCATTAGAATCTGTGTACCAAATTTCATTAGAACATTTCTATTTTTGCGCCAGTTAGATTATGTATGGCCGGCCGTTCAATTAATTTTTTTTTTTCATCCTGATCGTTTTGATTTATGTAAGTCTATATCTATCTCAATTTTTGTATGGTCTAACGTACAACCGTAATTTGATCAAAAGCATAAATACATATATGTACATATAAATAAGCACATCCCATGCTGAAAACCCTCCATTCAGCTTAAGTATGAATACACACGTGTCCGCCTAAAATAATGTGATGTTTACATACAAACATACAGCTGAAGCTTATAAAAGTGTTTTAAAATATACACGACTGTTCAACTGGAGCGACATCTATATTTGAAATTTGTATTTAAGTCTGCACTCTTGTTAGAATAAATAATTCTGAAGGCATAGTTTTAGGCGCAAATCTTTTAGTATAAATTTTAACCAGGGATTATCACACTAATACTTTCAAACATTGTGCATGTGTTAAAAGCACAAAAGCTCTTGGCTACACCCAAAAGAAACTCAATCATTGTCTAACATTAAAATTTTTAAATTGGAAATGGATAGTATTTTTATTCTTAACTTCACAAAAAACCACAAACAAAAAAATTTAAATAAAAAAATATGAGACGAAATGCAAAATCATGATTCCTAATAAAAATATTACGTAAAAAAATCCAAACAAAAAAACCATCCCCAAAACAATCATTTACAAGCATTCAGAGACTTCTCGAGCAACACAACCTGCTAGCTCAACAGCTCAATGCTGACTGAACAGAAATTTACAAAATTTCTTTTCGTGCACGAAGAGTTCTGTAGTGTCGGTGTGAGGCTGTCGGTGTGAAAGCTCTAAAAAGCTTGTACCGCGTGCATAGGCTGTGAAAATGCCTGATTTAAACATTTTATTTTTGCAAAATACTATTAAAAAAAAAGTACCACGCCCAATAAAACACCGTTTCGCATGCATAGCTAATTTATACCTTTAAAACGATGCCTTACCCATTAATTTTGGAAAATTGTGTGAGCAGAAAAAGGGATATTTATAAAAACACCAATTAGAAATAATATATATATATATGATACTTTCGTACAACAATATTTTACCGTACAAGCCTTCTCTCATTGTAAAGTGTTGAGTCGGTGCAATAATATCAAAAATTATTTTAAGTAGTAAGTGCGTAATGAAATAATGTATAAAAAATAATGCATTGTATATAAAAAGACAATATTGATATATAAAATAAACTGTGATATTTTCCAACTTGATTCAACTTAAGGGTGAGTACATTAGTTGCATTTACTTTTTCCTTTTTTTCGGTCTTATCTATTTTCCTAAATAAATATAAATAAAATAATTTAAAGAGATATTTCTACACTCAGAGAAAAACATTTTAAAGACATGTGAAAACGTGCTTAAAATGGGCAAAAACGTATTTAAAACGATGTAGATACGACCATTTTTATTTTAAAAATGTTCATTGTAAAACTGCAAAATCAAGAAAAAACATTTAAATTTAAAAATGTTTATTTTTAGTTTAAGCCCTATGAGATTTTGAACATAATTTGCGTTTTTATTCCCTTCATTTTCATATTTAATTAAAAAATGATACTATTTAAGTCGAAAATACATTTTTATTTCAAAAGTTTCATTTTAAATTTACAAATTTTTTTAAAACAAAAACGATCTGGTTTAAAACGTGCATTATAAAAATAATCTTTTTTTTATTTTTTTTCTACGAGTGTAGCTGCTTGAATTTTAAGGTTTTAAGTAGGGTAAGGTGGGGTGCCTTTGACACCATTTTTTTGAAGTCTCATATCTCAGACATTTTTGGGGAAAACTAAGGTTTTAACAATTGGCAATGACTATTCATTATTTATCTCAATATTTGAGTAGCTAATGAGTTATCAAAAAGCACGTAAATACCTTTTTCAGATACTTTAAAAAAAAAAAGCCATTTTGTCAAATGTGCCCCGTTATATGGGTAACTGTGACTTGAATAGGGGCACATGTGACCATCACAATGTAAACTAAATTTTATTAACTTTTAACTTAAACAAACGAGGCATTATGTCATAAAACAAAATTAAAGTTTTTATTTAAACAGTATAATAATATTATAATAATAAGCGAAAATATATGGTAAATTCACTAGCTCTTTTAATATTGTATGCTGTAAATTAAATGTGTATTAGAACACAACACCTGTGGGAGGTATGTTGTATTGTATTTTGTTGTCAGATGCTTACTAAAGTTTCAATATGAAAAATACCAAGCAAAAGTGAAAAAGGTAATATTATAAAAATATATATGATAAAAAACTTGAAAAAAGTCAAAAAATAAAAATAAAATCGAATAGGAAACTCAATAAACATAGGCTGCGTTATTGTATTGATGTTATTCTAATTTTTATGGGAAAAACTAACCCTGCTGATACAATTGTTGTAAACCTATACCACTTTATAACTTATACTACTTTAAAAGAGCTTGTGAATAACCCAATGGATATCTCTATCTCTATCTCTATCTCTATCTCTATCTCTATCTCTATCTCTATCTCTATCTCTATCTCTATCTCTATCTCTATCTCTATCTCTATCTCTATCTCTATCTCTATCTCTATCTCTATCTCTATCTCTATCTCTATCTCTATCTCTATCTCTATCTCTATCTCTATCTCTATCTCTATCTCTATCTCTATCTCTATCTCTATCTCTATCTCTATCTCTATCTCTATCTCTATCTCTATCTCTATCTCTATCTCTATCTCTATCTCTATCTCTATCTCTATCTCTGTCTCTATCTCTATCTCTATCTCTATCTCTATCTCTATCTCTGTCTCTATCTCTATCTCTATCTCTATCTCTATCTCTATCTCTATCTCTATCTCTATCTCTATCTCTATCTATATCTCTATCTCTATCTCTATCTCTATCTCTATCTCTATCTCTATCTCTATCTCTATCTCTATCTTTATCTTTATCTTTATCTTTATCTTTATCTTTATCTTTATCTTTATCTTTATCTTTATCTTTATCTTTATCTTTATCTTTATCTTTATCTTTATCTTTATCTTTATCTTTATCTTTATCTTTATCTTTATCTTTATCTTTATCTTTATCTTTATCTTTATCTTTATCTTTATCTTTATCTTTATCTTTATCTTTATCTTTATCTTTATCTTTATCTTTATCTTTATCTTTATCTTTATCTTTATCTTTATCTTTATCTTTATCTTTATCTTTATCTTTATCTTTATCTTTATCTTTATCTTTATCTTTATCTTTATCTTTATCTTTATCTTTATCTTTATCTTTATCTTTATCTTTATCTTTATCTTTATCTTTATCTTTATCTTTATCTTTATCTTTATCTTTATCTTTATCTTTATCTTTATCTTTATCTTTATCTTTATCTTTATCTTTATCTTTATCTTTATCTTTATCTTTATCTTTATCTTTATCTTTATCTTGATCTTTATCTTTATCTTTATCTTTATCTTTATCTTTATCTTTATCTTTATCTTTATCTTTAGAGAGTTTTACTTGTGAAAACGCTTACGTGGCACTACACAAAAATTACATCAGCTAACGGAAAATCATCGAATCATGTGTTACTTCGCTAAGTATTAAAGCAGAGCTGCCAAATTAGGTATACACATGTGTCGTTGTATAAGGCTGCATTCAATTCTATTTTTGTGAAGTTTTTATAACGTTTTTACATCGAAAATGGCAAAGTCAACGGTGCCCCAAAGTCAAAAGGATCCCACTTTACCCTAGTTTTTCTTTATCTTTATCTCTATCTCTATCTCTATCTCTATCTCTATCTCTATCTCTATCTCTATCTCTATCTCTATCTCTATCTCTATCTCTATCTCTATCTCTATCTCTATCTCTATCTCTATCTCTATCTCTATCTCTATCTCTATCTCTATCTCTATCTCTATCTCTATCTCTATCTCTATCTCTATCTCTAGCTCTATCTCTATCTCTATCTCTATCTCTATCTCTATCTCTATCTCTATCTCTATCTCTATCTCTATCTCTATCTCTATCTCTATCTCTATCTCTATCTCTATCTCTATCTCTATCTCTATCTCTATCTCTATCTCTATCTCTAACTCTATCTCTATCTCTATCTCTATCTCTATCTCTATCTCTATCTCTATCTCTATCTCTATCCCTATCTCTATCTCTATCTCTATCTCTATCTCTATCTCTATCTCTATCTCTATCTCTATCTCTATCTCTATCTCTATCTCTATCTCTATCTCAATCTCTATCTCTATCTCAATCTCTATCTCTATCTCTATCTCTATCTCTATCTCTATCTCTATCTCTACCTCTACCTCTATCTCTACCTCTATCTCTATCTCTATCTCTGCCTCTATCTCTGTCTCTATCTCTATCTCTATCTCTATCTCTATCTCTATCTCTATCTCTATCTCTATCTCTATCTCTATCTCTATCTCTATCTCTATCTCTATCTCTATCTCTATCTCTATCTCTATCTCTATCTCTATCTCTATCTCTATCTCTATCTCTATCTCTATCTCTATCTCAATCTCTATCTCAATCTCTATCTCAATCTCTATCTCTATCTCAATCTCAATCTCTATCTCTATCTCTATCTCTATCTCTATCTCTATCTCTATCTCTATCTCTATCTTTATCTCTATCTTTATCTCTATCTTTATCTTTATCTTTATCTTTATCTTTATCTTTATCTTTATCTTTATCTTTATCTTTATCTTTATCTTTATCTTTATCTTTATCTTTATCTTTATCTTTATCTTTATATTTATCTTTATCTTTATCTTTATCTTTATCTTTATCTTTATCTTTATCTTTATCTTTATCTTTATCTTTATCTTTATCTTTATCTTTATCTTTATCTTTATCTTTATCTTTATCTTTATCTTTATCTTTATCTTTATCTTTATCTTTATCTTTATCTTTATCTTTATCTTTATCTTTATCTTTATCTTTATCTTTATCTTTATCTTTATCTTTATCTTTATCTTTATCTTTATCTTTATCTTTATCTTTATCTTTATCTTTATCTTTATCTTTATCTTTATCTTTATCTTTATCTTTATCTTTATCTTTATCTTTATCTTTATCTTTATCTTTATCTTTATCTTTATCTTTATCTTTATCTTTATCTTTATCTTTATCTTTATCTTTATCTTTATCTTTATCTTTATCTTTATCTTTATCTTTATCTTTATCTTTATCTTTATCTTTATCTTTATCTTTATCTTTATCTTTATCTTTATCTTTATCTTTATCTTTATCTTTATCTTTATCTTTATCTTTATCTTTATCTTTATCTTTGTCTTTATCTTTGTCTTTATCTTTATCTTTATCTTTATCTTTATCTTTATCTTTATCTTTAGAGAGTTTTACTTGTGAAAACGCTTACGTGGCACTACACAAAAATTACATCAGCTAACGGAAAATCATCGAATCATGTGTTACTTCGCTAAGTATTAAAGCAGAGCTGCCAAATTAGGTATACACATGTGTCGTTGTATAAGGCTGCATTCAATTCTATTTTTGTGAAGTTTTTATAACGTTTTTACATCGAAAATGGCAAAGTCAACGGTGCCCCAAAGTCAAAAGGATCCCACTTTACCCTAGTTTTTCTTTATCTTTATCTCTATCTCTATCTCTATCTCTATCTCTATCTCCATCTCTATCTCTATCTCTATCTCTATCTCTATCTCTATCTCTATCTCTATCTCTATCTCTATCTCTATCTCTATCTCTATCTCTATCTCTATCTCTATCTCTATCTCTATCTCTATCTCTATCTCTATCTCTATCTCTATCTCTATCTCTATCTCTATCTCTATCTCTATCTCTATCTCTATCTCTATCTCTATCTCTATCTCTATCTCTATCTCTATCTCTATCTCTATCTCTATCTCTATCTCTATCTCTATCTCTATCTCTATCTCTATCTCTATCTCTATCTCTATCTCTATCTCTATCTCTATCTCTATCTCTATCTCTATCTCTATCTCTATCTCTATCTCTATCTCTATCTCTATCTCTATCTCTAACTCTAACTCTATCTCTATCTCTATCTCTATCTCTATCTCTATCTCTATCTCTATCTCTATCTCTATCTCTATCTCTATCTCTATCTCTATCTCTATCTCTATCTCTATCTCTATCTCTATCTCTATCTCAATCTCTATCTCTATCTCTATCTCAATCTCTATCTCAATCTCTATCTCTATCTCTATCTCTACCTCTATCTCTATCTCTATCTCTATCTCTGCCTCTATCTCTGTCTCTATCTCTATCTCTATCTCTATCTCTATCTCTATCTCTATCTCTATCTCTATCTCTATCTCTATCTCTATCTCTATCTCTATCTCTATCTCTATCTCTATCTCTATCTCTATCTCTATCTCTATCTCTATCTCTATCTCTATCTCTATCTCAATCTCAATCTCTATCTCTATCTCTATCTATATCTCTATCTCTATCTCTATCTCTATCTCTATCTCTATCTCTATCTCTATCTCTATCTCTATCTCTATCTTTATCTCTATCTTTATCTTTATCTTTATCTTTATCTTTATCTTTATCTTTATCTTTATCTTTATCTTTATCTTTATCTTTATCTTTATCTTTATCTTTATCTTTATCTTTATCTTTATCTTTATCTTTATCTTTATCTTTATCTTTATCTTTATCTTTATCTTTATCTTTATCTTTATCTTTATCTTTATCTTTATCTTTATCTTTATCTTTATCTTTATCTTTATCTTTATCTTTATCTTTATCTTTATCTTTATCTTTATCTTTATCTTTATCTTTATCTTTATCTTTATCTTTATCTTTATCTTTATCTTTATCTTTATCTTTATCTTTATCTTTATCTTTATCTTTATCTTTATATTTATCTTTATCTTTATCTTTATCTTTATCTTTATCTTTATCTTTATCTTTATCTTTATCTTTATATTTATCTTTATCTTTATCTTTATCTTTATCTTTATCTTTATCTTTATCTTTATCTTTATCTTTATCTTTATCTTTATCTTTATCTTTATCTTTATCTTTATCTTTATCTTTATCTTTATCTTTATCTTTATCTTTATCTTTATCTTTATCTTTATCTTTATCTTTATCTTTATCTTTATCTTTATCTTTATCTTTATCTTTATCTTTATCTTTATCTTTATCTTTATCTTTATCTTTATCTTTATCTTTATCTTTATCTTTATCTTTATCTTTATCTTTATCTTTATCTTTATCTTTATCTTTATCTTTATCTTTATCTTTATCTTTATCTTTATCTTTATCTTTATCTTTATCTTTATCTTTATCTTTATCTTTATCTTTATCTTTATCTTTATCTTTATCTTTATCTTTATCTTTATCTTTATCTTTATCTTTATCTTTATCTTTATCTTTATCTTTATCTTTATCTTTATCTTTATCTTTATCTTTATCTTTATCTTTATCTTTATCTTTATCTTTATCTTTATCTTTATCTTTATCTTTATCTTTATCTTTATCTTTATCTTTATCTTTATCTTTATCTTTATCTTTATATTTATCTTTATATTTATCTTTATCTTTATCTTTATCTTTATATTTATCTTTATATTTATCTGTATCTTTATCTGTATCTTTATCTGTATCTTTATCTGTATCTTTATCTGTATCTTTATCTTTATCTTTATCTTTATCTTTATCTTTATCTTTATCTTTATCTTTATCTTTATCTTTATCTTTATCTTTATCTTTATCTTTATCTTTATCTTTATCTTTATCTTTATCTTTATCTTTATCTTTATCTTTATCTTTATCTTTATCTTTATCTTTATCTTTATCTTTATCTTTATCATTATCTTTATCTTTATCTTTATCTTTATCTTTATCTTTATCTTTATCTTTATCTTTATCTTTATCTTTATCTTTATCTTTATCTTTATCTTTATCTTTATCTTTATCTTTATCTTTATCTTTATCTTTATCTTTATCTTTATCTTTATCTTTATCTTTATCTTTATCTTTATCTTTATCATTATCTTTATCTTTATCTTTATCTTTATCTTTATCTTTATCTTTATCTTTATCTTTATCTTTATCTTTATCTTTATCTTTATCTTTATCTTTATCTTTATCTTTATCTTTATCTTTATCTTTATCTTTATCTTTATCTTTATCTTTATCTTTATATTTATCTTTATCTTTATCTTTATCTTTATCTTTATCTTTATCTTTATCTTTACCTTTATCTTTACCTTTATCTTTACCTTTATCTTTACCTTTATCTTTACCTTTATCTTTATCTTTATCTTTATCTTTATCTTTATCTTTATCTTTATCTTTATCTTTATCTTTATCTTTATCTTTATCTTTATCTTTATCTTTATCTTTATCTTTATCTTTATCTTTATCTTTATCTTTATCTTTATCTTTATCTTTATCTTTATCTTTATCTTTATCTTTATCTTTATCTTTATCTTTATCTTTATCTTTATCTTTATATTTATCTTTATCTTTATCTTTATCTTTATCTTTATCTTTATCTTTATCTTTATCTTTTTCTTTATCTTTATCTTTATCTTTATCTTTATCTTTATCTTTATCTTTATCTTTATCTTTATCTTTATCTTTATCTTTATCTTTATCTTTATCTTTATCTTTATCTTTATCTTTATCTTTATCTTTATCTTTATCTTTATCTTTATCTTTATCTTTATCTTTATCTTTATCTTTATCTTTATCTTTATCTTTATCTTTATCTTTATCTTTATCTTTATCTTTATCTTTATCTTTATCTTTATCTTTATCTTTATCTTTATCTTTATCTTTATCTTTATCTTTATCTTTATCTTTATCTTTATCTTTATCTTTATCTTTATCTTTATCTTTATCTTTATCTTTATCTTTATCTTTATCTTTATCTTTATCTTTATCTTTATCTTTATCTTTATCTTTATCTTTATCTTTATCTTTATCTTTATCTTTATCTTTATCTTTATCTTTATCTTTATCTTTATCTTTATCTGTATCTTTATCTGTATCTTTATCTGTATCTTTATCTGTATCTTTATCTTTATCTGTATCTTTATCTGTATCTTTATCTGTATCTTTATCTGTATCTTTATATTTATCTTTATCTTTATCTTTATCTTTATCTTTATCTTTATCTTTATCTTTATCTTTATCTTTATCTTTATCTTTATCTTTATCTTTATCTTTATCTTTATCTTTATCTTTATCTTTATCTTTATCTTTATCTTTATCTTTATCTTTATCTTTATCTTTATCTTTATCTTTATCTTTATCTTTATCTTTATCTTTATCTTTATCTTTATCTTTGTCTTTATCTCTATCTTTATCTCTATCTTTATCTTTGTCTTTGTCTTTATCTCTATCTTTATCTCTATCTCTATCTTTATCTCTATCTTTATCTTTATCTTTGTCTTTATCTCTATCTTTATCTCTATCTTTATCTTTATCTTTATCTTTATCTTTATCTTTATCTTTATCTTTATCTTTATCTTTATCTTTATCTTTATCTTTATCTTTATCTTTATCTTTATCTTTATCTTTATCTTTATCTTTATCTTTATCTTTATCTTTATCTTTATCTTTATCTTTATCTTTATCCTTATCTTTAACTTTATCTTTATCTTTATCTTTATCTTTATCTTTATCTTTATCTTTATCTTTATCTTTATCTTTATCTTTATCTTTATCTTTATCTTTATCTTTATCTTTATCTTTATCTTTATCTTAGTCTTTATCTTAGTCTTTATCTTAGTCTTTATCTTTATCTTTATCTTTATCTTTATCTTTATCTTTATCTTTATTTTTATCTTTATCTTTATCTTTATCTTTATCTTTATCTTTATCTTTATCTTTATCTTTATCTTTATCTTTATCTTTATCTTTATCTTTATCTTTATCTTTATCTTTATCTTTATCTTTATCTTTATCTTTATCTTTATCTTTATCTTTATCTTTATCTTTATCTTTATCTTTATCTTTATCTTTATCTTTATCTTTATCTTTATCTTTATCTTTATCTTTATCTTTATCTTTGTCATTATCTTTATCTTTATCTTTATCTTTATCTTTATCTTTATCTTTATCTTTATCTTTATCTTTATCTTTATCTTTATCTTTATCTTTATCTTTATCTTTATCTTTATCTTTATCTTTATCTTTATCTTTATCTTTATCTTTATCTTTATCTTTATCTTTATCTTTATCTTTATCTTTATCTTTATCTTTATCTTTATCTTTATCTTTATCTTTATCTTTATCTTTATCTTTATCTTTATCTTTATCTTTATCGTTATCGTTATCTTTATCTTTATCTTTATCTTTATCTTTATCTTTATCTTTATCTTTATCTTTATCTTTATCTTTATCTTTATCTTTATCTTTATCTTCATCTTCATCTTCATCTTCATCTTCATCTTTATCTTTATCTTCATCTTCATCTTCATCTTCATCTTTATCTTCATCTTCATCTTCATCTTCATCTTCATCTTCATCTTCATCTTCATCTTCATCTTCATCTTCATCTTCATCTTTATCTTTATCTTCATCTTCATCTTCATCTTCATCTTTATCTTCATCTTCATCTTCATCTTCATCTTCATCTTCATCTTCATCTTCATCTTCATCTTCATCTTCATCTTCGTCTTCATCTTCATCTTCATCTTCATCTTCATCTTCATCTTCATCTTCATCTTCATCTTCATCTTCATCTTCATCTTCATCTTCATCTTCATCTTTATCTTTATCTTTATCTTTATCTTTATCTTTATCTTTATCTTTATCTTTATCTTTATCTTTATCTTTATCTTTATCTTTATCTTTATCTTTATCTTTATCTTTATCTTTATCTTTATCTTTATCTTTATCTTTATCTTTATCTTCATCTTCATCTTCATCTTCATCTTCATCTTCATCTTCATCTTCATCTTCATCTTCATCTTCATCTTCATCTTCATCTTCATCTTCATCTTTATCTTTATCTTTATCTTTATCTTTATCTTTATCTTTATCTTCATCTTCATCTTCATCTTCATCTTCATCTTCATCTTCATCTTCATCTTCATCTTCATCTTCATCTTCATCTTCATCTTCATCTTCATCTTCATCTTCATCTTCATCTTCATCTTCATCTTCATCTTCATCTTCATCTTCATCTTCATCTTCATCTTCATCTTCATCTTCATCTTCATCTTTATCTTTATCTTTATCTTTATCTTTATCTTTATCTTCATCTTCATCTTCATCTTCATCTTCATCTTCATCTTCATCTTCATCTTCATCTTCATCTTCATCTTCATCTTCATCTTCATCTTCATCTTCATCTTCATCTTTATCTTTATCTTTATCTTTATCTTTATCTTTATCTTCATCTTCATCTTCATCTTTATCTTTATCTTTATCTCTATCTCTATCTCTATCTCTATCTCTATCTCTATCTCTATCTCTATCTCTATCTCTATCTATCTCTATCTCTATCTCTATCTATCTCTATCTCTATCTCCATATGGGAACAAATACTTCAAAATTTCAGGCCGTTAGCTGTTAAAATGGAGGAGTTATACACCAAAATGTGTATATCTGAATAATCGGATGTTGTGGAACTATATGTTATAGTGGTCCGATCTTGAAAATTTTCGGTAAACTTGTTTGGGCCAAAATGGGCACGTCTACTTCAAAGTTTCATGTCCTTAGCTGTTTAAATGGGGAAGTTATGCACAAATTACATCCAAAAATTTCATGTATATCTGAATAATCGGTTGTTTTCTATATGTTATAGTGGTCCGATTCGGCCGGTTCCGACAAATGATCAGCTGCATATAACAACATACCTGTATTCCGAATTTCATTCAGATATCTCAAAAACTGAGGGACTAGTTTGCGTTCACACAGACGGACGCACACGGACAGACGGACAGACGGACCGACGGACAGACGGACATGGCTTAATCGACTCAGCTCGTGGTTCTGATCATATCGGTATATATTTTGGTGGGTCCCCCACGCTTCCTTCTGGTACTTTCGACAAAAAATTTTTGGCACTAAGTTATAATACCATTTCATTCTCATGAAAGGTATAAATATGTTGGCTATACAAATTTAGTTTAATACCTTTGTTTTAGCCACTTAAACTGCGTTGCGGACGTTACACAAATGGAAGTGGTTTTTAGATTATTAACTAAATCAGCGATTTTCTTCGAATTTCGAAGTATAACTGAAAAAACTTATTAGAGATAAATTGCAGAGAAAAGTCAATGGAACCGATTGCAAATACCATAGATTTTTTGCAGGGGGAAAAATTTATGTACTTTGGGCTTTTCATTGCTGCTCTTGTATCGTTAAAAATAAAATTAACGAAATTTCAAGAGGGTGTTGAATTACGAGACTTGACATCAGTTTGCACCGAACTTATAACATGCCTACACAAAAGATTACAAATATTTTTTGAAGGTAGTATGTTGTCGATTTAAAAGATAAAAAATAAATAGTAATTAATAAAATTATTTTAAGGAAATGAGGAAGCAAATTTGGCCATCATAGCGGCAATATCGTGCCAAGGTGTAAAGTTGCGTTTCTTGCAAGTTCTGCAGCGAACGGCACCGCACCTAACTACGGATTTCGCAAAAAAAGTATTCATTGAATATGCTCCTCAGTTTTTTGTGAAAAGTGACAGCCAAAATTCAGATACAGAAAAATCCTCAGAACCAACTGATACATAAATTTTTGGAGTTCGACGATGCAAATAGTAAGACTATTTCCTTAAATTGAAATATAACTTAACCTTTTTTACAGTAGCAGCCCCTTAAATTATTGAACAGGATGAGGTCCGAAGGCAGCTTGATACGTATTTGCTTGATCCAAATAAGTCACTCAAGAGTCTAGAGAGCTATGGTATTGTGCGGAATTATACTATATATCAGAGCTGGAAAAAGCTGCGATCAGATTGTATTGCAATCATAAAAAGTGTATATTATTGCAAGCAACATTGATTGTAAATCATATTGCTAGCAAATTTTTTGATTGCAAAAATAAAAATTTCAAAAAGTTAGAAGTATGTTATTGCAATCGACCTTCACCATGAATCATTTTGAATTCAGAAATTAGAATTGCAATAATTTACAAAAGTTTCATTGCAATCAGCTTTCACCGTAAATCATTTTAATTGTAAAAATTACAATTACAATAATTTAAGAAAATTTCATTGCAATACACTTTTCTCGTAAATCATTTCATTACAATAATTTACAAAATTTTTCATTGCAATAAAGTTCAAACGTAAATCATTTTCAGTGTAAAAATTACAATAGAATAATTGTATTGTAATAAATTTTCATCGTAAATCAAATTTGATTGAAAAATGTTTGATTGCAAGGCTAGCAATAGCAATCATTTTCCTCATAACTTTATACGTATGCATTGGGTCTGATGAAAGGCCAGCGCCTGGGTAATTCGAGTAATACCGGGCATTTATATCACACGCTTAGCCGCGTAATAACCCATGTCCCGGGTACTTACAAATGTATGTAGTTGTGTTCATATTGGATGGTGCCGGGCACACGGTACTGGTAATATTTGCAGTCTTCAATTTGTATAAAGTCTGGATGATAGGATGATGAGAAAGAGGATGAGGGTGCGGATGGGGATAAGGATATACATATGTATATTAGACTGGGTTGGTCCCCATACGAAATAAAAAAGTTGTAAAAGTCCGCCCCTAAATTTGAAGCTTATGTTGAGAGGGTTAAGGGACAAAAACAAATTTTTTTTTTTTGATCCCGCGAAATACCGCCGAAATTGTTTTTTGCTTGTAACTTTGTTATTTATCATCCGATTTTTAAAATTGATACGTCATTATTTTCGTATTTCGAAGCTCTATATTTTCTTCTGAAGTCAAATAACAAAGTTACAATAAAAAAACTATTTCGGCGGTATTTCGCGGGATTAAAAAAAAATTTTTTTGTGTCCCTTAACCCTCTCAACATAAGCTTCAAATTTATGGGCGGACTTTCACAACTTTTTTTTTCGACCCTATCTAATATATATTTATTTTTGTACCATTTTGCTTTTTCATTTACTACCGGATATCTCATTACTGTCATACATATGTATGTATGTATGGTTGTTTAACATAAATATATATATACTTATCCCCATCCGCACCCTCATCCTCTTTCTCATCATCCTATCATCCAGACTTTATACAAATTGAAAACTGCAAATATTACCAGTACCGTGTGCCAATATGTACATTAGGTTACATAGAATATTTTCTCAACCTCACCCCTAGGTCAATGCTAATATAGTCCAAGATACCATATATAAATTTTTGTCCCGATCGAAAACCGTTAAGCGGTGTCGCACAGATGCCAAAGTCCAGAAAACTCTATGGAGGCTCAAAAATTTAAGTTAAATTTTTTGCATATCTAATGCACAAATCGATTGTCCTGTACACAAAAATACAAAAAATGCAAATTTTGGTCTCGATCGGAGGTGGTTAAGGGTTGTCGCAGATGGGTCAAAGTTCAGACTATCATATAAAGACCAAAGAATTTAATTAATTTTTTTTTATCTAATGGCCAAAGTCGATAGTCTTGTACTCAAGGATACCAAATATAAATTTTGGTCCTGATCGGAGACGGTTAAAGGGTCCCATATGGTTATCTAAACTTTGACATGTTTGCGACACCCGTTAACCGTCTCCGATCGGGACCAACATTTTTTTATGGTATCTTTGATCATGCTGTTAACGATGTAGGGGGTGAAATCGAAGAAAATCGCTAATCTAATTTTAAGGACACCCTAATGTACATACATACATATGTACCCGGGAAATGGGTTATTACGCGGCAAACCGTGTCATATGAATGCCGGGTATTACTCGAATTACCCAGGCGCTTGCCTTTCCTCAGTCCCAATACATTCGTATAAAGTTATGAGGAAAATGATTGCTATTGCTAGCCTTGCAATCAAACATTTTTCAATCAATATGATTTGCGATGAAAATTTATTACAATACAATTATTGCTATTGTAATTTTTACAATGAAAATGATTTATGAGAAATGTTTATTGCAATGAAATTTTTGTAAATTATTGTATTGAAAATTTGTACAATCAAAAAATTTCAATAAATTTTATTGCAATGAACTTGATCCCCTAAGATTTCAATAAACGTTTATTGCAATAAATGGAAGGTAAATTATTGCTGATTGTAGTTATTTTACAATCAAAAATTTTTTACAAATGTTTATTGCAATCTATGGAACACAAATTATTTCAAATTGCAATTTTTACAATCAAAAAACTGCAATAAATTTTCATTGCAATAAAACTGGTGATCAATCAATGATTGCTGGGACGATTGATTGCAGCTTTTTACAACTCTGCTATATATGTATATGTTTATGTATTTCGTGCACGATAAACACACATACATATGTATGTATATTTGCCCTGAAAAAATTCCGAGTACTCCATTCGCTAATCCATGGAGTGCTCGCTATGGACCAGCCGATTACTCCATAACTTGCCACATATCATACAAAAAATATGGTCCATTTAACATTGCATATCATTGCAATGGAGTATATACTCCAGTCCCGCATAACAATCAAATTAATCCATGGAGTACCTACATTGGATTAATTGATGGAGTACCCAACAGTTAGCCGAACATAACAACAAAAACCAAATGTTTATCGCGACGGCCCCGAATGACGCGTGTTCGGCTAACTACGAGCCGATGCAGATACATGAATCGGTCGTTTGGGCTATGTTAATTATCACTTTGAAAGTACTCCAACCTACCACAAATGGAGCATATAATCCAATAATTTTTGCAAGGTAGGCGTCTATGAACGTATGACTAAATAAATGTGTACATATGTATGTAAAAATATTTACATTCCCGGAAAATATTTTATTGAAGATAACAGTTTTATTAGTGTTACTAACAGACATGCATATGTTAATATGGTTTAGTGGAAATAATTTACTCCCACTCAATTTGATTTCAACTACCACTCATTTCCAGAAGATTGAGTTAAAAAAAATTCCACTACCACGAAATCGCTTTTTTTTTGAGTTGAAAAATTTTCCATAACCACTAAACGCTGTTAGTGGTAGTGGAAAAAAAAATTAATCCCACTACACCTAGTTGTAGTTGAAAAATTTTAAAATCCACTAATGCCATATTAGTGGTACTTGACAGTTAGTTAACTACGCCCATGTATGTGTGTATGAGAGGTACCACGCCCCCTGTTTCGATAACCCCCACTTTTATGCATGAGTGTGGTTTTAATATCATTTAGCTCTATAGCAATTTTCAGGATGCTGCCATTTATTCTTTCTGATATATTCAGCTTCCAACGCTAAGTATGTATGGGAGGTGTCACGCCCCCTTTTCGTATAACTCCTATTAGTTTGTGTTAATATGGAACTGTTATCGTTTATCTCCACACCAATTTCCAAGTCCCTACTTAAACAATTTTAGAGATATTTAGCATGAAAAATTAAGTTTGTATGGGAGGTGCCACGCCCCTTTTCGTATAACTCCTATTATTTTGCGTGAGAAGGGTTTTGATATCACCTACCTCTATACCAATTTTCAGCTCCCTACCTTCAATTCTTTTAAAGATAATCAGCTTTAAAAATTAAGATTGTATGGGAGGTGCCACGCCTTTTCCTTCGACTAAACCTTCGCGGGGTAACAACAAACAAACCCCCCTACGGAAGTATTCGATTTGGTTCAGCCGTTTTCAAGTTTTAGCGTTACAATTAAACACCAAATCATTTATATATATATAGATAGAAGATATCAAACTGTAGCAAAATTTGACCAATTGTGAGAAAATCGGCAAAAATTGAGGAACTTCGAAAAGTGTTGATAGCTATAACTTTGAAAATAATTCGAATTTCGAAAAACTGGGTCAAGCGTATTTTTTTTGTTGTTGTGAACTATACAAAAAAGTTTCACAAAGATAGTACAACTTCGAAAAAAAGTAGCCCACTTCAAAAAATTCAACTCATATCTTCTTTTTCTCCGAGAAATCGCTTTTTAAAATCTGCAAATTTTTCAGTGCGTACACAATGTAGTTTTTATACTCAACCGTACTAGTCTTATAATTCATAACGGTGGATTATAACACCATGAAATAATAGATATGGACTTACATATATGAGTTGAATTTTTTGAAGTGGGCCACCTAAAATTTTTTCGACGGCCATGTATTTTAAGGAAAATGGGTAGTATGGCTCACAACGCTTAAAAAAATACGTATTTAACAATTTTTCCAAATTCGAATTATTTTCAAAGTTATAGCTATCAACACTTTTCGAAGTTCCTCAGTTTTTGCCGATTTTCTCACGATTGGTCAAACCGATTTTGCTAAATTTTTACATATATTTAAAAGATGATATCTTCTACCAAACTGCATTTCTTATTTTTGCAAATAATTTTTTTTGCAAACATTATTCGTAATTTTTATGTTCTGGACCACGGTCGGATGGCGCTTTTGTATGATGTTGTTGGGCATTCCATTAGTAACTATTAGCAAAAAAAAAATGTTGGGGCACTTTAAAGGCGCGGGAGTTATTTACTTTTTTACACTTGTTATTTTTGTATGCAATTTTTTTTGTTACTTACTGAGTACTACGAATAATGAATTAAAGCATGCATAACTCCCGCTCCCTTAAAGTGCCCCAAAATTTTTCTTTTTGCTAATAGTTACTAATGGAATGCCCAAAAACATCATACAAAAGCGCCATCCGACCGTGGTCCAGAACATAAAAATTGCGAATAATGTTTGCAAAAAAAACAAAGAAACAGAACGAAATAATCGAGATAGATATAGACTTATATATATCAAAATGATCAGGGTTAAAAGAGAAATCGATTGAGCCATGTCCGTCCGTCTGTACGTCTGTCCGCCTGTACACACGATAACTCGCGCAAAAATTGAAATATTTTGATGAAATTTGGAATGCAAGTTGGTATCAAGACTGGAACGGATGGTATTGAAAATGGGCGAAATCGGACCACGCCCACCTCGGAAATTTTCTATCTCAGTAACTAATAGAGCTGGAGTGATAAAATTTCACGTATTGAGCTCAGGCCCTTATGAAGAAGTATGGTAAAATTTTGGAAAATGGGCGGTGCCATGCCCACTTATTAAGCGCCAAACATTGAAAGTTTTATGAGTCATAACTCAGAAACCGTTGAAGATATATCGATGAAATTTGGTATGCCTGATATACTTACTTAGGCAAATATTTGGACGAAAAATTGCCAAAATCGGTTGACGACCACGCCCACTTTTATATATGGGAACTATAAAGTGGCCTAATAAAAACATTTTAAGCGATATATCTGTCAAATATAAAGATATATCATTGAAATCTTATGGTAGGAGTCCAACTATGGACATAAAACAAAAAACACAAAAATTTTGGAAAATGGGTGGGGCACCGCCTCCTTTTAGAAGCAGGAATATACGAGATTTCTGAGCCTATAACTCGACAAATAACTGATATGTTATGACGAAACTTGGTGTATACACTTTTATTACTTGTAGTAATACATGTTCAAAATTTTACCGAAATCGGTGGACGACCACGCCCAATTTTATATATGGGAACTATAAAGTGGCCTATTAAAAACATTTAAAGCGATATCTCTGTCAAATATAAAGATAATTCATTAAAATTTTGTGGCATGAGTTCCACAATAGACCGCAAACAAAAAAATAGAAAAATTTTGGAAAATGGGCGTGGCACCGCCTCTTTTAGACAAAGGAATCTACGAGATTTCGGAGCCCATAACTCGACAAATAATTGAGATATTATGACGAAACTTGGTTTATACACTCTTATAACTTGTGTCAATAGACACGCAAAAATTTATTGAAATCGGTTTATGACCACGCCTACTTTTTAACAAAGATATTTCTGGAACACCCTTTAGGAATTTGTAACGTGACTTCTTTGTAACTAGAAGTCATAAAGGAATGAAATTTTGCACAAAGAATAATATCCATATGCTTAGTTGGATGACTGATAAAAGCACTCGCTTTATATAAAGTCCAACGTGTTTCCATCAAACGCAAACAAACCATGAGAGCATACAGCTGAGTATCTAATGTTCGATTCCACTCGAACTTAGGCTTCCTTACTTGTTAGTGTTAATGCTGGTTCCCAAAAAGACGAAGTCCTTAACAGTTTCAAATTTGTAGCTGTCAGCAGTGATGTGGCTTCTAAGACGTGCTGTTTCTTTGTGAGATGCAGGAGGAACTTCCTCTTGTCCTCGTTGACCACCAAACAATCAGCCTCTCTTAAAAAGACACACCTACACCCACATAACGAATTTCAAGCAGATATATCAAAAACTGAAGGACTAGTGTGTTCAAACAGATAGATAGATTTTGACCTGACTCTTCTCCTTCTGGTACTTTCCACCTGTTGCCATCCTGTTTGCGCACAAAGTGATAATACCATTTCATGTTCATGAAAGGTATAAGAAACAATTTCAGCGCTATTTCGCGGGATAAAAAAAAATTGTCCTTTAACTCTCTCAAGATAAGTTTCAAATTTAGGGACTGACTTTAACAATTTTCTTTTCGACCGTAGCTAGTGTATACATACTTATGTGTACATACATACCTGCGGCAACAATGATAAAGGCAGTGTCGGTAACTGCGCTATAAGAGGTGACTGATGGTTAGCTTCGTGTGTTCGTGGATCTATTGAACGATTTAAAACTTGCTGAACTTCTGCTGTTGTAGAACGAAAAAGCTCAATGTAACGCTGTCCAATTGATTCTCGATGGCGCGAAAGAGCTTTAGGAGCGTCAGATTCGTTAGGAAATAATACGAAGGCGTCACCAGTTGCACGCCCATCTGGCTTTTTAACAAATAATACCCCTTCGATACCACCAAGGACGTTACAGGGGTGTTCGCCAGCTATAAAAAAGTCCAGCTTGTGGAGAAGAAGAAATAGTAAATTCATTAACTGAAGTAGTGCATTTATGCTAATTGGTCACTTCACATTAAGTTAAGTTTAATTTAAACTTGGCGACTACTCACTAAATTTGTAAAATTCGCTTTCAGCTAAATTTAATACCTTCTTACTTATTACAGTTCCTTGTTCTATTTTGTACTCACTAAATATGTATTTTTCCTATCAAGAAAGTATTAAATACACTTGTGGTATCTTATTTTTTTCACCGAAGCTCCGATTAAGATATTCACTAACTTCACTATATTCCGAGAAAAACCAAAACAAAAGTCTCACCTGCCGGACGCTTAGAGTTCAGGAGATATTCCTTGTTAGAGTAATTTGTGTGCAGAACACCTTTATCCGTTGGCGACCTTCGGCCGCACTTTTAAACAGTAACCCACATCCGGTAATATCTATGGACCCATCCAACTACCAACAAATATCCCGTAAACTATAAGCTTCCGTCAAATTTTGATTTCAATTTTGAGATCTCTGACAGCCCGCCTACCTCTCTGAAGAAGTCATTATTCCCGGACCTTGGTTTCTTAATGTAATGCCGGCTCTAAAACCACTAAATAACATGCCACCAATCTGTAATAATATGGCTTTCAGTTTGCCATTGGCATCCGCCGCACGATGCTCAATCTCAGTCGTTGCAAACACAGTTTACAGGAACCATACATGGGCGTAGTTAACTAACTGTCAAGTACCACTAATATGGCAATAGTGGATTTTAAAATTTTTCAACTACCACTACGTGTAGTGGGATTAATTTTTTTTCCACTACCACTAACAGCGTTTAGTGGTAATGGAAAATTTTTCAACTAAAAAAAAAGCGATTTCGTGGTAGTGGAAATTTTTTTTAACTCAATCTTCTGGAAATGAGTGGTAGTTGAAATCAAATTGAGTGGGAGTAAATTATTTCCACTAAACCATATTAACATATGCATGTCTGTTAGTAACACTAATAAAACTGTTATCTTCAATAAAATATTTTCCGGGAATGTAAATATTTTTACGTACATATGTACACATTTATTTAGTCATACGTTCATAGACGCCTACCTTGCAAAAATCATTGGATTATATGCTCCATTTGTGGTAGGTTGGAGTACTTTCAAAGTGATCATTAACATAGCCCAAACGACCGATTCATGTATCTGCATCGGCTCGTAGTTAGCCGAACACGCGTCATTCGGCGCCGTAGCGATAAACATTTGGTTTTTGTTTTTATGTTCGGCTAACTGTTGGGTACTCCATCAATTAATCCAATGTAGGTACTCCATGGATTAATTTGATTGTTATGCGGGACTGGAGTATATACTCCATTGCAATGACATGCAATGTTAAATGGACCATATTTTTTGTATGAAATGTGGCAAGTTATGGAGTAATCGGCTGGTCCATAGCGAGCACTCCATGGATTAGCGAATGGAGTACTCGGAATTTTTGCAGGGCAAATATATATACATATGTATGTGTGTTTATCGTGCACGAAATACATAAACATATACATATATAGTATAATTCCGCACAATACCATAGCTCTCTAGACTCTTGAGTGACTTATTTGGATCAAGCAAATACGTATCAAGCTGCCTTCGGACCTCATCCTGTTCAATAATTTAAGGGGCTGCTACTGTAAAAAAGGTTAAGTTATATTTCAATTTAAGGAAATAGTCTTACTATTTGCATCGTCGAACTCCAAAAGTTTATGTATCAGTTGGTTCTGAGGACACTGTAGGTAAATTTTTAACTTTTGAAATATCACAGAGAAACGCCGAAACACGTCAATTTAATTTCTGGCTCTAGAATACGATGGCATTTACAGAAAGTCAAAGTTAGCTCGCGTTTTCGAGATATTTGGGAAAAAAGTTTCAGAGCTCTGAAGGTAATTTTTTTTCCGTCTAAAAACTTTACTCAGGCTTGGAACCCTTTTCCCGCATAAAAATTCTGACAGTTGTTCTTACTTAATTGGGACATTCTAAATTCGATGCCACCTTTAGTTTTCCAAAATTGGCTCCAGTTTTTGAGATAACGGTATTTAAAAATTACCATCAATTTGGACTTTTTTGTTAATAACTCAGTCAGTTTACGAGATAAATTGCCAAAACTTTGCACGTGACAATATTTTAGTATTACCTTCACTATTTCTGAAAATAATTGAAATCGGATCACTATAACATATAGTTGCCATACAACCGATTTTTCAGATATGGACATTTTGGGGTATAGCTTCGCTATTTAAACAGCTAAGGACATGCAACTTTGGAGAATTTGTACTCATATTAGCCTTAATCTATTCCCTGAAAATCGTCGAGATCGGGTCACTATAACATATAGCTGCCATACAGCTGATTGTTCAGATATGTGGTTTTGCACTTTTATTTTCTTATAACTCCGAAAATAGTCATTCTGCGTGAAAAGGCAACATAAACACTTTCATTCAAAATTAATAGGTGAACAATTTTCTCATATACGATTCCCACGTATCTGCATCAGTTATTCCAGTTTTATGCAACTAAGTTTGAAATTTCACCATAGGCATTTTTTTCAAGCCCGATAACACATATATCGTATTAAATTAATTAGATGATCTTTATATCGTCTTACAGAGAATTAAAAATACTTTTACGCAGTTTTTAAATGAAGAAAATATATGCATTTTTGAGGATTTTATACGCTTTTGAATAATTTTTTTTGTTAATTTTTCATAAAATTTTTTTTCAAATAATGCCTAAAAGTATGCTTCAATAGTTTTCGACCAATATTTTTGTAGGAAAATTTTACTATAAATGCATATAAAATCCTCAAACATGCATTAATTTTCTTCATTTAAAAACTGCGTAAAAGTATTTTTAATTCTCTGTAAGACGATATAAAGATCATCCAATTAATTTAATACGATATATGTGTTATTGGGCTAGAAAAAAATGCCTATGGTGATATTTTAACCTTGGTTGCACAAAACTGCAATAACTGATGCAGATACGTGGAAATCGTATATGAGAAAATTGTTCACCTATTCATTTTGAATGAAAGTGTTTATGTTGCATTTTCACGCAGAATGACTATTTTCGGAGTTATAAAGAAATAAAAGTGCAAAAACATATATCTGAACCATCAGTTGTATGGGAGCTATATGTTATAGTGACCCGATCTTGACAATTTTCAGGGAATAGATTAAGGCCAATATGAGTACAAATTTTCCAAAGTTGCATGTCCTTAGCTGTTTAAATAGCGAAGCTATATCCCAAAATGTCCATATCTGAAAAATCGGTTGTATGGCAGCTATATGTTATAGTGATCCGATTTCAATTATTTTCAGAAATAGTTAAGGTAATACTAAAATATTGTCACGTGCAAAGTTTTGGCAATTTATCTCGTAAACTGACTGAGTTATTAACAAAAAAGTCCAAATTGATGGTAATTTTTAAATACCGTTATCTCGAAAACTCGAACCAATTTTGGAAAACTAAAGGTGGCATTGAATTTAGAATATCCCAATTACGTAAGAACAACTGTCAGAATTTTTATGCGGGAAAAGGGTTCCAAGCATGAGTAAAGTTTTTAGACGGAAAAAAAATTACCTTCAGAGCTCTGAAACTTTTTTCCTAAATATCTCGAAAACGCGAGCTAACTTTGACTTTCTGTAAATGCCATCGTATTCTACAGCCAAAAATTAAGTTGGGGTGTCTCGGCGTTTCGCTGTGATATTTTGACCTCCCTACAGTGTTATTAATTATTATATAAGAATAATACATATACATATATGTATTATTTATTGGAATTGTTTGATACAGTGCAACTACTAGGGCTTTGTTCTTCTTCTATGTTATAGGAAGGATCCAACACTTCATCGTCTGATGAGAAATCTTTTTCGGACATGCGACTATTCAGTTTTACAATACAATACACTTTTCTATCACGAACGCGTCAACGATTTGGTAGAAGAAATTTAATGAACTGAATTTTATATTTGTACATCAAATATTTCAACGCATACTATAAACAATACGTCAAAATGATTTCCCAGCTTAAGTGGATACATTCCTCAAGTGAATTTATATTCTTTTTTTATTTGTTAGATCTCTTTCAATAAATCAAGCTATAGATTAAGATCGATCGCGCAAAGAATTTTTTTCTTTTTTCTGAACAATAGGTATGCGACAACAAAATGACGAAATTAGAATTCAAAGTTCAATGGGAATTGAAATATTTTTTTTTATTTGAACCCTTCTTATGAGCCTCAATGCATAATTTTAAACGCCACTATGAAAATCACCACAGCGAAATTCTTGCAGTGCACACTGGTCTCATTTGTATGGAGAGTGGGACAAAACTCAATTTCTTGGAAACGGATGGACCTACCGAAACCAAATTTGGCACATTGGTGTCCCACTATACGACTCATCTTTCAGAAAAATTAAAAGCATATATGTTGTAATCCACGCCCACCACTAACGCTAGTCTACAGCCAAAAAAAAATAAGAAAACCAGGAATGGGGGAGGATAGGAATTGACCTGCTGAGTTTGGAACAATTTTTTTTAATTTTTTGTATAGCTAGGTTTTTGAGATAACGGTAATTTTGTGTTTTTTTTGTTATCACTTCAAAAATTATTTTCTCTGGAGTTACAAATGCGATAAATGCAAGCAGTTTCTCGTTCGAAAGGCAATTAAAATACGCTTCAAACGACATACAACTTGTAGTGGTCTATTAAAAACTCGCTGAGCGAAAGCTGGTCAAAGTCAAAATTTTGTGGATTTTTTGCGATTTTTGAAAAAATTTTGATTTTCAAATTAAGTTTTTATAAAAAGTTGTAAAAATCTGGAAAGTTTTATTACTTTAAAAATTTCCGCGTTTAATTGCAAAGACTTTAAGCGTAATATCACAGAGATCCGATAAATATTTTATTTTTGGCGATTTTTTTCTTGTGAAACAAAAAGGATATTTTGGGCGAAAAACTTGGTTAGGTGACTTAATTATGTGAAAACGACTTCATAGGTCAAAAGGACACAGAAGAAAATATAGAGCTTCCAAAGACTAAACTAATGACATTTCGATTTTAAAAATCCGATGTCAAATAACAAAGTTACAATAAAAAAAATATTATTCCGCGATATTTCGCGGGATCAAAAAAAAATTGTATGGAGAGTGGGACCGAACTCAATTATTAAGATTTTATCGAAAATAAAGTTTTATCGAAAACAGTCGATATAAATATGTACAAAAATCGTAAAAGGGAAACAATATTTTGTATAGACTAGTTACATTTAATATGATATTTTAAGAAAAAGGGAAAAAAGGGAAAAATGTATAAACAGACTTCTTAAGAGAAGACTTGAACGAACTCAAATCTGCTTATAAGACCTGGTCCAGAGTGGTCCTTAATTGTTAAAAGTTTAAATGAAAATGCTAATGCTTGAAAATTACGCTCATAGAAAAGCCAAGATTTCTTATAAATTAATATTAAAATAAATTGTTTTCATTGTTTCCTTTCGCTAAATCATGAAACATACGTTTTTCTTGCGTTTCCATAGTTATCCGCATTTTTTTTAACACTCAAACTTGAAATATCGCAAAAATCATAATACACTTAGTTACATAAACTTTTACCAGAAAAAATTTTTTTCAAATGTGTTGACTTTAAATGAGCCAAAGTAACATTTAATGATGGCTATTGCGTATAGAAGGAGGTTTTCCATAAAATTCAATATACTTCCCACGGAAATGCATGACAGAAGTTTCTTTTTCAAGCACCAACGTTTTAGACTTTTGTGTATGGGGGCTGACCAGTGTGCAGTGCTCTGCTTATACGCACACACTAATGCAAAAATATGTTGCGCTTGTGTAAGTAGCGCAGTCGGCGGTGTGCATCACTGGCCTAAACAAAAAAAACCTAGTCGCTTGTGCTCACTTATATTTACAGTTTTCATTAAATGCTCATGCTTGATATAAATAAGATAAGCTAAAGTTGTATGACGTACAACAAATGTATTTTTAATTAAAAAAATCATGAATTTCAATACAAAAATTGTCGTATGTTCGAAATTTGGTGCACATACGACAAAATACATACAGTGGACGATGAAACCATGTTACATTAGACAAAGTGCATGCCGGATATTTTAGAAATTATAGGGTTTAGGAATGAACTGATAGCACCATTCGAACGAGCAGGTACAGTTTACTATGAATATGCAATAATCCCAAATTCGAAAAAAATCACATACGACATCCGCATTTTTAGGGGACGATATGTATGCATATTTTGTGCAATAATTTTTATTTTATCTATTGAAATGTAAGTGATTTCAGTTTTTTACTGTGATGGCTTAAATGTTATAATGTTCATATGTATCTGTATGTTTAATAATGTGTACTTATAATAAAATGTTTGTTTTATTATGTTTACCAATAAAGATTACGCCCCTCAAGATGCCAAGGTGTTTGGCGAAACTTTGGGCAATCAGTGGATGCAACTACATAATTAGGTGACTTCGCACTTGCAACTTTCTTAACCAAAAAAGCCCATTATCTGTTCATATAAACATTTCCAATTTGGCATGGCTACATTGGCAACTTAAAGTTGGCATTTTTGATCTGGCGTTCAGAAGTTTTACCCTGGTGTGCCTACATTGTCAGCTTAAAGTGGACATTCTTGTTCTGGCGTTCAGAAATTTTAACTCGGTATGGCTACATTTTCAACTTAAAGTGTGCATTGTTGATCTGACAAATTTCAAATGTAAACCAACGTGTAAGTTGGCAAGTACGCAAAATTAAATTAGAAATACAATTAAATTCGGGTCGGGACAAAAAGGAAGAATTGCGGTGTTTTAAAAACTCAAATATTGCTTTCTATCGCGCTTCAAATCACATATTTTAATTCGGTTCTTAATATTTCGCTTTTCTTCTGCAAACGGGCGTTTCATTGCGACGCGCTGTCTACTTTAATATTGTCAGTTCGGTGTTGAATTCTGTGGGCATGGCCATTGGCTTGTTTATTCCGCGTGCGTTTGAAAATATGACACAATGGATCTATGCCACTACAGCGGGTTCGTTCCTGTCACACATGGGCGTAGTTAACTAATCCGTGTCACCACTACGCCATTAACTACCACTACCGTCGCGATAGTGGGGCTTGAAAATTTTCCAAACAACTAACGTGAGTGGAAGTTGAAACTTTTTCCACTACCACTAAAAATATTAGATAGCGCTTCAAATCCCAGCTTAGTGGGATTGGGGCTTGAAAAATTTCCACTAATTTTCAATTAGTGACTGAAAACTTGTTCCCACTAAATCACGAAATAGTGGAAAAATCATTGATTCCACTATATGTGTAGAATCACTAAGTTTGTATATCGAAATACATATACATACTTACATACATGTGAATAGTTCATTTTTGCTCTGAGAAGAAATATGTCTCATTTTGCTCGTATATCTATGCATGTACATATGTATGTATGTGGGCATTTCCTGGGCGGTGCGGACGTTACGTTGGCACGATTTTTTGAATTTTTGAGGCAGAAATAACGCGAAATATTGTATCGTTTTATTATAAAGGGAAATATTTAGGACACACCTGATGATAAAACAAGTAAAAGCGCGGCTGTCTTCGGCCGTACCGAAGACTTCATACCTTTCATGAGTGGGAAATGTAAAGTTACCTATGTATGTACATAGCCGGATTAAGTTTAATTTATAATTTTAATTCTGTGGGTTATTTATGGAAAGACTTATTAGAAAAATTAGTGTCTTGGCTATTTAAATGGAGGAGTTATACACCAAAATGTCCATATCTGAACAATCGGTTGTAGGGGAGCTATAGGTTATAGTGGTCCGTTCTTAACAATTTTCGGTAATCCCGTTTGGGTCCATATGGGTACAAATACTTCAAAAGTTCACGCCGTTAGCTGTTAAAATGGAGGAGTTATACACCAAAATGTGTTTATCTGAACAATCGATTGTAGGGGAGCTATATGTTATAGTGGTCCGATCTTAACAATTTTCGGCAATCCCGTTTGGGTCCATATGGGTACAAATACTTCAAAATTTCAGGCCGTTAGCTGTTAAAATGGAGGAGTTATACACCAAAATGTGTATATCTGAATAATCGGATGTTGTGGAACTATATGTTATAGTGGTCCGATCTTGAAAATTTTCGGTAAACTTGTTTGGGCCAAAATGGGCACGTCTACTTCAAAGTTTCATGTCCTTAGCTGTTTAAATGGGGAAGTTATGCACAAATTACATCCAAAAATTTCATGTATATCTGAATAATCGGTTGTTTTCTATATGTTATAGTGGTCCGATTCGGCCGGTTCCGACAAATGATCAGCTGCATATAACAACATACCTGTATTCCGAATTTCATTCAGATATCTCAAAAACT
This sequence comes from Urophora cardui, assembly GCA_960531455.1. Taxonomy (NCBI): domain Eukaryota; kingdom Metazoa; phylum Arthropoda; class Insecta; order Diptera; family Tephritidae; genus Urophora; species Urophora cardui. The sequence goes on along the minus strand of OY482670.1, from coordinate 81,988,648 downwards.
GAGGGACTAGTTTGCGTTCACACAGACAGACGGACGGACAGACGGACAGACGGACCGACGGACAGACGGACATGGCTTAATCGACTCAGCTCGTGGTTCTGATCATATCGGTATATATTTTGGTGGGTCCCCCACGCTTCCTTCTGGTACTTTCGACAAAAATTTTTTGGCACTAAGTTATAATACCATTTCATTCTCATGAAAGGTATAAATATGTTGGCTATACAAATTTAGTTTAATACCTTTGTTTTAGCCACTTAAACTGCGTTGCGGACGTTACACAAATGGAAGTGGTTTTTAGATTATTAACTAAATCAGCGATTTTCTTCGAATTTCGAAGTATAACTGAAAAAACTTATTAGAGATAAATTGCAGAGAAAAGTCAATGGAACCGATTGCAAATACTATAGATTTTTTGCAGGGGGAAAAATTTATGTACTTTGGGCTTTTCATTGCTGCTCTTGTATCGTTAAAAATAAAATTAACGAAATTTCAAGAGGGTTTTGAATTACGAGACTTGACATCAGTTTGCACCGAACTTATAACATGCCTACACAAAAGATTACAAATATTTTTTGAAGGTAGTATGTTGTCGATTTAAAAGATAAAAAATAAATAGTAATTAATAAAATTATTTTAGCGGCAATATCGTGCCCAGGTGTAAAGTTGCGTTTCTTGCAAGTTCTGCAGCGAACGGCACCGCACCTAACTACGGATTTCGCAAAAAAATTATTCATTGAATATGCTCCTCAGTTTTTTGTGAAAAGTGACAGCCAAAATTCAGATACAGAAAAATCCCACTGTAGGGAGGTCAAAATATCACAGCGAAACGCCGAGACACCCCAACTTAATTTTTGGCTGTAGAATACGATGGCATTTACAGAAAGTCAAAGTTAGCTCGCGTTTTCGAGATATTTAGGAAAAAAGTTTCAGAGCTCTGAAGGTAATTTTTTTTCCGTCTAAAAACTTTACTCATGCTTGGAACCCTTTTCCCGCATAAAAATTCTGACAGTTGTTCTTACGTAATTGGGATATTCTAAATTCAATGCCACCTTTAGTTTTCCAAAATTGGCTCGAGTTTTCGAGATAACGGTATTTAAAAATTACCATCAATTTGGACTTTTTTGTTAATAACTCAGTCAGTTTACGAGATAAATTGCCAAAACTTTGCACGTGACAATATTTTAGTATTACCTTAACTATTTCTGAAAATAATTGAAATCGGATCACTATAACATATAGCTGCCATACAACCGATTTTTCAGATATGGACATTTTGGGATATAGCTTCGCTATTTAAACAGCTAAGGACATGCAACTTTGGAAAATTTGTACTCATATTGGCCTTAATCTATTCCCTGAAAATTGTCAAGATCGGGTCACTATAACATATAGCTCCCATACAACTGATGGTTCAGATATATGTTTTTGCACTTTTATTTCTTTATAACTCCGAAAATAGTCATTCTGCGTGAAAATGCAACATAAACACTTTCATTCAAAATGAATAGGTGAACAATTTTCTCATATACGATTTCCACGTATCTGCATCAGTTATTGCAGTTTTGTGCAACCAAGGTTAAAATATCACCATAGGCATTTTTTTCTAGCCCAATAACACATATATCGTATTAAATTAATTGGATGATCTTTATATCGTCTTACAGAGAATTAAAAATACTTTTACGCAGTTTTTAAATGAAGAAAATTAATGCATGTTTGAGGATTTTATATGCATTTATAGTAAAATTTTCCTACAAAAATATTGGTCGAAAACTATTGAAGCATACTTTTAGGCATTATTTGAAAAAAAATTTTATGAAAAATTAACAAAAAAAATTATTCAAAAGCGTATAAAATCCTCAAAAATGCATATATTTTCTTCATTTAAAAACTGCGTAAAAGTATTTTTAATTCTCTGTAAGACGATATAAAGATCATCTAATTAATTTAATACGATATATGTGTTATCGGGCTTGAAAAAAATGCCTATGGTGAAATTTCAAACTTAGTTGCATAAAACTGGAATAACTGATGCAGATACGTGGGAATCGTATATGAGAAAATTGTTCACCTATTAATTTTGAATGAAAGTGTTTATGTTGCCTTTTCACGCAGAATGACTATTTTCGGAGTTATAAGAAAATAAAAGTGCAAAACCACATATCTGAACAATCAGCTGTATGGCAGCTATATGTTATAGTGACCCGATCTCGACGATTTTCAGGGAATAGATTAAGGCTAATATGAGTACAAATTCTCCAAAGTTGCATGTCCTTAGCTGTTTAAATAGCGAAGCTATACCCCAAAATGTCCATATCTGAAAAATCGGTTGTATGGCAACTATATGTTATAGTGATCCGATTTCAATTATTTTCAGAAATAGTGAAGGTAATACTAAAATATTGTCACGTGCAAAGTTTTGGCAATTTATCTCGTAAACTGACTGAGTTATTAACAAAAAAGTCCAAATTGATGGTAATTTTTAAATACCGTTATCTCAAAAACTGGAGCCAATTTTGGAAAACTAAAGGTGGCATCGAATTTAGAATGTCCCAATTAAGTAAGAACAACTGTCAGAATTTTTATGCGGGAAAAGGGTTCCAAGCCTGAGTAAAGTTTTTAGACGGAAAAAAAATTACCTTCAGAGCTCTGAAACTTTTTTCCCAAATATCTCGAAAACGCGAGCTAACTTTGACTTTCTGTAAATGCCATCGTATTCTAGAGCCAGAAATTAAATTGACGTGTTTCGGCGTTTCTCTGTGATATTTCAAAAGTTAAAAATTTACCTACAGTGTAATCATTTCGCAGTATTATTCTTTTTGCAATAAAGGATTAACAACACAAACTGTATTTTATTATCTAGTACTAAAAATTGCCAACAGTTTTTCTGCTAATCATTAATCGTCGTGTATAAAAATAAGCTCTTTTCTGCTGCATTCCTATTGGGTTCTGAATTCTTGAATTCAATTGATACAATTACTTTATAGTTGGTACCTAAAAATCAGCGCCATCAATTCTTCAGACAAGTTCATAATCTGACTTTACTGATTGCTAAGCTAAAAACAATTCTCTGATCACCGTACCTGTTCACGACAAGGTTCACAAAAACGGAATATTGAAATTTATATGAATTCGAAAACGTTCGCAAATGTTGCATGGTATAATATCTGTATTGACTTGGATGATACTGTTATTATCTTCACAACTTTCAGCAAAAAATTTATATATTATACATACATATTTTCAATATGTTTTTTGTCGTATATCAAAGAATTTTTCCGTCTTGTGAAAAAATCTTGTGAAACATCTTCCCAACAAAACTTACAGTAAGATTTGATCAGTCGGATGGGAGGGAAATATTGGGGTTATATCGAGTCTAAAAATTGAGAAAATCCATAGGGCCATTTTAAAAATATTTAATGTTGAACTTAAAAAACCGTCTCCTGAAAAGTCAAGATTTGCTACATACGAAATCCGTATTTTTAGGGGACGATATACATACATAGATACCTTACTCTACACGTACCTTTGTCAGACTAAAATATAATTATTTATATACATATATTTTTGTATTTTTTAATTTTTGTCTCTCCCACTAAGTTTGAAAGAAGGACTTACACAATTTGCACTCTAATGCGGCCTTTACACGGGTCGATTTCCTAGTAGATTTCAACTAAAATCGACCCATGTAAATAGCTCAGTCGACAAAAATCGACTAGCTCAAAGTAGAGTTGCGTTCAACTTTTGTCTAGTCTATTTCTCAGTCGGCAAAAATCCACCCGTGTAAAGGCTAGCGATATGCCTATATTGTTTATTTATTTTGGTTACTTGTTTCTAGTTTTGGTTACTTTTATTTTGTATTTTGGTAAATTTAAAATTTTTTAAGTGGCAACGCTGTACATATTCGAGAGTTTACATATATTAAAAAATAGAGAATGGACAAAAGGAAGACACCGAAGACATTGCTGCTACCTATTTATTTTGTTTATAATTATTTATATTTTAGTCTGACAAAGGTACCTGTAGAGTAAGGTATCTATGTATACTAGAGTGCTGACTACTGTCGAAACTCGACAGTTTTTCTAGATGTTTTCTTATAACTAAGGTGAAACTATAGTTTTTGTATAATTGTTTGTTGTAGTAACAGTGACTATTTTGTTGTTGTTCCTGTTGATGCTGCTTCTTTTGTTGCTACTGTCACTGTTACTATTTTGTTGTTTTTGTTGTTGGTATTGTTGTCGTTACTCGTCTTCACGATTCCCCTACCTAACTACTTCCGTCTTTCTATTTCTGCTGTTCTCTTTCCTTAATTTCTTTCCTACTTAATCTTTCTTATCCTTCTTATAACTTGACTTTGTGTTTTTGTTGTAGTGCTTTTGCTACTTTTTTATTTTTCTACTTCTTTGAAACTACACACCACTTCAAGCCAAACATGTTCAAAATTGCATGGTAAGTTTGGTGCACGGAAAGAATTTTTTACTAGAATCAATGCCGACGCAAGAAAAATTAGACTTGATTTTGAACTTAGAAAATAATTTCTTAATATCAAGAAAATCCAAGAAAATTGGATTTTAAATAAATAAGTAAACATTTTCTTGCTTCAAGTGAAATTGGATTTTAAATAAATAAGAAAAAGTTTTCTCACTTCAAGCAAAAATGGATTTTAAATAAATAAGAAAACATTTTCTTGCTTCAAGTAAAATTGGATTTTAAATAAATAAGAAATAATTTACTTACGATGTGTTTTTTTCTTGTTTATAGAAATAAATAATTAAGAAATATTTTTTTGTTGCAAGTAAAACTTTTCTTATACGAGCTTAAGTAAATAAGAAAATATTAAATATTAAATCAAGTAAGAATTTTCTAAAAATATTAAAAACGTAAAAAATAAGGAAAATGAAAACTAATTATGATGGATTAGAAAATCATAATTAGTTAACTATTACTTATTTTCCTAGGACTTGTTCGCTGAAATGACAACATTTCAATTGATATAAATGAAGATGCAAATAGTGAACTCCTTATACCAAATGCTTCACTAACAATCTGAGAATTGCAGAAATATTCAGAAATATGCATAGCGGATGGCAAACGAAAAAAAATATATGTTACTTTGGAAATGCAAATTCAGAAAGAAATATTTTACTTCGCTCAATAAAACGTTTTCTTATTTATTTTCAATTTTTTTTTTTGCTGTAGTTTGCTGATATGTTCAAAGAACTTTGGCGTTCAAATTGAGCAAGAAATTCTTTACTTCGCTCAATAAAACGTTTGCTTATTTATTTTAAATTTTTTTTTGCTGTAGTTTGCTCATAGGCTCCATCACGTTGGTCTCCTTGTCGTTGGGGATGGGGCTTAAATGGGGACCAGGGTGAATTCCCCTTGAGGGACCTGCCCTGTCTCTCCATGAACTAAGAGGGAAGCTCCGTATGGTACCCTTGGGCGCATCCTGCCTATCGCGGCAAGCAGGTTGTATCCCAGGTGTCCCATGCGGAGATCACCGCACCAACACACACACAAAAACCCCCTAATCCAGGGTGTTATGCGTTTCCGTGCCCATTGGATGGTTTGCAGTCAGGGGTAACCGACTGTATTCTTACGGAGCCTCCCGGATACCGGTCCACCTCCGTGAGTAACGGTGGACTTGCTGCGGTAAGGGGCTCTACCGTAGTCGACCGTTCCCTTTCCCCCTTTCCTTACTTCATGTCGCCGAAAGGTCTCGTCTCAGTAGGCGACCGCACAAAACAGAAATAAAATGAATAAAAAACAAATAGCCTCGGATCCCTGCACGGGTAACGATGCCGCCGTTGGACTTGGCGATAAAGTAGTAACCAACCCCTCGGGTACCGCTAAGACGGCGCCGAGCGGGCCTTCACGGCGCACATCACAACTTCGACCACCTATGCAAGCAGGCAGGAAGACTAAACCCCTTGAGGGTAAGCCGACTACTGCCGTCAAAGCTGGTACAGCTAAGCCCCTTGAGGGAAAGCAACCACCAGCTGAGCGGGCACGGGTGGTCTCCCCAATCCCTCAACCGGGCACCTCTGAACGGCAGGCAGTGGAGAGCAGCACCAAGTCCTCCACGGACGAAGTGCAAGCCCCTGCTCCTGCCAGGGACTCTCTTACCAAGCCCGCTGAACACCCCGAGTGTTCTAAGGCTAGTAAGAGGATTCCGATGTCGGTGCGCAGCCAGCGAAATGTTCGCAGCGCCGCCAAAATCGTAGAGAGGACTAAAAATCTTCCCTACGAAAAATTGACGGCGGAGCAGAAGAGTTCGTTGGTTTGGGCAAAGAAGATTCTCGCTGCCAAACAGGCTAAAGGGACTTCCGGTCCGACAATCACCCCCCAGTCTGGTCCCTCGACATCTAAACAGGCACTGACCTCACAGAGACCCCGATCTCTAGAGAACGCTTCGAACGTTCCAAAGAGGCACAGGCCTTCGAACACTCCTCCTGCCCTGACCAAACCTTTCAGCGAGGCGGCGAAGCCACCTTAACGCTGGCAGTTATGGACCGCGGCCACCCGGACGGGAACCTGTCCCCGGAAAAGTGGAAGATGATCCTCATAGGTCTTCTCAGGAACTATGAGGAGCTTCTGGACCGTTTTCCGGGGCCTCCTCCTGATATCCGGGATGGCGGATGGCATCAGCGCAGAATAAAGCTCGTAACATGCGCAGATGAGCGCTCGTACGAGCTTTATAAACTGGCTATGTCCGAGGTGGGTGAGCTGTGGCCCGGGTCTGACTTGGTTGCGGTCAGTAAGGAAGAAATTCCGAACAGACCGAGAGCCTGGGTCTGGGTCCCGGCTGAGCCATCTGATCCGGATAAAATTCTGAGGATCATCTCTCGCTCCAACGCGGAAATGCCCACAAGCGATTGGAGGGTAGTACGTGTTGGTGACGTGAGGGAGATGCAACGCCAGGTTGGGCTTGTCATAAGCGAGGCGTCTCTCCCGTGGATTGAGAAGCGAGGTGGTACAATCCGCTACGGCCTTTTTACCATCACGCCGAAAATCAGAAGGGATGATCCCCAGAAGGAGGATGAATTGGTAGCCGACGAGGACAACCCTGGTCTTCCGAGCCTTGGGGCTGAGGGCAGCGCCCTGAGCGCACCCGATCCGCAGGGCTCTGGGGATGGGGGGTGTTCTACGAAAGCATCCAATTCCATTTCTGTGGAGGTAGGGGGCGAACCCACTACCCCCTTAACTATGGACGTCCGGGCTCCATGCAACACCTCGAGTGGATATGGGGCCGCTAATGAACGGGCAGACAGCACTCTGGACTCCGAGAGCGATACGTTCTCGGTGTCTGAGTTGGTAGGCCCGTTCTACAACATGCTCGACGAATGCACGCTGCTGGATTCGGATCCGGAGGAGGCCGACTTTGACTCCACAGTCATTGAGGTCTCCGAAGGAGCGGGTACAGTAGCGGCGGACGTCGAGATGCATTCCGACGACCAAAATGATGCAGGTACTGCAAATTAACCTGCATCACTCGAAAGCAGCTTCGGCTGCACCACTCTTACGTCTCAGCAAGACTGCTGAGGCGATCGTTCTGGTCCAGGAGCCTTGGGTCGTTGGATCCAGGGTCTGTGGCCTCAAATCTGGGGACTACCATGTGGTGGCAGCACCTGCGACAGGTAGGACCAGATCATGTATTCTAATACACAAAACTCTTTCCTACTTTATGGTATCTCTTTTCAGCGACGAAGATATGGTCTGCATCAGCCTCGAGCTGAAAGGTAAACCGATATGGGTCGCCTCTGCTTATTTGGCGTATGATCGCCCCATTTCTGGGCAAGATCGGCTACTTGGTGCGGTTAAGGAAGCCGAACGTTTAGGGCTCCAACTGCTGATAGGGGCCGATGCCAATGCCCACCACACAACATGGGGCTCATCGGATGTAAACGCGAGGGGTGAGTCTCTTTTTGATTTTATTATATCTAATAATTTATCTATATGTAACTCTGGAGGCAAACCTACTTTTGTCACGGCAAACAGGAGTGAGGTACTTGATATCACTCTGGTCACAGGCCCGCTCTCTGACTATGTCAAGGAATGGCAGGTGTCCGGAGAAAACTCCTTCTCTGATCATATGTATATAACTTTTAATCTACTCTTGAGACCTCCGCTTAGAGCGGGATACAGGAACAGGAGGCGTACGGATTGGGCTCTGTTTAATCAGAAACTGTCTGCTACGCTCCTTGAGCACGCTTCTCTCGGTATGTTAAGCCTACCGTTAACAACTGATGAAGCGCCTATCTCAAATAACGGGTCTGTTTCTCTCGGTGTGCTGGACACATCGTCAAAAATCGATGAAGCAGTTGACTTTGTTACTAAATCCTGTAGCGCTGCTTTCAAGAGTGCCTGCCCGGAGGTCATAGTTCGGGGTAAAAAGAAACCTTATTGGTGGAACCCGGAGATCTCCAAGCTTCGGCTTGACAGCAGAAAACTCTTCAACCAGGCGAAAACAACTGGCAACTGGCAAGCCTACAAGGATGCCTTAAAAATTTTCAAGAAGTCGATCCAAAGAGCTAAAAGAGACTCATGGAAAAACTTCGCTAGCGACATAGAAGAAATCTCTGAGGCCAATCGTCTACGAAAGGTACTCTCTACTAACCCAGTTCCCCCAAGCTGTATCCGAATGCAAAATGGGGACTGGGCCACATCTAGTACTGATATTCTGAACACCGTGGTCACCACACACTTCCCAGGGCGCACCTCGGAACCTTATAGAACCTACTCTAACCCCAGGACATCTAATGACCTGGAGCACATAATTACTAACAGAAGGGTAAAATGGGCAATTAAATCCTTCAAACCCTTCAAATCTCCGGGAATAGATGGGATCTTTCCTGCTGAATTACAGGCAGCAAGTGATACTCTAATCCCTCTACTTGTTCCTATCTATAAAGCCTGCCTCAACCTGTCATACATTCCTCTAGAATGTAAGGCGAAGGTGATCTTTATTCCTAAAGGGGGCAGAGCTTCCTACAGCAGCTCAAAGGATTTCAGGCCGATAAGCCTGACCTCTTTTCTACTCAAAGTTCTTGAGAGATTGCTGGATGTCTATATCAGGCTCCATGCGAATACTCTATCTCCTTTTCAACACGCTTATTCCAAAGGCAAGTCCGTAGAGACTGCTCTACACGCTATCACTTCCAAGATAGAAAAGGGGCTAGCCTTTAAGGAATTCACACTGGGCATCTTTCTCGACATAGAAGGAGCTTTCAACAATGTTCTACCGGGAGCCGTTACCACCGCCCTACGGGACTTGGAGGTAGAGGAGGCTCTCGTGAGGTTTGTCGAACTTCTTCTTAGTAGAAGAGCCATTATTTCTGAAATGGGTAATTCATCGATAACTAGGTATGCCAACAGGGGAACACCCCAGGGTGGAGTTTTGTCTCCTCTGCTTTGGAACCTAACGGTGAACACCCTGCTCTCTAAACTTCAGCACACGGGCTGCCAGGTCATTGCGTACGCCGATGACATCGCCCTGACAGCGACTGGCAAGCATATACCGGTGCTGAGCGACCTTTTGCAAAATGCACTCAACATTGTAAAAACCTGGTCTCTGAAATGCGGGCTCAGTGTCAGCTCTGAGAAAACGGAAATGGTTCTGTTTACCCGCAAACATAAGATACCTGAATTCAAACCTCCGTCCATAAATGGGAAGGAGATTAAACTCTCTACCGAGGTTAAATACCTTGGTGTTATTCTAGACAGAAAACTAAACTGGAAACGGAACGTAGAAGTACGATCCCAAAAAGCCATGTTAGCACTTTACGCATGTAAATCAGCGATAGGCAAGAGATGGGGACTTAACCCCCAAATCGTCCATTGGCTGTACACAGCGGTAGTGCGACCTATTCTCTTCTATGCAGTCACCATATGGTGGCCAGCACTGGAACTCGAAACCAATAAGAGCAAATTAACTAGAGTGCAGCGAATGGCTTCCATGCTTATTAGCGGAGCCCTTCCCTCCACCCCAACTAAAGCTCTCGAAACCATCCTATTTCTTCTCCCCACGGATATACAGGGGAAACTCATTGCCAGCTGCAACGCGGCAAGGCTCAATGCAACCGAACCCTGGAGGGACACCAGATTCGGGCACGCTCAAATTCTTAGTAACGTCCCTGCCAATTTTCTAAAGCTGGACTATGCAATACCAGCCTTTTGTTGGGATAACAAATTCTCCACAAGAATCCCGGAGAGGAGCGAGTGGAAGAACTTAGGGGATCCCGACCCTAATACACTGCACCTTTACACGGACGGCTCTAAATTGAACAATAGAGTTGGAAGTGGGTTTTTCTGCGAAAAGCTTCATCTGAAAGTAAGTTTGCGCCTACCTGATCACTGCAGCGTCTATCAGGCTGAGCTCATAGCCATATGGGAAGCAGCTCGTCGCCTGACAGATCTGCCAGACATAAATTCTATCAAAATCTTCTCTGACAGCCAAGCTGCCATAAAATCCTTACAGAGTAACAATACTACATCTATAGTTGCAATGAAATGTAGGGAGTCTTTGAACAAACTAGCCGAAAGGTGCGACCTGAACGTCATTTGGGTTCCAGGCCATAGCAACGTTCGGGGCAACTGCATTGCAGATGAGTTAGCAAGGGAAGGCGCAAGCTTGCACATATCACATCTGCGACATGGGTTGGCCCCCCGCTTAACTCATGCAAGCATTGGTTGAGATCTCGCTCCATTGAACAGGCTAACGCTAGATGGGCCAAGGAGTCAACTTGTGTGATTTCTAGGCAAATCTGGCCTAGACTGGGTGAGGCTAGGTCTGTATCGGTGCTGCATCTGAATCGGCTCTCTATAGGTCCGCTAATGGACTTCTAACAGGCCATTGTCTTATGGGCACTCACGCCTCTCGCATGGGCCTATATAAAAACGACTTCTGCCGCAGCTGTAGGGACGTGGAGGAAATAGAGAGTGTTGAGCACTATCTATGCCACTGCCCCGCACTGTCGCTATCCAGGTACCGCTTCCTCCATAAACACTTTTTCGAGTGCCTGGCGGAGATGGAAAATGCAAGGACAAGATTTTCTGCGCTTCATGAAACAAACGCGCTGGTTTAGCTTCACGGGCATCTAATCTTATCATACTTTTGAATCTAATTTTTCCGGAAAGGTTTGTAAATAGGGATAAGGAAGCTAGGGCTCCCGTGTGGTATCACAATGGGCCACCTCGGCCTAAGTGTGTCCCCGCTTTCATGAATTGCGGAGACAGCCACCTCAACCTAACCTAACCTTGCTCATATGCTCAAAGAACTTTGGCGTTCAAATTGAGCAAGAAATATTTTACTTCGCTCAAGAAAACGTTTTCTTATTTATTTAAAATTTTTTTGCTGTAGTTTGTTGTTCCAATTCATCGAAACACAATTTTCTTAAATTCTTCTTGATATTAGCAAAAAGATTTTCTTCATTTAAGTAAATTTAAGAAAAGATGTTCTTATTTATTTCAAAATTTTTTTAACACATTTTTTCCATAGATTTTGTTAGTGTTCTTGAATAAGAAAATAATTGTCTCATTTTTGGAAAACTCAATTTCTTAATTCCAGTAATAATTAAGTCAATTTTTCTTATTTCCCTAAAAATTTTCTAAATTGAGTTCAAGAAAGCATTTTTCTTGATTCAAGTATACAAATTTCTTTCCGTGCGATCACACACAAACTCATCTAATGCACGCGCATTGATACAGCTCTGTAATGTTCAAATACATGCAACAACAACCATACGGGAATTTTCCAACGACGATTGTGGGCGGATTTTCCAAGCAATTTTAATGAAAATTGGCGCAGTTCTATTTGAGAGCAATACCTTTCTAATGGTGTTCTTAGTTTTAAAATCGGTTCAGTGGTTTCGACGGAGAAGATGGAACAAAATTTATGTTAGCGTATTAATAATATAGATGTACATTAGATGAGTTTTTTTAGATATTCCCTCCGGCACCGGAATATGAAAATAGCATGTTTTAGAGTAAGTAAACTGAAAAAAAAATTTCACTTTTCCAAAAACTGAATGGAGCTACACCGAAAACCGCGCAAATTCCCAGAATTTCAAGGTATTTTTAGATTTATGTATGAAAAAGGTTAGGATTTTTCACGAGAAAAAAAATGTATATCCAACCAAACGTAGAATTAACAGCTAAATCGAATGGCGTATTCCGTTTTTTGGTACACTACCCAGGAAAGGTAATATCGCGGTCTGAAGTGACCATTTTCTTTTTTTTTTTTTCTCATGAATCTTCAACTTCTTGCCCTATACTCTTCCCGAAATCGGAAATTAATTTTTAACTAAATCACACGGTAGGCTGCGCTATTTAATGCGCTTTCCAGAAATGTATAGCTATTAAAAATCTAATAAAATTTGGATGAGTTCATCAAGTTTAAATGAAGTAAAGTCGGGTATAAAAGGGTAACATATTTCAAAATTTCTTAATTTTTTTTTAACAATTTTGCTGGTGAAGGCGGTTTTTTGGGTTATTCGTGATTTTTTTATGTGGTTGGATAACTCTAAAAATGTAAAAAAAAAATACAAAGGTCGAGACCGTGGATAACGGACAAAAAGTGGTGACAGGTAACAAGGTCAACGGAAATAATGTCAATTGACCTTATTTCCCACCCGGTTGGGAAATAAGGTCCATTGACATTATTGCGTTTTTGGAAAACGCAATAAGGTCAACGAAAATTTGGAAATAAAATAATTGACCTTATTTCCCAATCCAAATGGAAATAATGTCAACTATGCTTAAAACTTGTTCATTCATGAAAATATTTGCTGAGTTCTTCTGCAAACCCGTTATGAGTACCGTTTGTTAATGAATGAAAATACAATTTTACTCGCTCTTATGTTACTACAAATTAGTTGATAAGTGAATTTAGTGAAGTGTGGTCGTCGAAAAAGAGTTGCCAACACAGCAAAAATATTTCAATAAATTATATAATAATGTAAAGTATGTTAAATATCTAGTTATACAAAAATTTAAATAAAAATGTATATAAAAACTATGTCTACTTGCCTTATCCTGCGGCATGGCAAAAAAGTAGGAAAATGAAAATTTGGAATTAAAAAGCGCGCGATTTTTTATTCCAAATTTTCGCCTGCGGCGCATTTCTTTTCTCATAAAAAGCAGTTTAGGAAAATGAAAATTTGAAATTAAAAATCGCGCAATTTTTTATTCCAAATTTTCGCCTTCGGCGCATTTCGTTTCTCATAAAAAGCAGTTTAGAAAAATGAAAATTTGGAATTAAAAATCGCGCGATTTTTTATTCCAAATTTTCGCCTGCGGCGCTTAACTTTTCTAATAACAGCAGCGACTCGAACCGACACGGACCGATGCGAAGCTAAATGCTCGAAAACGCAATATAGTCAATTGACTTTATTGCGTTTTCCAAAAACGCAATAATGTCAATTGACCTTATTTCCCAACAGGGTGGGAAATAAGGCCAATTGACCTTATTTCCATTGACCTTGTTACCTATCACCCAAAAAGTATCCGGCTCAGCGCGAACACATTTGTGGGCAATATGGGTATCAAAATAAAGATTTTACCTAGGACTTCAATGTAAAGCCAATCCATTTTGCTGTGTCCACCGTTTCGACACATATAAGTCAAAAATTATACTCAAATGTCGCCGATATCCTTTAAAATATTCTGTAGTCATCCTGGACCACTTATTCGCCAGTATATCGGAAATTGGCTAAGAAATTGGCACGTAATGAGTTCCATATGCAAGCCCTAGTTAAGACCTTTAATTTGATACCAATATTGCCCAATAATATTTTGGGGCCATTCGGGTCCACGGTTTTTTCCGCTATCCACGGTCTCGATCTTCCGAATTTTTTTTTACATTTGTGGAGTTATCCCACCAAATAAAACAATCACTAATAACCCAAAAAACCGTCTTCAAGAACAAAATTTAAAAAAAAAAAATTAAGAAATTTTAAAATATGTTACCCTTTTATACCCGACTTTACTTCATTTAAACTTGATGAACTCATCCAAATTTTATTGGATTTTTAATAGCTATACATTTCTGGAAAGCGCATTAAATAACGCAGCCGTGTGATTTAGTTAAAAATTAATTTCCGATTTCGGGAAGAGTATAGGGCAAGAAGTTGAAGATTCATGAGAAAAAAAAAAGAAAATGGTCACTTCAGACCGCGATAAGGCCTTTTGAAATAAGGCCTTTAAGGCCTTATATCACAAATTGAGATAAAGCCTTTATTTTGTCATTTTCAAAAAAAGGTCTTATTTCACATTTAAAACGCAATTAGGCCTTTTTTGAAATGTGCAATAACCCCTTTATTTATTTATTTTCATCACCGTGGCTGTGACACACGACCGGACTTGGATAGCGTAGCACAGAGTTACTTTTATAATCGCAGCCGAAGGCCCCTAACGCAAAAGCTGTTCTCCGCAAAACTTTTTTTTTATCTTCTCTTTCCGGAGTAATATCTATGGCCCGGTCCACAGTGCTTTTGCGCAGAACACTTTTCTGCGTTGGCGGCCTTTGGCCGCGCTTATAAAAAATAACCCTGGGCTACGCCATCCGTCCGGACGTGTGCCCTAACCATGGCTACCGCCACGGTGATGTCCTTCTGCGTAGTACACCTTTCAGCGTAGGCGGGGTCTAGTACGATATGTCGAAAATTTTAATGTCGATCCCGCGTAGGCGGCCTTCGGCCGCGCTTTTAAAAAATAATCCTCAGCCGATAGAATTCTCTTATCGGAGTAATATCTATGGCCCGGTCTACAGTACTTTTGCGGCCATTTCAACCCGAAAAATTGGTATCGATTATTGGCCTTTTTTGGTCGTCATCCCCTATACCAGGCACTTACCACAAAGTGAAATAAGACCTTTAGAACCTTATTTCACATTTCAAGAGAAATAAGACCTTATTCTTAATAAAGGCTTTATTTCTCAATCGATAGCGATATAAGGCCTTAAAGGCCTTATTTCAAAACGCCTTGTTACACCCCGCCAAAACGGAATACGCCATTCGATTTAGCGGTTAATTCTACGTATGGTTGGATATCAATTTTTTTCTCGTGCAAAATCCTAACTTTTTTCATAAATAAATCTAAACATACCTTGAAAATCTGGGAATTTGCGCGGTTTTCGGTGTAGCTCCATCCAGTTTTTGGAAAAGTGGAATTTTTTTTTTTAGTTTACTTACTCTAAAACATCCTATTTTCAAATTATGGTGCCGGAGGGAGGATCTGAGAAGGTTTAAAGAATCCCATACAAAAAAAAAAAACTTATCTAATGTACATATGTATATTTTGTGCAATAATTTTTATTTTATCTATTGAAATGTAAGTGATTTCTGTTTTTTACTGTGATGGTTTAAATGTTATAATGTACATATGTACAAGTAAGTATAATATGTACTTATAATAAAATGTGTGTTTTATTATGTTTGTCAATAAAGATTACGCCCCTCAAGATGCCAAGGTGATTGGCGAAACGTTGGGCAATCAGTGGATGTAACTACATAATTAGGTGACTTCGCACTTGCAACTTTCTTGACCAAAAAAGCTCATTATCTGTTCATATTATTTATCAGTTGGTCAGCTAAAATTAACAATAATGGCAATGTTGATGTTGATGTTGTAATGAAATTGCTTATATTGTTAAGTTATTTTTAATTATTGCTAAGTTGACCATTTTACATTTAAATCAATTAACAAATATTTACTTTAGCTATAAAAAGTGCGATTCAACGCGAAATTAGTCGACATTGAAAAATGTAACATTGTCACGGTTGGTAGTTATTTTTACAAGTACCTTTTTCCCTCAGTGTAGTTGTCGCTAAAATAAATTGTAAAATCAACAAGACTTGCTAGAAATTTAGCAATAAATTTAAGGTAAAAACAAAAAGATGTTAATGCTAATTCAACACGACCATTTTGTGTCCATTAGCTTAAATTGTAGCATTAACTAGTTAAAATTGTAAAATCAACAGGAAAACTCAATACTCTTTAGTGTTAATTCTACAGTTACATCCTGTTAAACTAACAAATGACAGTTGTGTTAAATTTACACGTTTGCAGGATGGCATACATTCAGCATCGTTTTGAAAAAATTAACCACCAAATTTGGTGATTTTTGGTTGCTTTCATACGATTTTTTTCTGGGTGTACGGAATAAAACTAGTGCTCGTATGGCTTTGAATAGGAGCAAGGAGTCAGATGATCGGATGAAGTCTCCTTCATAATTTCTTCATGATCAAGTCTATTCAATTCAAGCTATTCGTGTTTACTTCTACTTTGATATTTGGTATGACAAAATTGTTTTTGTATTTTGGAATGCAGACAAAAAATAATGTAAAACTAGTGAAAACATGAAACGAGTTGACGGCACAGAGGCAAGTGTACACTAGACCGTATCGCAAAAAATAAAGTTCGCCGTACGCCCCCCATTTGATGTCTTTTTGGAAAACATTTCCGGAAAATTTTTAAATTTTTTTTGGACGCCGCTAGATGTCGCTAAAATTTAGTTTTCTCATATCTTCGGTATTTATAGTCCGGTCTCTAAGTTTAATACACCAATGTCTTTGGGTTGAACGGACGCCTTATACTATGGAATATCAATAACTCTATGTGCGTCATTGGGGTCACTACCACCCAGTACTTAGTTTATACCACCCTAAGGGCCTTTTCACATTACTCGGTACGACATCGGGTCGACATTTTTTGCTTGGTATTTTCAGCTTACCGAAACGATTCCGCGTTGCTGTGTTTTTCACACTTATGGGAATACTTTCGGTGCGTAATCGGCAGAAAATAGGAAAACAAACATCGAAATTTGCAAAACAAAATTTTTAACTTCAACAAATCACTCAATAATAACAATAATGTCTTCTAGCGAAGACGAAGACATTATAATTTGCTACATTTATAGCCGAAACGAGTTTTTTCTGACTTTGTTCTTCTTCTTTTATTACGCCGCAAAAATGTCTGCAGTAATTCCTCAAATTTTACTGACCGGTCTTACCGCGTTGCGGTATACCGAAATTAATTCGCTCCGATTTCATGTATGCAACACTAATGTGAAAGTGCCAATTGAAATACATGTGGTCGGTAAGGTTTCGCTATACTTTCGGTAAAAACCAAAAATGTCGATCCGATACCGCACCGAGTAATGTGAAAGCGCTCTAATGCAATTTTTTATGCCTGCATGTTAAACGTAGTCTAAAATCATTCATATTTTGTAAAATAAGTATTTCGATCGCTTGAGCAGAACCCGAAATAAAACACGTTCAACATTTCGAGGAATACAGGTTTTTCGGTTCCTTTCGTCTTTTAGGTTAATTTTACAGAAAAATGAGTAGACCCCTAATAAAATTGTATGCCAAATAATTTTCTAGAACATTTTAACCCTCTAGC
The DNA here is from genome assembly GCA_960531455.1 of Urophora cardui. Taxonomy (NCBI): domain Eukaryota; kingdom Metazoa; phylum Arthropoda; class Insecta; order Diptera; family Tephritidae; genus Urophora; species Urophora cardui. The sequence continues at coordinate 81,971,245 of OY482670.1, read as the reverse complement.
GACCTTAAAAATATTATTTTTCCTGTTTTTCTAAAAAAAAGGGGTCAAAATAACCCTTTATTGGCGGTGCTAGAGGATTAAAATGTTCTAGAAAATTATTCGCCATAAAATTTCAGTAGGGGTCTCCTCAAAAAAAAGTCTTTGTAAAATGAACCTAAAAGACCAAAGGAAGCGAAAAACATATATTCCACGGAATGTTGAACGTGTTTTATTTCGGGTTCTACCAGGGTGCGAAGAACGCTCAAAATAAACTCACTCAAACGAATTATCACTCTATAATTCTGAGCTATGCCACGCTCTCATGAGCGCAAATACACAGTGACAACGAACGCAAATGAACGCACGTCAACAGCGATCGATGGGTCTCTGCAGTGGCGATAAACTCTTACATAAATTCATTTTAAAATGAGAGATCGTTTGAAAATTCATTTTATGAAAATTCATTCTATGAGTTTATTTTATAATTTTTTGCGCTAGCGATCATTTTTTGATCGCTCTTTGAGTTTATCATTTTATGCGTTCACATATAAATTTATGTACATTTGTAGTCTATATGTATGAGTTAAGGGTTCCCTGCAGTAAAAATCCGCAATGAATCCATAATGAATCACTGATGCAATTCACCTATGACGAGGAATCATCAGTGAATACTTTCATATAAAGACTGATGAATTTTTCATATAAATGGTTTGCTTTCCTCAGAAAAAAAGAAAACAAAAACAAATAAAAATATACTGAGTTATGACGACAGTGATGAATATTCAACAAAGAATCATCACTGATCCTTCAGCAGTGAAACAAATTTACTGCAGGGTTGTTAAATATTTTATTTAACATAAATACCTACATATATATGTATGTATTTAATTTTTACTTGAAAACTAGAATACAACAATTGAGCGTTAAAAAAATAAGTTCTCATTTTATTTATTTGTACACATGTAGGTACTATGTATGTATATAAATTCGAAATGGAAAATATCATTACCCGCATTCCATTATTGAATAGACATACATATGTGCATGCATTAATATTATATACATACATACATACATATGTACAATTTAATAAAATCCGAACTTGTATTTTGAACGTAAGCTCAGTTGTTCAATTCCAGTTTTAAAGTAAAATCTAAAGATGTAGGTACCTATGTTAAATAAAATATTTATATACCTAGACTACATATCGACGGCTATTTCAAAAATTGTTTGAAAAACGTCTTATTTCAGAATTTTTTTCAATAACGTCCTATTTCATATGCATATACATACATATGTATGTATGTGTCGAATGAACACAAATATGTATGCAAACTCATACATATATAAACTTTTTATTAGATTGAATAGATACATAATAAAATTGTTAAAGTGCAACTTCAATATACATATGTACATATATATCGCTATAAGACCTAAGGCTTTTTAAAATATTATAAATATATACATGCATATGTACATACATACATATATACGTACACAAATGCATTCATATGTATGTACATACATGCATATATCATATTTATGATCTAATAAACGCACGCCATCATCCAAAAACTGCGCCTTCACAATGCCATTGGCTGCTTAAACCTCACAAAAACCCTTGTGAACGCATAAAATGATAAACTCAAAGAGCGATCAAAAAATGATAAACTCAAAAAATGATCGCTTGCGCAAAAAATTATAAAATAAACTCAAAGAATGAATTTACCAGACAAATTGTACGATAATTCATTTTTGAGTGAATTTATGCATTGAGTTTATCGCCACCGCTATGAGCGATCGATTGCTGTTGTGCGTTAGTTCGCTCGCTATTTGAGTGTTTATACATTTTTCTTTGAATATTTGTTTGTGATATGAGTAGAATGTATTTTTGAGCGTTCATGAGTGAGTTTTTCCGTACCCTGGGTTCTACTGAAGCGATTGAAATACTTCTTTTGCAAAAGATTAATGATTTTGGACTACGTTTAACATGCAGGCATAAAAAAATGCATTAGGGTGGTATAAACTAAGTACTGGGTGGTAGTGACCCCAATGACGCACATAGGGTTAATCATATTCCATAATATAAGGAGTCCTTTTCAGCCAAAGCCATTGGTGTATTCAATGGCGTAGGCAGGTAGGGACAGGGGGGGTAATTGCACCCCCCTGGCTACTGCTTAATATTATAATGGCATCATAGAATAAAACAGAAATTTACATGTCAAAATAAGACAGTGAGATTTGTTTCGATTCGTGTCTACAGTTCACTAAATATTTTAGCATTAGCATTTATAAGCAGAATCTAAGGCCCGGCGCACAGTGCTTCGTCCCATAGGCAAAATTGAGATAAAATAAACTGCGTAATTTATTCAAGTAATATATATTTTTGTGAAGCTAACATATCACCTGAAATAAATATATAAGTAGAATTTATAATCTCATGCTTTTGTTGCCAATAGAGGTCGCTAAAGTCAGTACAATTTCGAGGCAAAACTGTTTTAAGGTAATACGATTTTTAATGTGTTACAAAAAAAAATTGCCAAAAATTCATTTTAAATCGGATAACTCTGAAACTTGCCACATTTGCTTACCATTATATGCCCTAATAGCTGAAATAACTTTTGATAAATGATTCATTTCAGAAAGGCGACTAGTTCCATCGAAACATTTGCGACTTTTTTATTGGAGTTCAAAAAATTACTAAAGTTTGATAGAGTCAAACAAAAAAATAAAAAAGAACGACTATTTTTTTATTAGCGAATTTGGTTAACTTTGAAGTGTTCTAGTAAAATCTGTAAAAAAATTGCATTGTTTTTTGCCGGAAATGTAGAAATTGTACGATTTTGTAAAGCCATATTTTTAAAATTTTAAAAAATTTTGCAGAACCTTATATATATGGTATGGAAAAAATTTAGCAAAATTAATGTATGTAGTTATTTTTTCTCTCATGCTATAGGAAATTAGCCTAATTATGCTAAACTATACAGTTTTTATTAATATGTGACAAATACTAACAAAAAACATACATGTAATACTAACTTTTTTAGGTGAGACACATAAAATTTTACAAAGTTTGACAAAATTTGCAAAAAAAAACAAGAAAAAACGACTATTTTTTTATTTTAATTTTCGATTCTATGCTAGGAGGTCTTGCTACCAAAAAAGAAAAAGTTTCAAAAATTATGCCGGAAATCGCTAATTTAGTACTTTATTTAACATCCCAAAAATTTTATTTTTACATGGAAAAATTTTATAATAAAAAAGTATTTCTGTGTTAACTCTAATAATATTGCGCTTTTTAAAGTTACAATTTGATATGTGCCAAAACCATATTGATATTTTGCAATAGAATAGTGCATTAAACTATAATAACCAACATATTTTCTGAACAAATTTAAGAGTAATTTTCTTTAGAACCATTTTTTGCAATAACTAACGGGAGTAGTCCATCCTTGATTTTAAAAGGATAATTATATATGTTATAGTAAGTTTTTAATGTATTGTGATTACATGTTAATCCAAAAATTACTTTTTGTAAAAAAGGATATATGGGAGGTAGTCATGTCCTTGCACTGAAAAGGACGAAACTTCTCACCTAGTTTAAAAACATAATTCTATAAACATACACCAAAATTCATTTCATTCTGTTTGAAATTGAAGTTGAAATCACAATTTTAAAATTAAGGATATATGGGAGGTACTTATATCCTTTCACATAAAAGAACGAAAGTTATAACCTAGTTTAAAAGCATAATTCTATCAAGATATGCCAAATTTGATGTCATTCTGTTTGAAATTGAAGTTGAAATCACAACTTTAAAATCAAGGACATATGGGAGGTAGTCATGTCCTTGCATCGATTTGGCCAAAACTTCGTTTTTTTCTTATCTCTATTATTTTATGAGTGTACACAAAATTTCATCGTTCTGTGATTACTCCCCTAATTTTGCCGATTCACTGTATTGAGACGAAGCACTGTGCGGCGTGACTAAAGCTAAAACTAAGTTCTGACTTAAGTTAGCCCAGATTTGGGGCTAACCTAGTTTTGGGTTTCACCAAATTAGCGACTTGAATAATTTGCACACAACAACCCGATCAGCTGTTTTATACATAGTAGTATTTTAGTAGTTTTTTCCTACCTTTTGACTTTGCGCAACCTAGTTTGTTTGACAGTTGTTGTTGTCATTTTTATATTAGCAGTGTTGCTATAGTCGCGCACATAAATTAGCATTATTTTTGACATTTAAGAGTGGAACAGCAACACTTGATTTTAGTCGCAAACAGGCTGATGTTTGACTACTTCTAATATTTGATGTGCTTGGCCCCGCCCTCCCTGGATAAAATCCTAGCTACGCCCTTGGGTGTATTAAACTTAGAGATCGGACTATAAATACCGAAGATACGAAAAAAATAAATTTTAGCGACATCTAGCGGCGTCCAAAAAAAAAAATAAAAAACTTTTCCGGAATGTTTGCTAAAGAGACATCATATGCGGGGGCGTACGGCTAACTTTATTTTTGCGTCCCTATAAGGCGAGACGGCCTAGTGTACACGTCCGCACGTAACAGCATGTCCATATTGATGTAATGTCAGCGAAATTCGTATTTCCGGTGTAAATTACCGATAAATTACGTAGATTCGCCATATAAAATGACAGACGAAAAAACCACTGAAATTCGAAATTTCGCATAATATACCTAAAAAAAATTGTATTTTTCTGCTATCTATTACAGAAGAAAAAAATTAATGTCTTTGGAAATTTTGTGGGATTTTTTATTTAAGATGTGTTGAGGGAAATTTTTCCAATTTCTGTGGGAATTTTAGCGAATATTATCTGGCATCAATGGGTCATATTAACCCTTTCAGTAACAAACGTCCAATATTGTATATTGGACAATGTTTATGTGTACTTAAAACTTTATTTTCTCATATATCAAAGCTTTTATTAATTAAAAAATTATTTTTTTTTTTCAAAAATTAAATTAATCTTCTTTAGATTGTTTCTTTATTTTGATTTTACGAAAAAAATTAAATGTGTTTTTATCTAAATGCTCTGAAAAAAAAATGTTGTAAATCTAAAGACTTTTGCTGTTAAATCAACTACTTTCCGCAGTTGAAATGTGCCCAACAACGCTCCGTTGTTGTTTCAAAGGTGCGAGCGTTGTTGATTTGAGTCAATAACGGAGATTGTTGGAAAAAATTTTCACCTAAAAATAAATTTTTGTTTGCATTTTACTCTTCATCTTCTCTCCGCCCGGTTCCCAACTGCAAATATGTAGCCTCCGCTTGTTCTCCTATTCTTCTCTCCTTCTTATCATTCACTGGTTGCTATCTTTATTTCTTATTCTGATTTTTCTTCTTTATTTTATATTCTCCTCCGAATTCGAACCATGACATCAACCTGAAATTCTATCCAATCATCACATAGTGGAACATTAAACATTATATTGAATTGTAGTAACCTATTTATACTTCCATTTCCTAAAAAGGAATCCATGAATTATTTGAATAATTGTAAAAACAAAATTTAAAAAAATTTGTTCTCATTAGTTTTGTTTACAACGGAAACTGTTGGGTCAAATACTTTTGCCGTTAAATCAACAACGGGGAGAAAATTGTTGCTAAAAATAAACCTTTTTTTGGATTTTTCTCTTCATCTTCTCTCCATCATTATTTTTTTTTTGTTGGTTTTCTCACAAAAAAATATTTTCTCACAAAAAAATTTTTAAAGGCAAGCAAGTTTTTGAATCAATAACGCCCGTTTTTGTATAAATTGTTGGATCAAAAACTTTTCTGTAAAAACAAATACTTTTGCTGTTGAATCAAAGACGAAGATTCAACAGCCGAAAGTTGTTGGTTTAACTACGGGTATTTTTTTCAGAGTGTGAATAAAGTTTAAATGCTGAAAGAAAGTCGTATAAAAAACGATTAAAAACTATTATTATTTATTGCTGGAATTCAAATCAGAAAAAAATCTAAGTCCATGAGGTACATATAAAGGTCTTTTTGGTAAATGACAGTTCGTTAACATGGCGTTCATTTAAGCTTATTAAATTTTATATAAATTTACCCCAAATTTGAAATACAATTTTTTTTTAAATTGAAAAAAAAATTTGGTTGGTGGACCAGGTAAAAGTCTGTTGTTGTCTTCTTGTGTGATGTTTTTTATGTCGGTTTTAGGTTTTCTGTCCTTTTTTTGGTATAGTAGCTGAATCGGTTCAAATAATGTATCGAATGCGGTGTTTATTTGTTGTAGCGGTACTAAGCCCTGCTTAGCCGACGAGTTCTGCTCCCAAATTTTCATCAATTTCACTTAACGGGAGGCCCAAGAATGTTGGGTTGAGATTGAAAAGATGTTTGTTGATGTGCGGGGGGGGAGGTTCGTTTATTATTTTAGCTCCTAATGTCTTCTGTTTGTATATCTCCATATTTTCTAATATGTTCAGCCGTTTTCCCCAATGTTATATGTTGAGAATTTTAGCTGGTTTTCCTATTTTCATTGATGTACACTTGTGACTCCGTGTGTAAAAGTCCGCGTAAGTGGGGAAAGTGAGCGTGATGAGGGGAATAACTGCAGCGTCTGTTCACAGGAAGGTGCAGCTTCGAGCAGGCGTCTGACTTGGAACAAGCGGATCGCTATTTAAACGTGTAACAATATACAACCCCGCGGTTCGGGTTGTGCGTCGGGCTTGGGATCCCCCACGTAAAAATCCTATCCAATGAAAACAACAACAAAGTCTCGGATTCTACAACCCCTTTCTGATGACGACCATGGCAAACGTTTAAAGGACTATGATTTGAGGGTAAACACCTGGAACGTCCGGACCCTTAATTGGGAAGGTGCCGCTGCCCAGCTGGTTGATGTCTTCGGAGGAGTAAAAGCTGACCTCACCGCCATACAAGAATTTCAGGTATAGGATAGGGCTGGCATGAACCTGCTGAGGTCAAACCCATTTTTTTATGGTTAGGGTTTTGAGATAACGTAATTTTGGTTTTTTTGGTTACAACTTCAATCAAAAATTATTTTCGCTGAAGTTACACATACCCGCAAACCGTATCTACTCCTTCGAAAGATAACACTGGATCACAAAATGAAATTTTTTGTCTGTACTTTGGACGTGACCATCCTATCTATATGTAAAATCGGTCGCTGATTCCGAAAATCGGACTCATTTTTAATTCTATGGGAAGGTTTTTGAGATATCGGCAATTTACCGTTATTTGGCCACTGGCTCCACTTAATCCTGTATACCTTTTTAACGCAGTGAGCTATCTTCCTTGGAGTGACACTCAAATTTCCTTTTCATCGCTGCTATAACATTTTTCTGTAACTCTTATAGTTTCTGAAATATTGACGATTCAATTTGAATTTTTTCGATTTTTTACGATTTTTTGAAGAAAAAATTGAATTTGTCAGGCAATATCTTTTAAACCAATGTCTTCACCTTCGGTTTTACTCCTTTACATGAAGCTCCATTCTATTGGGAAAAATATAAGCTATCAACGAAGAAAATCCATGGTAAAATGGAAAAGTTATAGGCGATCAAGTAAATACATCCAACTCGCGCAATGCCTCTGCACGGGTATATTCTATGCATGTTATACCCGTAAATGGGCTTTTATCTACTGCGCTGCCAATGTGCTGCTACTGCAGATGTGTAGGTATTGGTATAACATGCATAGAATATACCCGTGCAGAGGCATTGCGCGACTTGGATGTATTTACTTGATCGCCTATAACTTTTCTATTTTACCATGGATTTTCTTCGTTGATAGCTTATCTTTTTCCCAATAGAATGGAGCTTCACGTAAAGGAGTAAAACCGAAGGTGAAGACATTGGTTTAAAAGATATTGCCTGACAAAGTCAATTTTTTCTTCAAAAAATCGTAAAAAATCGAAAAAATTCAAATTGAATCGTCAATATTTCAGAAACTATAAGAGTTACAGAAAAATGTTGTAGCAGGGATGAAAAGGAAATTTAATTTTCTTTCGTTGAGTGTCACTCTAAGGAAGATAGCTCACTGCGTTAAAGAGGTATACAGGATTAAGTGGAGCCATTGGCCAAATAACGGTAAATTGCCGATATCTCAAAAACCTTCCCATAGAATTAAAAATGAGCCCGATTTTCGGAATCAGCGACCGATTTTACATATAAATAGGATGGTCGCTAGAGCTGCAAAACTATCGATGGCACTATCGATAGTATCGATAGTTTTTTTTTCGTGTCACTATCGATAGTTTTTTCCCACTATCGATGGTTATCCCTATTCTTGTAGTTTTGTCCCAAGAGAAGAATACTGAATGTTAGGGAGGAGTTGGATTTCGATATCAAATTGGTCAAATTAATACCCCAGCGGGTTAGGGGGCTTAGAATATACCCGTGGTAAGAAATGCCTGTCGTAAGAGGCGACTAAAATCCACGCTTCTAACGATGTACAACTTGTAGTAATTGAACCACACCTCGCTAAATGACATCTGGTCAATGTCAAAATTTTTAATTTTTTGCGATTTTGAAAGTTTTGATTTTCAAATTAAGTTTTTTATAAAAACTTGTAAAAATCAGAAAAGTTTTATTTATTAAAAATTGGCCCGTTTAATTGTTAAAGTAATATCAAAGATATCTGATAAAAACATTATTTTTCGCAATTTCTTTCATGTGAAACAAAAAGGATATTTTATGGACTAAAAACTCGGTTATATCACTCATCCGTGTATAGGGCGTCGTTTTACAACATTTTTTTTGCAAAACACTATAGACTTCTTGCGCGGCCTTAAACTTATCATAGTACTGCCTTTAAAATAGGAAACAATTTGCTCGCACAGCTAAATTCAATGAAGGTGCAAAACACGGTAACTCGCATGCTTTGATCAAAGATGGAACATGGTGCAAGGTTTCCAATATATTAGCTGCGTAATGATTTGTATCTGACAGCAGCTTTTGTGTCTACAGTACAGCTACTCGCAATTTGAAATCTTCTTCTGATATAAAATGACAAGCAATAGTTAAGTAATTTTCATTATTCCTTTTTTTGCTTGGTTTTCCGACGGGGCACAGTGCCGCGAAGGTGGACAAAAATACAAAAATCGACTGTCTTGAAACTTAGATATTTTGATGTCAAGTTACAGCTAAAACTCCAACTAAGAGAAATTCGTAAGTTATTTTGTGATAAAAACAACTTTCAGCCTCACACACCCCCTCAAAGTTCACCTATTTTCTACAAATGTATACACATCAGGGAGGTCCAATTTTTTTATATATTTTTTTATTGTCTTTTTTCATGAATAAATTGTATTTGACATATTTTTTACCAATATACACAAAAAAAAAATATTTAAAATATAAAACACCGATGAGTTATGTTTTTATTAACAAATAACAGCGATTATTACTTGTGCCTCAGACACACGTGTGGTAGAAATATTATAATATCAATACTATGATTTGGCTTTACTATGAAATTTTCAATTAAACTACAATATGAGAGTGACACATATGTCGTATAGATCGCAATATTTCTACTATACTACGATGTGTGTCTCTAGCATTACTTACTTAACAGCGATTATGCTTTATTTTCAAGATTTTTTTTTTTTAAAGGTTAACATGTAAGGAAAAACCTCAATTTTTCAAATTACCGTAATGTATTCACTTAGGGAGTAAAGTTTCGACAAATTTTAAGTATTAACTCTATTTTTCTGAACACTTAGCAACAATGATATGCCATATTTCATTTTTAAATAATGATGTGCAAAAACTCGGTATTTTTTAAGGGGTACCCGTTACGAAAAAAACGATTACTTTTTTAAAATAAGAGTAATATAGAAACTTTAGATGTAAAGTTTCAATAAATTCTGACAACTCTTTCATGTTTTCGTAAACACCACAATCAGCAATGATTATGCCTTATTTGTCTTTCATATAGTAATGTAAAAAAAATAGTTTTTTTAATGGGTACCCGGTACCGATAAATCAATTTCATTTTTGAAATTAGGATGTCTTAGTCCTTTTAGTTTTAAAGTTTCAATAAGTTTTGAATACAATTTCGGTTTTTATAAACATATGTCTACGATGATTATGAGTTATTTTACCTTTTGAAAAAATTGTAAAAAAAAATTTGTTTTTAATTAAATGGTAACAGATGCTGAAAAACGGATTTGTGTTCTGAAATTGACGTGACATAAGCCTTTCAGCTGTAAAGTTTCAGCCCATTATGATGACTGCTTCCACTTATATCAACACATGTTCACAATGACTATTTTCATATAAAAATGCAGGAAAACTCGGTTTTCTCGAAATGAGTAACCGGTACAGAAAACCCGATTTCATTTTTGAAATTAGCGTGGCATAATACTTCTAGGTGTGAAGTTCCAGCCAATTCTGACCACTCCTATTTTTGTCCATCATTTGTATGGTCGCGGGGCAGGAATATGATGTATTGTGGAACGATTTTTTTACAAGGGATGACGAAAAATCACATAAGTATCTATATCTTTAGCTTAAAGGCTGGTATCGACCTCTCAAGAAACAGCTCAAGAAATTTTTAGCTTTATTTCTTGAGTAAAAAATAGTAGTAGGCAAGAAATTTTGACGTTTAGTAATCCACCGTGAATGCCAAGTGAAATGAAGAAGAGCATCAAAAACGTAAACAAAATAAACCTTTTTGTAAACATAAGCAATTAGTAAGTTCTTAAAAAATATTAAATAAAAGCTTTAAATATATGGTTTCAATAGTTTTATTTTATTGTTATTTTAGGAAATCATCGAAAGCGACGAGGATGACCTTATATTACTGGTTAACTGTGGTATATTTGTTGAGGACATGAGTTTCAACCCCACGGACCTATGAGTGGCTACAAACTTCTTAAAGTAGAAATAATTTATAAGCAGTAAATTATGTACTTACCGTCATACTTACCTTTTATATTTTCGCTTTTCCTACACCCTTTACTTACCGCAGAATCCCTATACATACATACTTACCTATATACCACCTATCCACTCTCTTCAATCCGTTACCTCTATACCTCCAATATACTCACTAAGTTTTGTACTTAAAATTAATATTACAAATTTCCTTAAAGTTAGTTGATTTATATCCCGCAACACTTAAAGCTCGCTCCGTCCCCGCTCTTTAAAATTTAAATTAAAGTGTAAAAATAAATAAAAATAAAGTGAATTGAAATTGTGATGAAAATAATATAGAAGAAAAGGAAGGTTGTTTTTATTTAAAGAAAAGGAAACAATAGAAAATAAAAGGTGAAGGAAAAGAATAAGAATAAAATATATATATTTATTCAGCTCGAGTGCTGAATATGGTGCCGAAACCCTACTGAAAAAAGAACCAAAAAATAAATAAAATAGATCGTTTAAAGATCAACAAATAAAAAGAATATAAAAATAAAATTAATATAAATTATTAAAAACAAAAACCGGTAACGCAGCGCGAAAAAACAGAAGCCTAAACATTTTAAATAAAACAAAACTAAAACAAATAAGCTGTCCTTACCGGCGTACATATGTACAACGAAACATACATACATAAAATCAGAAATAACTAAGGGAGAGTGAAGGAGTACAAAAGTTAAAGTTATATACATACATATGTACATACAGTGGTGGCTACAAAATTAGAAACGCTACACGAAGTAAAGTGAACAAACACTAAAAAGAAAATTCAAATAGATAAAGTTAAGTGTCAAAAAACAATTATACAACAATTTTACTTAATACATACATAGCCACTATTACGAAAAAAGGAGTTTAAACACACATAAAAATACAAAAAATACATTGATGCATATTTCACCGACCCCTAACGTATAGCCATAAACTGTGCTAAATAAAAAAAATACATATATACAAAAAAAAAAAGAAAATATATATACACATACATACGGTGAAATATATACAAAAGTGGCGAAATATTAAAAAATATGCAATGTGAAGAAAAAATCATACATGGAAATACATAAATACAATATTAAATACATATATACATACATAAAAAATATTACAAAAAATCTAATAAGAAAATAATTACGTACAACAACAAGAACATCTACATCTATATACCAAAAAAAATCAGAGATAAAAAATTAAAAAGGGTTTGTACATACATATATGTATATAAAAAGACAATGCCAAGTAAGTAAACCCTACATAATATATACAAACATATGTACATATAATTAGCGGAATTCGCACCCAAAACTCTACTCATTTTTGGTATATCAAACTACCACTCACGCTCCAAAAAACAAATAGTCTCTAATAAAGAATTCCGCTATCTCAACTCTTTCGAGAAGTACATATATTCCGCCCAACTCCATATAACACTGCCGTTACTCTCTCACGGCATTCTCAGATATATGACCAAATAAGGGCATTTCGTTGCACTGTTACAGCCCTCCCATTTATACATATATATATATATATATATATATATATATATAATACATATATAAGTAACATAACAAAAGCCGCTAAGTTCAACAGACTCAAAGAAATAAGGACAAAAATAACTTAGCAATCCCTCAAAGCCAGTAAAGTGAAATATCTCATTTTCACTTACTGCAAATAATCCCGCTCTTCTCCCCTCATAACGTTCATAAACTCAATCCCAATATATTCAAACATCCCCATATATACATTTATATATTAAACACATACCATATACATATATACATAAAAATATAAATATATTATCAACTCACCCCAAACCCATTACAAAGGGATCACTCACCCCATATAAAGAGGCCCCCGCCGAAGCCGCTGAAATATAACCAACTCATCCCAAACCCCATTCCCAAGGGACCAGTAACGCAATAAATTGCACCACCCAAAATTACAACTGGGTAAACATTTCCTTTTTATACTGTACTCTTAGGGCCGTTTACTCAAGCTCCGGTTAAGCACTTAACCACAGATTTTTGTCCGGTTAAGCAATTTATTTGACAGCTCACCATACAATTTACGTCAAACTAACCAGCGATTAAATTAATCAGATGTTGAGTAAACGGCCCTTAATCTCTGAGACAGTACAGTGCAGGACAAAAATATAGCACCACCCCGTGTGCACTAATAAATTAAAGCCCAAAAACAAAAAATTTTCCCAATTTCTCTTTTACCCATATACGCACTTACTTGTAATCAGACGCGCTGATACAAGTACCCATAAATACGTACCCTTATACACGAATAAATAACTGCCCAAAGTTACCACCAAATTAGATACAATGCCGGAAGATAAGCAAGAAAAGCAAGAGAAACCCCAAACTCTCCAAGCCCCACAAACAACGAAAGCAAGATCCAAATCTCAGAGCGAGGAAGAAAAACTCTCTTACTCCAAAAAGAAGTTTTTCTATGAAATCTCGAGACTCAATAAATTTTGCGAGAAGTGGTGGAGTACGCCGGAAACGGATCACACGGCGGCTGGACTCACAATATACATGGAGCAAGTAAATAAATTGATGTCACTGGTCGACACAGCCAATGAAGCGGTGCAATTGGGTAACGCAGATGAAGAAACAAGGGACGAGTGCAATTCCACATACGACACCTCCAGCGATAATGGAATGAGCACAAAGCTGAGAATAAACGAGCTCCTTAGCAATCTGCAAATGACCTCAAAAACCTAAGAGCCCAACCCAACACTTCAATTACCCCATTCCCAGCCCGACTCACACAATTATCTCAAAGTACCTGCTTGTGACACGGAAATCTTCTATGGAGGTTACGAAGACTGGCCATCCTTTAGAGATATGTTCACAGCAGTGTACATAAATCACCCCAAGCTCTCTCAGGCCCAGAAGTTATACCACTTGAGGTTAAAAACTCGTGGAAAAGCATCTTTGCTTATAAAAAATTACGCACTTAACGATCTCAATTTTCAGCTAGCTTGGGATGCTCTCAAATCCCGTTACGAAAATCGTAGAATTGTCGTTGACAATCAGCTGAAAACACTCTTTAATATTATTCCCGTGCACTCAGAAAACGGGGAAAAAATACAACAAATTCAAACGACAATAAATAATTGTCTAGCCGTTCTCAAGGCAAACGGAGTCTCAACTGAAAGCTGGGACCCAATTCTCATCTACATATGTTCATCAAAACTCCCCGACGAATCTCTCTCGTTATGGGAGCAATCTCTAAACTCAAGAAAAGAGTTACCTCTCTGGTCAGAAATGGACCAATTTCTCACAACTCGATACGAGGTTGTCGAACGGCTCAACACATATAGGCCGGGCAAACTCAACTCAGCTCATTCAAATTTCACACCCCGCTCATCATCCTCTCACCAATCGTTCGCTCCCAAGAATACATCGCACTCATTTCACACTGAGCCTAAAAGGCCAGCCTCGTGTAAATTATGCAACTCAAATCACTCAATGATGATGTGCGTGAAATTCAAAGAACTTTCCGTCCCCGAAAGGAATAAGTTCGTAACAGAAAATAATTATTGCAAGAACTGTTTGGCGTATTCTCACACACAGGAGGAGTGTCGTAGCAATTTCACCTGCGTTTATTGCCAAAAGCGACACCATTCCCTACTGCACTTCCCAGGGAACTCTCAAACGCCAAATAGCTCAAACTACTCTACAAATCGGATCACATCTCACGTGACCCTCGACGAAAGGCCATGTACCTCAAAACAGGCCGCAGCTCAAAACTCAAGCTCATCTCAGAGCAGTGACGAAAATATACTCTCACACTTCTCAAGTAGTAGAGAAAAAACTTTGCTACCCACAGCAATCGTTCCCATACTCCACAATGGCGAAACAACTCTACTACGCGCTCTCATAGACCAAGGATCTCAAAAAACTTTTGTAACCTCTCATGTACAGAAGTTACTTGGTCTACCCACCTCAAAGTCTCGTTACCAAATACTTGGAATGGGCGGAAGCAAAATCCAAAATGCTAATAAAATATGCTCACTCACAATATGTTCCACAGATCGCCAAACGAAAATCGCAACTCACGCGATAGTATTACCACAATTGACGCAATTCCTCCCATCATTCAAGGTATCACGTATAGATCTTGAAGAATATGCGTCACTGCCATTGGCAGATCCCAACTGCTTCGCACCCGCCAAAATAGACATGGTAATTGGTAGCGATATCATCCCGAAAATTTTGCTATCAGGTCTCAAAACCAATGTCGGCGGAAGCTTAATAGCCCAAAACTCAATATTTGGGTGGATATTAAGTGGCGCAATGACGGAGCAGGTTTCGACATTCTCAACTCAAATAGTCGAATACACTCAAGGCGATATTCTCATAAAGGAGGCTCCATCGACTCCAACTCAAATAAACGATGACGCACTCAGCAAAAAATTAACCAAAGAAAAGGTCAAATCTAGGGAACACTCTGGGCCGGGCAAGATTGTCCATGATGAAAGGTCTCCCCCAATAAACTCGAAGTTTAGTTGTAGAATAAAACAAACTCTCCAAAATCATCTCAGGCAAACAAGTTTAGCCGTGATCACAGGCAAAAAGATCACACACGACACTACGCGGAAAGTCATTCTATTTCCACCCTTCCTCCGGGGGTTACTAGCAATTCACACCATTGCCTAGAGATCAAAACTTAACTCGAATCAAGCTCGAATCAGTACTCACTCCAGTTCACACCCCTTTAAAGGCAGAACCCTCGAATGCACAAGAAAGCAGCTCGAAAGTCTATCTCGTAAAGTGTACCCAAGCTCACAACAAAACAATCATCAGACTCAAAGAGATACACACTCCTATTCTCGCCCCTCACAAATCTCACAGTGCTCCTGGATGCGGCAAGGAAAAGATCAAAATCCCATTTAGTCCAGTGTACTCTGTGGTTACACGCTCAAAATCGCGATCTCCGATGCCACTTTATACGAGTACTGCAAGCTCCAACATCAGCTCATTTCCGGCCCGGTACTCCACTAATCCCCATTCTCGCTCTCAACTCAGATGATCTCACTCTCGCCAACAGATAAAGCTGAACGAACTCCATTACCAGTTCAGCCAGAGAAACGTGATAAAACTATCCTCGCTATTAACGCGCATACGAACTCTCATTCTCACTCTCTTACCCACATTTTCTCACTCTCAATATCTCTTACCTCCAACGACCCATCAAGACTGATCAAGAAAGCCAAGGAAACGCGGGAATAGTTGGAAGATCTGGTGCAGACCATGTCGCCGAAGGACCACCGACATCTCGCTCTCCTTCCTTTGTTCTCCCATTCCCCTCCAACGATACATCTTTCATCCCAGCCTCCAACGATACAGCCCAAGAAACTCTGGAACAGTTGGGAGATCTGGTGCAGACCATGTCGCCGCAGGCCCGCCGGCATGTTGAGGACATGAGTTTCAACCCCACGGACCTATGAGTGGCTACAAACTTCTTAAAGTAGAAATAATTTATAAGCAGTAAATTATGTACTTACCGTCATACTCACCTTTTATATTTTCGCTTTTCCTACACCCTTTACTTACCGCAGAATCCCTATACATACATACTTACCTATATACCACCTATCCACTCTCTTCAATCCGTTACCTCTATACCTCCAATATACTCACTAAGTTTTGTACTTAAAATTAATATTACAAATTTCCTTAAAGTTAGTTGATTTATATCCCGCAACACTTAAAGCTCGCTCCGTCCCCGCTCTTTAAAATTTAAATTAAAGTGTAAAAATAAATAAAAAATAAAGTGAATTGAAATTGTGATGAAAATAATATAGAAGAGAAGGAAGGTTGTTTTTATTTAAAGAAAAGGAAACAATAGAAAATAAAAGGTGAAGGAAAAGAATAAGAATAAAATATATATACAAGTATTTATTCAGCTCGAGTGCTGATGGCCGGAATGGAATAAAATATGAGAAATCGATGCCAACTATGCCCTTGCATCATTAGAAAAATTGTGCATTCTATTTTTCGTTTCTTTTTTGCCATTTTCACTAACGATTTCCACGATTTTTTTTCAACACGCAACAAACGTCAAAATTTCTTTAAGAAATAAATGCTCGATGATATATTTCTTGGCAAAACCTGTGTTGCTGTGTTCGCATAACGTTGAAAAATAGTATTAAAAAAGTGTACTAAATTTCTTAAGAGGTCGATACTCGCTCAAGAAAGTTTCACAAGAAAAATTTCTTGAGCATTTCTTGTATGTCATTTTATATGAAACTTTTGCGTTTCTTGAGAGGTCGATACTAAGCTTAAGGGCCGTTTACTAAACCTCTGATTAACGCTAACCATATGAGAGGGCGAAGTCACAAACAAATTTTATCTTTTGTCTATACACGAATGAGTCATCTAACCGAGCTTTTCGTCCATAAAATATCCTTTTTGTTTCAGATGAAAGAAGTCGCTAAAAATAATGTTTTTATCAGATATCCTTGATATTACGTTAACAATTAAACGGGCTAATTTTTAAATAATAAAACGTATCCTCCCCCATAACTGAAATTCTTCGTATTTTTTGTTTTTTGATTTATTTAAAGCATAGTGTATTCTACATTAATGAAATGTTTAAACAGTGTGCCTTTTGATTATCGCTATTTTACACTAATGAAATTTATAAACAATGTGCCTTATGTACTAGTCAGCGCCAACGATGCTAAAAAAAAAACAAATGTACTACTTTTAGTTTTATTACTATAGCTTTTTCAACTCAAATGAAACCTTTTTCAAATCAAGTTATGCGTAATGTTATGCGTTAAAAAAATTAAAGACTTTGAAAAGGAAAATGTAAACAAAACCGTCCCTCTTTTTAAGGTTTAATTTAACCTGAAAATGCTACATACATAAGTGAAGTATTTAATTCTTATTTGATCTTTTATTTAATTATAGTTTTGCGTAAAAAAAGAAAAATTAAACACTTTTTGGAAAGAAAAATGTAAACAAAACCATCCCTCTTTTTATTGTAGTGAAATATTCATAAAAAACTATCGATAGTATCGATAGTTTTTTTTTTGACTATCGAAACTATCGAGTGGTCCGACTATCGATGGTTTTGCAGCTCTAATGGTCGCGTTCAGAGTATTTTTTGGCTGTAGAGCAGTGTAATTAATGTACGCTTCTAACGACATACCACTTATAAATTAAATTGTGTTACATACATTTTCTAAAATTTTAGCATATTTCCTTATAACTGCATAAAGTCATTGCATGGCTGAAAATTCATTACTCGGGTTATATTAGTGTCTGAATTGTAACATTTTGTGTGATTTTCAAAAGATCCCATATATGGGATGTGTGAGTTGTTATAGTCCCATTTCACCTATTTTCATTACTAACTTTTCAATTTCGACATTTTATTCATTTTTTGAGATTATTGAAAAAAATTGGTTTTTATTGGTGTTTTTATAAGAAGTTGTAAAAATCAGGAAAGTTTTATTCTTTTTAAAAATATTCTGTTTTATTGCAAACATTTTAAGAGTAGTATTAAAAAGATTCGATGAATACTTTATTTTTGGCGATTTTTTCCAAGTGAAACAGAAAGGATGTTTTGTGGTCGAAAAACTCGGCTAGGTGACCGAACTATATGAACACGACTTCACAAATCAAAGGACATTAAGCGCTAAGCAGAATCATTACTTCTTCGTCATGACGTACGTCGGTTTCGACTGACAGGACGTACGTAGCGGAAAGAGCGGCACATAAAATATGTGTTCGGTGAATGCACTAAAAGTGTAGGATAGAACAATATCAGGCATTTGTCACAGAAGTTTTATGTAAAGGCGTCAAAAAACGCAAATTAACGAATTGCTAAGAGCAAAATCGCATGGAATATATATTAAAAGTATTAATTTGATACTAATATTTAATTTTAAGTTGGTTACAAAACACAGTTCTGCACATTTTAGTACAAAAACGAGTTATCGAACGCAATTTTCTGCACTAGAGTACTCTAATGCGTTCACCGAAAACAACTTAAATTACTGACGTACGGCAAAATAGAAAATTGGCAAAGTATGCCGGATCCGGCGACTGATACGTTGCCAATATAGCGTTGCACGAGCAAAATATACACAGTCTACTCAGCTGTCAGTTTCTTCCTTGTCCGTTATGATGGAGAAGTACTGATTCTGTTTAGCCCATTATAGGGAAATATAAAGCAAGCACAGTTTGCCAGCATAACATCAACAGTCTGAAAAAATAAACTGTTGCTGTTCTGCGAAAGTTATCATAATTTTTTCAGATCTTTTGAATTTCGATTTCCTTTGAAAATATCTGAAGTCGAAGCATAGAACAGTACAGTAGAACTTTTTATTTTTTATACTTCTGCTTATTTTTTAATTTTCAAATGAAAATGAAATTCAATGGAAATGAAAAAAAAGTTGAAAATAATTTCAAACACTGCTCAAAAGGCTAAAATAATGACATATCTATCAATTTTAAAAATCGGATGTCAAATAACCTAGTTGCAAAAAAAAAACAAGTTAGAGTCCAACATAAGCTAAAAATCCTGGGGCGGACTTTTACAGCTGAAAACAGCTGGGTAATCTAACCGAGTTTTTCGTCCATAAAATATTATTTTTTTCACTTGGATAAAATCAACAAAAATAAAGTATTCATCGTGTTTGCAATAGAACAGCCTAACTTTTAAATGAATAAAAGTTTCCTGATTTTTAAAACTTCTTATAAAAAACCAAATTTGAAAATCAAAAGTTTTGTAAAAATAGCACTTTAGAAACCAGAATTTTTTTTTTATTATTTTTATTTAGCGTATGAAATAGGTTATATATTGCTCTCAAAAAGAAAAAAAAAATCCACAACGATGAAACCCCCCACGAAAAAAATTCCTGGCTACGGCCCTGCCGCCATACATACATATATAGATGCGATGGAAGGGGCAAGGCAAGAATAAATGCGGGCCTTACGTTATATATCAAAGTGGTCATGCAGAGGAGCATATATCTTTGGTCACAGCCATAACCGCCTAAGTCGACTTAAGACAAAATTGAGTTATATATACCACGTTATTATACATTAGAAACTCTATATTTCTGTAATACCACCATACCTATAACTTATTCCAATAAAAAGATATTAATAAAAACATTTTGGCGTTCATCGCACAGGCTAGCGGAAATATTGCATAAACAGATTCTTTGCCATGTTTATTATTTGTCGCATTGGCAACAAATGATTTATAGTATTAGTTTCTAAGATTTTCTAAATTATTGTTATTTTCTACACAAGAAAGATTCGATAAAACAATTATGAAAAAAAAAACTCACAACAGAGGTATATTAAATTTGCTATAACAGCTAAATTTTATACATATATATACTTAATGAAATTTCTTCAACATTTGTTTTTATATAGAAAATTTAATCGTAACTTTGTGGATGCTCATCGATTTGTTTTTAATCAACTTTTATGATTTTAAAAAAACACATGGTCACAGCCATAACCGCCTAAGTCGACTTAAGACAAAATTGAGTTATATATACCACGTTATTATACATTAGAAACTCTATATTTCTGTGATACCACCATACCTATAACTTATTCCAATAAAAAGATATTAATAAAAACATTTTGGCGTTCATCGCACAGGCTAGCGGAAATATTGCATAAACAGATTCTTTGCCAAGTTTATTATTTGTCGCATTGGCAACAAATGATTTATAGTATTAGTTTCTAAGATTTTCTAAATTATTGTTATTTTCTACACAAGAAAGATTCGATAAAACAATTATGAAAAAAAAAAAAACTCACAACAGAGGTATATTAAATTTGCTATAACAGCCAAATTTTATACATATATATACTTAAAGAAATTTCTTCAACATTTTTTTTTATATAGAAAATTTAATCGTAACTTTGTGGATGCTCATCGATTTGTTTTTAATCAACTTTTATGATTTTAAAAAAACACATGGTCACAGCCATAACCGCCTAAGTCGACTTAAGACAAAATTGAGTTATATATACCACGTTATTATACATTAGAAACTCTATATTTCTGTAATACCACCATACATATAACTTATTCCAATAAAAAGATATTAATAAAAACATTTTGGCGTTCATCGCACAGGCTAGCGGAAATATTGCATAAACAGATTCTTTGCCAAGTTTATTATTTGTCGCATTGGCAACAAATGATTTATAGTATTAGTTTCTAAGATTTTCTAAATTATTGTTATTTTCTACTCAAGAAAGATTCGATAAAACAATTATGAAAAAAAAACTCACAACAGAGGTATATTAAATTTGCTATAACAGCCAAATTTTATATATATACTTAATGAAATTTCTTCAACATTTTTTTTTATATAGGAAATTTAATCGTAACTTTGTGGATGCTCATCGATTTGTTTTTAATCAACTTTTATGATTTTAAAAAAACACATTCGAATATAAAAGCAATTTATCTCGAAATCATATTTTACGACTTAGGAGATTATGCCTTGTGGCGACAGATATGTATTTGGTGTTGGTTTTGTGGTAGGAAAGAGACTCAGCCGCCGAGTACTGTCGTTCACGCCAGTGAACGAGCGTCTAGCCACCATCCGCATCAAAGCGAGATTTTTCAACATATCTCTCATCTGCCTCGATGGAAGAGAAGGACTTCGCTGGGTCACGAAATATGGTCATTAGCAGTCACATGGCTGTCCCCTGATCGAAAAACGCGAAATCGAATTGATCACTCATGATCGACGGCAGACAAAGCCCAAGCATCCTACATGTACGCACAATCCGTGGTCCCAATGTCGACTCGGACCATTATCTCAAGGCACGCATCCGCCTCTGTGCAGCAAAGAACCAACAGTGGTGCCAGATTGAGGGAAATTTCCCTTTTGAGGGACATTTTGTTGTCGTCCATATAAAAAAAGGGATTTTTTCGTTGCAGAACTGTTTAGATACCTACATATGTATAATTATAGTATAAATTAAAATAAGCACATCTCACACTGAAAAACTCCCATTCAGTGTATGAATACACACGCTTTCGCGTTAACTTAATAATATAATAATACAATGGCGCTATTATAACTCTGACGAGTTTTATGGCCGAGCTTCTCTCCCAATTCGAGGTGTGCTCCTTTTTGTTTTTTCCTACTAATTGGGTGGACCTACAGTTTTATGCCGGCTCCGAACGGCGAATGCATTTTTTGTGAGAAGCTTTTTCATGGCAGAAATACTCTCGGAGGGTATGCCGCCCACTGCCGAGAGGTGACCGCTGCTCTTAAAAAACCCAATAATTGGATTTTTACTAATTAGAAAATTTTGTTTGGCTCGGACCGTGGTTTGAACCCGAGACCTCTGGCATAGCAGGCGAGCACTCTACCCACTGCACTACAGCGGCCACTGCTGCACGCGTTAACTTATGCATTGAAAAAAGGAGTCGGTTACATATGTACATGCGTACAAGTAAACATACAGTGAACTACACTGCGTATAAGTAACTTGTTTACATAAATACACACAGGTGAAACTAATAAAAGCGTGTTAATAATTGCCACTCTTAGGTAATTTATTTTTCATTGTGCACATTCGTACTGTATAATCGAAAGAACTTTGGAGAATTGAGAGCCACTTTAAAGCTATTTTCGACTGGCCTCATTTGAAGATAAGCGTAAAAAAGTAGAAACTATTTATGAAGAATTGGAAAGAATTCAAAGCAACGCTTAGTTTAGATTTTTAAAGTACTTTATTAACTTTTTCAATGAATTTAACGCAATGTTCCAAAGCCAAAATGTACTTATACACCGACTAGGGCAAGAAGCTAAGACACGTGTTGAAAATTGCAAGAAATTTCTTAAAACCCGACTTTTTTACAATTCCGTGGGAATTACAGCTAAAAGTTTTGGAACTTCCAACTCCATATTTACATGACGTGCATAACGTTTACGTTGTTTAAGAATGCGAATATATTTCGTCAAATTTAAATTTGGAGGAAAAGATTGTATTAAAACAAAAGTATTTGCGCTTTTATGAAGCTTCTGCTTTTCAGATAATATCACGTTTTCCATTTGACGGTGTTTTCGAAGAATTGCAGTTTTTAGATCCCGATATTGTTTTTCATTTCTCTAAAAACAATCGTGTATCACTTCTTGCTCTAATTAAAAAATTATATCTTAACCTGATCTCACATCAACTTTAAAATTAACAAAAATCATATCCACTTGCATAATGCAAATAATTTGTACAACTGATACTTTTAGCTATTAGAAAAACTGTATTTGCCTGTTATATATTCTGTGGTGCAGTGGGTAGAGTGTTCGTCTGCTATGCCAGAGGTCTCGGGTTCAAACCTCAGTCCGAGCAAAACACAAAAAAAAACTTTTATAATTAGTAAAAATCCAATTATTGGGTTTTTTAAGAGCAGCGGTCACCTCTCGGCAGTGGGCGGCATACCCTCCGAGTTTATTCCTGCCATGAAAAAGCTTCTCACAAAAAATGCATTCGCCAGAGTCATCACAGTTTTAATAGCGCCATTGTATTATATTATATTATATTCTTATATTACTGAAATAAATGTGGGAAATTAGGGATTATTTTCCAATTTATGAGGGAATTTTAGCGGAGATTATCTGGCATCACTGCATGCCAACAGGACAGCAAGGAAAGTTTGAAGTCGAAAGGCTGCACATGGAGCAGACAGCCTATGAATACATCACTCGGCTCTCACTCCTGCTCTCTTATAGAAATCCTTCACCAAACGATGTATCGAAGGAATGCAAACACATCGCGAGCCGCAAAAAACACCTGGTACGATAAGGAACGTCGCAATTCCTCGGAAAGGAAGAACGTCGCCTACAGGGCTACATTGTGTGCGAGCGCAACGCGAAGTATATTGGAGCGTTATCGAACGGCGAGAAGGGAAGGGAGACGCCTTTTTCGATAGAAGAAAGGTATGCTGAATGGCGCGAGTGTGAATAGCTTGAGATGGTAGAAATGATGCTCTAAAATTTTATCAAAAAGTCAGGCTGAAGGTTTCAAGACCTGGGAAAATTCCTGCCGGAATGATAACGGCGATCTGGTAACTGGCGTCCATGATGTACTTAAGTTGTGGAGGGACAACTTCTCCTACTCGCTAGATAATGGCAACAGTGAAATTGCGGAAGGAGAAGATGTTCGACCCGAATCCCCAATAGCAGATGATGGT
Organism: Urophora cardui; assembly: GCA_960531455.1. Lineage (NCBI taxonomy): Eukaryota > Metazoa > Arthropoda > Insecta > Diptera > Tephritidae > Urophora > Urophora cardui. Next base: position 81,947,150 of record OY482670.1, on the reverse strand, counting down.
AGGAATGTTCCACCACCCGATCATGACGAAGTGCGAATAGCAATGTCTCGGCTTAAAAAAAAAAAGCCCCGGGCGCTGACGGCTTGCCAGCCGAGCTATTCAAACATGGCGGCGAAGAGTTGATAAGAAGCATGCATCAACTCCTATGCAGAATATGGTCGGACGAGCGCATGTCCGACTAAGTCTGCTCTGCCTAATCCACAGAAAAGTAGACTCCAAAATACGCGTCAATTATCGTGGGATAAGCCTCCTGAATATCGCATATAAGGTTTTAGCAAGTGTGTTGTGCGAAATACTGAAGCCCACCGTCAACAATCTGATTGGACCTTATCAGTGTGGCTTCAGACCTGGTGAATCTTCCATCGACCAGATCTTCACAATACACCCAATTCTGGAAAAAACCCATGAAAAAGGAATTGACACACACCATCGCCTTGTCGATTTTAAAGCCGCTTTTGATAGAACGAATAGGAATTGCCTATATGCCGCAATGTCTGAATTTGGCAAAACTTATAAGTCTGCGCTAAATGACGCTGACTAACACCACCCGCTCCGACAGAATTGAGAAGGACCTATATATATTCTGCCTTCTCCATGCTGGATAAAGAGGCTAAGAAAATGTGTTTGCGATCAGGGTTGGGCGCGATTCAACTAATTTTGAGTGCACTCAGCCTGCAACTACCACCCAAACCTGAGTATTACCACAAGTTATAAAAGTGTATACACTAAGTTTCGTCATCGTATATCAATTATTTGTCGAGTTTTGGGCTCCGAAATGTCATATATTCCTGCTTCTAAAATGAGGAGGTGCCATGCTCATTTTCAAAAATTTCTGTGTTTTTAGTTTTATGTCTACACTTAGAGAAAAGTTGCGGGCTAAAAACAAGCTGTGTCATACTTGAATTAAGAATTACAGAAATTAAGAGAAAATGAATAAAAATTTTCCTCAATTTTTAGAGATGGGAAACGGATATATATCCAAAATTTGGGTAAAAAAGGAAAATACCCAAATATTCACCCAAAAATTGGGTATAAATAATTTTATAGAAATGAGTACTTTTTGAAACCAAATGAATAAGTTTTTTTACAAATTTTATTAATAACGAGTAATGAATACAAATTTAAGTTTTACACAATATTACGTTAGAAATTAATTATTACATCTATATATATAACAAGTAAGGAAGCCTAAGTTCGAATGGAATCGAACATTAGATACTCAGCTGTATGCTTTCATTGTTTCTTTGCGTTTGATGGAAACACGGTGTAGGTACTTTAAATAAAGCGAGTGCTGCATAAAGTGGGCGTAGCCACGCCCATTTTCAACATTTTTATCAGTCATCGAACTAAGCATTTGAATATTATTCTTTGTGCAAAATTTCATTCCTTTAAGACTTCTAGTTACAAAGATGTCACGTTACATATTCCTAAAGGGTGTTCCAGAAATATCTTTGTTAAAAAGTAGGCGTCGTCATAAACCGATTTCAATAAATTTTTGCGTGTATATTAACTCAAATTATAGAAGTGTATAAACCAAGTTTGGTCATAATATCTCAATTATTTATCGAGTTATAGGCTAAGAAATCTCGTATATTCCTGCTTCTAAAAGAAGGCGGTGCCACGCCCATTTTCCAAAATGTTTGTGTTTTTTGGTTTATGTTCATAGTTAGACTCCTGCCATAAAATTTCAATGATATATCTTTATAGTTGACAGAGATATCGCTTAAAATGTTTTTATTGGGTCACTTTATAATACCCATATATAAAAGTGGGCGTGGTCGTCAACCTATTTTGGTAATTTTTCGTCCACGTATTTGGCTAAGTAAATATATCACGCGTACCAAATTTCATCGATATATCTTTAACGGTTTCTGAGTTATGGCTTATAAAACGTTCAATATTTTCCCCCCCGTGGCACCGCCCGTTTTCCAAAATTTTTGTGTTTTTTGGTTTATGTCCATAGTTGGACTCATGCCACAAAATTTTAGTGATAGATCTTTATATTTGACAGAAATATTGCTTAAAATGTTTTTATTAGGCCCCTTTATAGTTCCCATATATAAAAGTGGGCGTGGCCGTCAACCGATTTTGACAATTTTCAGTCAAAACATTTGTCTAAGTAAGCAAATCACGCATACCAAATTTCATCGATATATCTTCAACAATTTCTGAGTTATGGCAATAAAACTTTCAATGGTTGTCCCTTAATAAAAATTTCTTCATAAAGGCCATTTTTGCGCGAGTTAGAGTGCGTACGGACGGACGGACATGGCTCAATCGATTTCTCTTTTCACCCTGATCATTTTGATATATATAAGGCTATATCTATCTCGATTATTTCATTCTGTTACAATCCACCGTTATGAAATCAAAACTATAATACTCTGTGTACTAGTACAGCTGAATATAAAAATGGTGTAAAAAATGTTACTAACCTCATCAGATGAGAACGGCGGGACCGATTTCTGTAAAATTTTTTGTCAGTTGTTAGTATTCGCGAGGAGATGGTTCGTACGGAAGAAAATTTTGGAAAATCCCTCCGGAAAAGTCCGAAATTTGGAAAAATCGATGTGTATGTCTGTATGTGTGCATCTGTGGATGTGTGTCCTTTATAAACTCCCAAAGTAACCAACCGTTCTTTATGAAATTTTCACAGTAGATTCATGTGGTATTAGTGCATATAGTAGGGTATATAGAATTTCGAAAAAGTGGAAGCTTCCCGGAATACAGGCTTAAATGAGGACCCAGATCGATCCAGCAAGTCTTCGAGCAATATTGGTATCAAATGAAAGGTGTTAAACAGGCCTTCAACATAAAGTTATTTTGTTGGGGTAAGTGGAAAAAAATTCAACAACTATTTACAGCGAAGGTTGAGTGTATAGCTATTTCACGAAAAACCATTTTCGATCATCAGCACTCTTTTCGGAAGTGGATGCACCACTTACCCCAACAATTAAAAAATTGAATTAAAAATAAAAATTTCGTGCTAAGCACTAAAAACTCTTTCAAATAAAGTTATTTTCATTGCGATATCTAGGCCGGCTTCTCAGATATGGGTTAAAGCGTAGGACCGAGTGACCCTGGAAAGTTTCCGAGCGATATTGGTATCAAATGAAAGCTGTTGAGGAGGACTTCAACAAAGAGCTTTTTAAATAGTGATGCCTAGGCCGGGTTCCAAGGTTTGGGTAAAAGCGTGGACCCGGATAACCCCTGAATGTTTTCGAGCGATATTGGTAGCAAATGAAAAGCGTTGAGCAGGCTTACACATACAGCTTTTTTCATTGTGATTTCTAAGGCTTTTTCCCAGAGATGGCTAAAGTAGTGGGTCCGGATGGTGATGGACGGTCTCGATAAGGTAAAGGTAGGTAGCTATAGGGATATGGATAGGGATAGGAATAGGGATAGGGATAGAGATAGAGATAGGGACAGGGATAGGGATAGGGATAGGGATAGGGATAGGGATAGGGATATGGATAGGGATAGGGATAGGGATAGGGATAGGGATAGGGATAGGGATAGGGATAGGGATAGGGATAGAGATAGGGATAGGGATAGGGATAGGGATAGGGATAGGGATAGGGATAGGGATAGGGATAGGGATAGGGATAGGGTTAGGGATAGGGATAGGGATAGGGATAGGGATAGGGATAGGGATAGGGATAGGGATAGGGATAGGGATAGGGATAGGGATAGGGATAGGGATAGGGATAAAGATTGAGATTGAGATTAAGATTGATATTGAGATTGAGATTAAGATTGATATTGAGACTGAAATAGAGATAGGGATTGAGATAGAGATAGAGATAGGGAACGGGAACGGGGGAAGTAGGTTTGTCGCGGCGAATATAACTATAACTTTTATTCAGAGAATAGACAATTTTTTTATTATTCGCATTCATTAAGATGGACTTTAAAATAATGGTTAGCAATACGGTAATCAAAGGCTTTTCTTTAGGCTTCATAGGAATAAATTTTAGCGGAACAACGTCTGCCGGGTCAGCTAGTATGTATATAAAATCAAGCCTATTTCTTTGTCGCCAGCTTTCGCCCAAATGCGTCAAGGGATTTTGACCAAATTTACACACCAGCTGAGTACCTTGCCCTAGATGATTTACATATATGCATATTTTTTCAAATCCGGAAGTCGGTTCCCTAGATATAGATCAAGAGGTCAAAACATGAATTCGGCTTTCCCCTGAATATTTTTGGTCGATATTAGTATCAAATGAAAGGTATTGAACGGGGAATATAAAATAGTACTCATTGTGATTCCTAGGTCGGTCTCTAGTTAGGGGTCAAAACATGGACCCGAATGACTCGAATATTTCTGTGCGATATTGGTATCAAATGAAAGGTCTTGATGAGGACTTCGACATAGAACTATTTTGTTTGTTATGCCTAGGCCGGGTCCCCAAAAATAGGTAAAACCGTGGATCCGGATGACCCCCCGAATGTTTCTGGCCGATATTGGTATCAAATGAAAGGTATTGAGGATGACTTGAATATAGAATCCTTTTAATTGTGATTCCTAGACCGGATCTCCAGATATGGCCAAAACATGGACCCTGACCCTCAAATTCTTCTGAGCGAAATTGTTATCAAATCAAAGGTCTATATGAGGACTTCGACACAGAACTATTATAATTATGATGCATAGGCCGGGTCCCCAGATATGGGTCATAACGTGGACCCGGATGAAACCAAAAAGTGGGATTCATGGCTTCAATACAGAGATGTCCTAGATGTAATGTTCAACCTTGTTCCCTGGGTAAAGGGCAATAAAAAGGAAGAGGAAAGTCGAATGGAGTGGGAATGGGAGGGGAAGGAAACTAAAATAGAATGGGAACGCAGGGGAGAGAGAGAAATTGGGAGTGAGAAAGAGGCGACGAATGAGAGGGGGAGAGAAAAGGAGGGGTAAGGAAAGAAAAGGAAAGGGAAAGGAAAGGAAACGCAAAGGAAACGGAGATGAAAGAGAAAGGAAAAAAGAAAGTATAGGGAAAGGGAGTGGAAGTTTAAGAGAGGTCAGGTCTCCAGATGTGGGTCAAAATGTGGACCCGAATGACCCCGCAATATTTTTAAGAGATATTGGTATCAATTTCTATCGAAACTCGCTGGACGCAGAAGAAAGGGGAGACCTCCACTGCGTTGGGAAGATCAGGTGGACAGTGATCAGCTCAAAACTTCGATGCGCTGGTTTAGTTTTTCCGGTGAAATCGTATTCTTTTTACCAATCTCACTTTTCAACGCGATGGGGCACTTAAAACAATTTATTAGATGTTTCGCCATTTTATTGACATTTGACCATTTATATATCGTATCGCAGTATTTGCAAGTTACTGATTTTGTGTTACTTCCATTTGACGTGAAATGCTTACATATATTTTGGTGTTTGGATCTTCCTATAGCCCAGCCTTAAACAATTCAATTCACGATTATTAATCAGTATTAAGCTATCTAATTCTTATTTATCTTTTATATAAATTCCATTCAAATTATTACATATGTATGTATCTTACAGCACAAGTTCATAAATACATAAATAATTTTAATAATTTTGCAAGCAAATAATTACTATTTCAGTACAGATAAAGTAAAATTTGCTAAAGTTATTAAATTATTTGCGGTTTCCCAAATATACCCTTGAGTTGGGTATTTATTTGGGAAAATACCCTTTTTTACCCTAATCAAGAACAGTATTCTTGAAACAGGATAAAAATCTTAAACAATCTTGATGTAAGCATGAAATTCTTAATTTAAGAATACTAGGGCAAAGTTTAAAAAAAAAATACATATATATGTATATGTATGTATGTATGTCATTTTGGAATGTTTTCATTTATTTTTTGTGGAAATAGAAATTTTTTATTCAGAAAAATACAATTTACATTGCAACATGGAATAAATTAAAATATTTTTATTACGTATGTATGTACATACATACATACATATGTACGTTTGATTGGACGAGTGCCAGGCGCATGCACATTAAGCCGTATCACGAAAATAAAGTTTGCGTGTGTCAGTTTTATTTGAACACTTACGTCGAAAAAATATTTAAGGTGTAAAAATTTTTTTTAGGCCCGCGTTAAAAACAGCTAAATCGCGTTTTTTGTAATAACTTCTGTCGTTGGCTCCGGGAAATAGCGAATTTAACGCACCCCCAAACCTAGAATACCAATAGGCGGTAATTTGATGGTATAAATTGAAAGATGGAAGTGGAGGTGGAGGTGGTTTATTTCTGTATAAAATACCAAAAAAGAAAACTACATATATTTTATCATACCTACCAACTAAAATGGCGGTTCGTTCAATTTCACTCAGAACGTGGGAAAAGACAGGCAGCGTTAAGTTTACATTTAGTGTTGCCAGATCAAATAAATGTTCGTTCGTTATAATTTTATTAAACACAGGGCGTTCTGTGACATCCCGGCCCCCGTGGATCGCTAGATTCACCACACTCAACGTCCAGAGCGGCTAACTTTGATACGGCTCTTCTTTTCATTCCGGAATTCGTACGCACGTCAGCCTGGCGGAACTGTCCTTCGAATGATACAACCGCTCTACCACACCGCGGCGCCATTCCCTTCTCGGTACGTTGGGGTCACACAGGAATACTAGCGCTCCTTCCTTCAGTGGTTGCGTAGGTTGACACCACATGGAACGACGAGTTAGAGTCGGAAGATATTCCAGTACCCACCGTTTCCAAAAGTGATATCGTAGTTGGCGTGCCACTCGCCACTGCTGCCTTATTACCACTGACTCTGTCGGTATATCAGCCACTCCGGGTACATTTGCTGTGTTGGCTGATCCCAATAAAAAATCTTTCGGCGTTAACGGCTGTTCCTGGTTGGGAGAGATGGGCAGGTGCGTGAGAGGCCGTGAATTTATGATGTTTTCTGCTGCAATTAGAAAGCAATTCAGCGTATGCTCACGGGGCGCGATCCCTTTAAGCGTTTGGCGCAACACACGCTTGACACTTTGCACCATTCTCTCCCATAAACCACCTTCGGCTGGGTTGAATGGCGAATTGAAAACCCAGTCGATACCTCGTTGCGATAATCCTCCCTGCAAGCGCTCACAGTCAAAAACCTCAGTAAACTTCTTCGCTTCGTTGTTCACGTCGACAAAGTTCTTTCCGTTGTCCGACCGCAACCTCACGGGCACTCCTCTGCGATTGACGAAATTACGAAGTACGATGATGCAGGCATCGGTGCTCAAGTCATGTGCCAACTCCAGATGCACTGCCCGTGTGGTAAGACACGTGAAGAGCGCCACCCACCATTTTTCGGTGCTCCGTCGCACTGTCACGTTGAGCGGTCCAAAGTAGTCCATGCCCGTATATGTGAACGGCCTAACGTAGGGCGTGAGTCGATCCACCGGCAACGGACCCATCAATGGAGGCACCGGCGACATACGTTGCAATTGGCGACGATGTTTCGTAGAAGCGTTCGCAAACGCGGTACCCAATAGTCCTGACGAATAGCGCAAATCGTGGCTTCGGCATTTTGATGGCCCATGATGACATGATGATGTCTTGTTATCAGAGTCGTGTATGCGTGATTTGGCGGCAATATGATGGGTCGTCGTGAGCTTATTGGGAGCCAACTGGCTGCATCTATATGCCCACGGACGCGCAATACACCATTCTCATCTAAGTACGGCAGCAGCTGCACCAACGTGCTTTGGCTTGAAATGTTTTCCCCATTTTTGATTTGCTGAATATCCTCGCGAAACGATTGGTTCTGGACAAGGCGGCATAGGGCGCATTTGGTTGCTTCGAGGTCACCAGCATCAAGACCATGAAGACTCCTGACTTGAGTTGGGCGGCATATTTTAGTGAAGAGTATGACCCAAGCCATCGTTCTCAGCAACCTGCTATACGAGGAAAAACGGTTAAAATCGATTACATTTTCATTTACTATGGTCAGAATGTGTGGTGGACGCAGCTATCGTCCTGGCTATCCGTTTCGCCAGAAATTGCATCCTCAGTTGGCCAGGCATGCTCTTCTTCCATGAGAAATGATGGGCCTCGTACCCAACGCATCGCAGGACCGAATACAATGTTATGATTGGCGCGAGTGGCTTCGTCGGCCACATTCTCCGTTGTGGGTATCCACCGCCACACAATGGGTGATTGCGGCCAAAAATAAATTCAAAATTAAAGTATGAGTAAAAGCATTTTTTTAAATAGAGATCGACAGATATATCAAATTGTAATAAAAAAGCTTATATAAAAATTTTTGAGTCTCTTTTCGTTTAGCCGTACAGGGTGCCCAAAGTTGAGCAAAAAATAGGTTCTTTTATTTCTCAATGAACACACCTCATACAAAATGCTCTATCTCATTTAATTCTTAACATACGAACTCGAGTAATACATCATTACATAGATGATGATTTTCTCTTTCAGAAATTATAACTTAGTTGTAAATACCGTTCACTATTGAATTTATATGAATTTTCAAATATTGACAAAAAATGTCTATAAGAAAAAAATTTTGGGCGACTTTGAATAAAAAAATTAAAAAAACAAAAAATATGACCTCCTCAAATTTTTTTTATGCTTTGAAATAATATATTCTTAATCAAACTACATTTTCATTTTGAAAATCCACTTGCTCCATTTGCTTTTATAATTTTTTTCCCATTGGCCTAAAACTGCGTTTTTGTAAACGCATTAATTATCTTAGTTTTGACATTATGAAAAACGTTTATATTTAGGCGAATAAGAGAATATTTCTTTATCGTCTTGCAGTAAATGGTGCATACTTTCAAATTATGAGGTACTCTTTTTTATCAGCGTTAATTCATATCTTTGACAGCTTTTTTCTTTTGGAATATTAAAAAAAAATGTGTAAAAATTGTAAAACTTTAAAATGAAATTAAAAAAAAACATAAAATATGACCTCCTCAATTTTTTAATATTTCATAGTCCTAAATGTCTTTTATAAACAGGAGAAAAAATCGTAAAAATTCGTTTGCTCCATTTTGTTTTATGAACATTTTTATGGAAGGTATTTTTTGAGTTTTCGTACATTTTTCCCATACAAAATGCCCAGAAGTATGCTTCAAAAAGTTAAAATTTTTTTGTATGGGGAATATTTGTCAAAATGGTGAAACTTAAATATCGATATTTCCAATTCTAATTAAGGTATTCGGAGAAACTAAATGCTGTTTTCAAGGGTAATGATTGTGCTTTCAACTGGTTTAACCGAATTTGAGTGGAAAGTAATTACATAAAAGATATTAAGCAGGGAATAGAGCCAAAAAACGTGTTTTTTGCCTATTTGGGCATGAATATCTCAGAAACTAGAACCAATTTGGAAAATCTGACTCCAGATTCGGGTTTAGCACACTGAAATCCTTTAGAAAAATGTAATTTCATTTCTGGTATAAAATTTTTTTTAAACGCGATATTTTTGTATGAAAGTTTTATGATAAATGATTATAACATACTTAAAAGTGCATATATTTTTAATTTAAAAACTGTAAAGTGCTTTACCCCTTTTCCAAAATGATTAATACATTTGATTTATATTTCAAAAGTGTATACACTAATCAAAATTGAGCATTTTAGCTATAATAGTTAGGAAAATGCTGAAATTTCAAAAATACCGTTATATGGGAGGTAGGCGTATTTGTGGGTGGATTTTGTTCAAATTTTCACAGTTTACTAATTTCGACCAAAAAATCTTAAGTTCCGAGTTTCAAGATTCTAGCTCAATTATTACTATTTTTGGCCGCGTTTGTATGGAGGTGCCCCCACTGAGCGCCAGTCTGACACTTGAGTCGAAGCTAAAATTTCTGCGATTCTGTGCTGCACGAACGGTTTGTATTTCCGATGCTCACTCCGAATCCATTTAATGACTGTGCCCGAGTCGCTCCAAAGAAAACGCTTATCGATTTTAAAGGAGTGTGCTTCACAAACGGCTTGCTGTAATCGCACTCCTAAGACGGCGGCTTGAAGCTCTAGGCGCGGTATGGTTAGGGTTTTCATTGGAGCGCACTTCGTTTTGGCGCATATGAATGCGACCTCTACTTCTCCTCGAACATTTTTTGCCCTCCAATACGTGATGGCGGCAAAGGCGTTTTCGCTGGCGTCGACAAAGGTGTGTAACTGTAGGCTTTCCGGCGCACCATTGCGGAAATAAAATCGTGGGCAGGCGTACTCGACTACTGCTGGCAGTTGCTTGCGCCATTTTTCCCACAACGAGGCTATATCTGATGAGAGAGGATCATCCCAACTTGTCGCATGCCTCCACACCTCACGCATTATGAGCTTCGCACCGACTACGAAATTGCCGAGGAACCCCAGTGGGTCAAACACCGACATGACCACACTGAGGAGCGTCCTCTTCGTAGGATACCTATCGCCGTTCATAACTGCTTCGCTAACTTTATTGAATTTCAAACTGAACTTAAAACAATCTGTCGTGGAATTCCAATGCAGACCAAGTACTCTTTCATTACCAATGACATCCTTTCCGCCGATGGTTTTATCGATATCTGTGCCGTCCAACGCTGAGATCACTTCAGCAGAATTCGATGTGAAATTGCGAAGTTCAAACCCGGCGTTTCCGTGAATCTCCCTTACTTGTGCCGCAACGGCGATTGCTTCCTGTGGCGAGTCGAAGCTATCCACCAAGTCGTCTACGTAGTGGTTTTCCAAAATCGCTGTTATGGCTCGTGATGTGTAACGATCGTCGTACCTGTGCTCCAAGGCGTTCCGCTTTTTAATATAATGAGCCGCGCAAGGCGAACAAGCGGCTCCAAATGTCATGACGCACATCTCGTAAACCTCAGGTGGTTGAGAAGAATCTCCATTGCGCCATAAGAATCGCTGGGCGCATCTGTCTTCCGGTCGTATTAAGACTTGGTGGAACATCTCCTTGATGTCTCCACATAATCCCACGGCACGTTCTCGGAAGCGGAATAGAATTGACGGCAACGGTCTATATTCTTGAGGCCCTTTCAGCAGGCAGCTGTTGAGGGAAATACCATTGACCTGGGCGGCGGCGTCAAATACGAACCGAAGCTTCGCAGGCTTGTTCGGATTTACCACAGCAAAATGTGGCAGGTACCATGTGCATGGCGGCGACAAGGCGGCTTCCGATGTCGTGAGCTTGCGTGCATAACCCTTCTCCACGTAGCTAGTGATTATCTCCTTATATGCGATGGCAAACTTGTCGTCACGGCTCATCTTCCTCTCGACGCTCTTTAACCTATTGAGCGCCATGCCAAAGCTGTCAGGCAATCGAATATTTTCGTGCTTCCATAAAAGTCCAGTCTGATAATGTCGTCCTATACGGCACGTTGTTGACTCTAAAATGGCTCGGGCGCGCATATCGTCCGCACTTTCGATAGGCGGCGATGGCCTTACACCAAAATTCTCCGTTTCAAAAAACGACCGTATGTTAGTAGGACCGAAGACCACCCAACCCAATTCCGTTTTGGCTGCAAACGGACCATGCTTCTTCATTGTGATAGTGGTCGATGCCAGACCCAAATGGCAATTGTCGATGCCGATGAGGAGTCGGGGTGTTGCTCCTGAGTGCGGCTGCACTGGCAGTTGACACGCCGCCTTATCATCCAACTCCAAATCGCTACGATTAAGACTCTGGGTTGGCAACTCCAGATTGCGAACGGCGTGGACATTCTGCAGTTTGTACTTCTTCGTCATACCGGCGCCGCTTATTTGTAGGTCGACTAATATGGAAGGATCTCGTACCTCATGTCCTCCAAACCACTGTACATTCAAACTATATGGCTTTCCTTTCACATTTAACTCCTTGGCGAGGTTGCTATCCATCATCGTTATAGATGAGCCTTCATCAAGTAAGGCATATGTATCGACGCGGCGTTGCTTCCCGTACACTGTGACTGGCAGGATGCGGTAGAGAATCTTATTTTTCGGAGAATTAGTAGAACAACTCAGCACTGTTGCTTCCTTATCTCTGGGCGGTTGCTGGCGATCGCTGGTTAATGGTGACGTAGACCTTGATGTAACGATGGCAGTACTGCGTGATGACGATGACGATGTCGATGGAGCTGACGCAAGACGTGTCCGAGACTCGTGGAGTAACTTATGATGTACCTTAGTGCATCCCTCGATTCCGCAAACCTTACGCCTTTTACAATTACTAGTGATGTGACCCATGTTTAGGCAGGCAAAACATAATCTTCGAGATTTAACTTGGGTCCATCGATCGGCTACCGTGGCTTCGAGTAGACGTTTGCAATCAGCTGGCTTATGCTGACCTTGGCATATCGGGCATCTCCTCGAAGTCGTTTCATCCACATGGAGTACTGTGCGGCGTTTAGGCTCACGAGCGGCAAATTCATCGTTGATCGTACATATAACGTCGGCAAGTGTAGCAAGCCAACCGTTAAAATGTAGTACGGTGGCTCGCGTTGGCAAAGTGGTGGCATATCGACCCCACTCAATTATTTTACTCATGGGTAATTTGGCAATAAGCTCATCGAGCAACATTGGGTTGGCAATATGGTGGTCGGCACCGGCGGACTGCAAAAGGGCACAGATGTTTTTTACCTTTGTCGCAAACGATATAAGCTTCCCTAAAGTATTCTCCGAAATTGGCATTATTTCTTTGACCTGCGCTAACTGACTGCGAACCAGTTGTTCTGGTCGCCCAAACCTAAACTTCAATTGTTCAATTATGCAACCTACATTATTCGGGTGAATGAGTAATGACTTCACCGTTTCGCGGGCATCAGCCTTAAGGCACTTTTATAGTCGTTGATTATTGTCAAAATTACTATATCCGTATGCCGCTGTCGACTCCATAAAAGCGGCGTAAAATACAGGCCAATCTTCAGCCCGACCACTAAACTCAGGCAAATCTAATAATTTTTTAGGGTAGTTCATATGATAGGGTACATACTGTAGATTAGCATTAACGCCGTTGACTAAAGGCGTTGACGTCGGCGCGAACGACGGTTGCGACGAAAATATGCTATGCGGCTGCGGCGCTGGAACGTTGATGCCACCGCTGTTGGCTAAAGACGTTGGCGTCAGCGTCGGCCCAGCCGACGACTGCGACGAAAATATGGTATGTGAATGCATGGTTGAGGGCGTTGTATTGGGCTGAGAAAAGGGGCTATAAAAATGCATAGAGGATGAGGGCGGTGCCCGTGAGATATCTATAGATGGCGTAGAAGTACCCGAATGACCGATAATTGACATTGGCAGCGACTGAGAATGCATCTGCGTTGACTGCGGCGGCACTAGCAGTGCTTGCGTTGACTGTGGCAGCGTTAGCTGCGACTTCTCGACGACGCTGCTGGCATATGTAATGGCAGAACTACCGTTTCCCATAAGCGCTGACCTAAGAACCTCGTTCTGGGCTTCCCGCTCCCGTAACTGTACCAGTGTGGCTTTAAGATGGAGCTCCAAACTGGCTAATCGACTTTCAAAGTCGTCGTAGTTATGAGCACCGGGATTCTGCTGAGCTTGGCTTGAACCCGGCAGAGAACCCGTAGTTGCACTCACTTGGCAGGCCGAGACGATTGGCGCTCCATTATTGGTACTTATATGGCCAGTTACGGGGGGATTACTGGGCGCAATTGACATAATGACAGAACTTGTACTTACTGTGCTTGCAGGTATGCTGGGCGATGCTTCAAGAATTGGCGACAATATTGAGTTCTGATCCATATTAACGCTGTCCATAATACGGGCGCTTCTGCGTGGTGTCGTGCGTTTCAGAGGCATGTGACGGTGAGGAAAAATGTATAACGCCGTCGGCAATTTGTTGCTTCAGATTTAATACGCCAAGCTTATGCAGGCAGATTAATAAAAACTATGGCTTATTTGATTAAAATAGAGACTATATGCGTCAATTAATTAAATAATTATGCAACTTTGATATGACTGTGGCTTGAGGTGGCAGACGTCACAGTCCCTGTGGCTTTGCAGTGGCAGAGACGTTGCAGTGGCTTTGGTTTGCGGTGGCAGAGATGTTGCAGTGGCTTTAATTTGGCGTTAAAATTGTAAAGGCTTACCTGTGACTGGAACAGTGGGAATGGCTGTGGTGCTACTGTGAGTGTATGGTAGAGCGGGCTGGCATAAATGACTAAAAACATGAAACACGAAACATGCATGAACATAACCTCACTGCTATTGGAAAAATATTCGCTGCTGCTTTGGCATAAAGTTGTCGGCAGAGTGACGTCGGCAGCGCAGTAAATTTAACCGGAAAAATTTCGAATATAAAATAAGTTGGTGCATTTAAAACGACATGGGCTCGCTGCTGTTAGCAAATATCCCATTTTGGTGCTGGTAGTGAATGTGCCGGCAGAATAACGTCGGCAGTGCAATAATTTTCACCGGCAGCGGCACAGGCAGCAACGTGTGACTTGGTGTAATAGTCTTCAAGCAGAGAAGTGGCCGTCAGAATAAATTTGTAAAATTGTAGCAAATTTGCAAGCAGGCAATGTAATAAGTAGGGCAACCAAAAAATGCTTCAAAAAAATTAAAACATGCCACAAAAAAGGCAAAATATGCCAATAAAATATGACATATAAATCAAAAATATGCCCCAGAAAATTGCACAAGACATCGGAAGTGTGTTTCTGTAACAAATTCGGGAAAGTTTTCGTTAAATTGACGCCACAGCCCAACTAGCACCTAAGTAGCAATGACGGATACGGGAACCTTAGGAGCATTCACTAAATGTATGACTTCGGTGAGAAATTAACTTTGTTTGACAAATTCCCAGTCGCTCCATGGTAATTTCTACCTATAATTGTTACTTTAAAGTTAAGTGGATTTTTAGTGACATTACCGGTAGTAGAAACGTCGTGGTTACTAGTAAAAGTACCTCGAAGTTTTTAAAACTTATACGTGTCAAATAATGGTAGCGGCGACAAATTCATGTTACTTAAATGCAACTTTAAAGTGACAGCTACTTTATATAATAATAATACAATGGCGCTATTATAACTCTGACGAGTTTTATGGCCGAGCTTCTCTCCCAATTCGAGGTGTGCTCCTTTTTGTTTTTCCTACTAATTGGGTGGACCTACAGTTTTATGCCGGCTCCGAACGGCGAATGCATTTTTTGTGAGAAGCTTTTTCATGGCAGAAATACTCTCGGAGAGTATGCCGCCCACTGCCGAGAGGTGACCGCTGCTCTTAAAAAACCCAATAATTGGATTTTTACTAATTAGAAAAATTTATTTGGCTCGGACCGTGGTTTGAACCCGAGACCTCTGGCATAGCAGGCGAGCACTCTACCCACTGCACCACAGCGGCCACAACAGCTACTTTATAGCAACAGTAATAGTTTCGGTTACGTTTTTGGGACGTTAATTGCCCGCTTAATGTCACGAAACTTGTAGGTAATATTCGGTGGTGATAATAAGGTATCCATTACCTATAAATCACGACCTAATTGCCAACGGCTACTACAAAGTGCATGTTACTTCTCAGGCTCACCATGAAGTAAAAAATTCTATCTAGTGCCGAGTATGTATTACGTATAAAATTGTTCTAGTAATGGCGTCTGTTAAAGCCTTAAAAAAAGAAAAAAAATATCGCCATTCCACTACATTTTACAGAAAGTTAAAATATGCAAACGCAAATGCCTATGGCTGTGAAAGTGCGAAACATAATTTGAAAATTTCGCACAAACCAACGCTAATAAAAAATAACATACCAAAAGAAATGAATGGGGCGAGTAGCTCCCAAAGCATTGCAGATAAATATAAAATAAGTAGCGATGACGACTACATTAGTGATTTCGATGAATGTTGTCAGAAGATGAATGGCAAAATATTACTTTTGATGATGATACAAACCAAAACGCTATTATCTCACAAATTTCATTGCTGGAAGAAGAACCCTTCCATTGGTTTTTAATGTGGACGGACTTCCACAGTTTAATTCATCACCAATACAATTTTGGCCAATCTTGTTTAGAATTGAAAATATGATAAACCTAAAACCAATGGTCGTAGCCATTTATTGTGGGGATACTAAGCCACCTTTAAAAGAGTTTTTCAGGCAGTTTGTTGATGAGTTGAAGAGTATTGTGCAACATGGCGTTCGTATTAATGGATACCAGATAAGAATCGTTATTAGATATTTTGTATGCGACACCCCAGCTAGAAATTTTATTAAAGGTAAATTTAAAATATGCTTATACATATGTTATACATGCACATACATACAAATCAAGTTTATGCATATTAATGTGTTTTAGGTACAGTTGGATTTAATGCTGCTCATGGTTGTATAAAATGCACAATACGTACGCTTCTTCTGCATCCGTATCAGTGCACTGCGATAGCTGTTTTTCAATTACCAATGCATCCTTGAAAATGGGAATGCCGGAACATTTAAGAATGCAATTATACTGGGACCATTCTTCCTCCGGCACACTAGATGCATTCGAGCGCAAAATTTCCCTGGCCGATTGCCAAGGTGATCCGGCCACAATAACATACCATCTTTTTCCCATTTATGCGGAACTGCTGCAAAATACACCCCATTCTTTTCCCACGTGGAGACTACTTTAAAGAATTCCATGTTTCCTAGAAAACACAATAAATAGTAAAGTTATTAACAATTATTTGTTAGTATTTACCTTTTTCTTTAAAAATTGTCACCGACGATGCGTCAAACAGCTGTTCGCCGGAGTTCCACAAGGTAGTGTTTTGGGCCCCATTCTATATTTAATATTCACAGGTGACTTGCCCACTAATGAAAATCTCGTTACTTCAACATTTGCTGATGACACAGCAATACTTAGTGCGCACTCAAATCCCTCAACGGCTGCCAGACGGTTGCAAAGCCATCTAAGAATTGTGGAACAATGGCTTTCAGATTGGAGAATTAAGGTCAATGAATCTAAGTGTGTACAAGTCACTTTTACTCTAAAAAAAGATACCTGCCCCTCTGTCTCAATTAATGGCAAAATAGTAACCCAAAAAGATTACGTCACCTACCTTGGTGTTACCTTAGACAGAAGGCTTACTTGGAAATATCATATTGATAATAAGATAATGCAAGCAAAGCTGAAAATAAGCAATTTACAATGGATCATTGGTCCAAAATCTAAATTAAGCCTAGACAACAAAATACTTTTATTTAATATGGTGATAAAACCATCCTGGATATATGGAATACAGCTTTGGGGTTCAGCATCCAAATCTAGTCTAGAAAGAATACAAAGGCTACAATCTAAGATACTAAGATCAATATGCCGGGCGCCTTGGTACGTGAAAAATTCCACTATACACAGGGATCTAAAGATTAACACAGTTGTTGAAGAAGTAAAAAATATACAAACTAACTACGCCACAAGACTAGGCAATCATCCAAACATACTGGCTAAAAGCCTGTTAGAACAGAGATACCCCAGGCGGTTAAAGAGAAAGGATATCCAGCTAAATTGTGATCAAGGCTAGAGCCACTTTAAACTTCGAATAGCCTATCCTATTAGGCCGTAAAACCTCTAAATTACAAAAAGCAGCTTACTGAAATTCCTTCCATTCAGAAAGCTACAACAGCATTTACTAATACATGTGTATAACATATATATGATTGTGTTCCGGAAGAGCCTATCCCATTAGGCCGATAAAATTCCTAAGTTCATACACGCAGCTTATTGGAATTCCTTCCATTCCGAAAGCTGCAACAGCACTTACTAATGCAACACACGATTGTGTCATCGATAAGCCTGCCCTGTCAGGCCGTACGAACTTTTAATACTATACAATCAGCTGCTTGGAATTCCATTCCATTCCATTCCGACGGCAAAAATACATGTATAATGAAAATGAATAACATAATAAACGAATATAAAATAAAATAACGTACATACTCTTAGTAAAAACAAAAACATTCACATACCATAATAAATGTATTCATAAGTATTTATTTTATATCAAATAAAATTTTCATCCATATGTTATTTGAAGCAGTGGCAACGAATAACGTCATTGTGTTCTAGGTTAAGATTCTATAAAAATTGTCATATTCTCCAAGAATGATACAATAAAAACTATATCCGAGAAAAAAAAAAAAAAAAACAGCTGTTTAATCGTGGTTGCCACAGTGCAATTAACATCGAAAATTGGTAATTTTTTCGCCGTTGGTAATTTCGTAAATTTCAAATGCGTTATTAAAATTAAAATTCTTAATAAGGCCGTGTGTGAATCGGTAGAAAATAACACGACGAGTAAATATTTGACAGATATAAGGTGAATAACATTTTACTAGCCGATAGGACTACATAGGAAAATTTCAAAGTTCTTGATTATTTACAGTAAAATAACGGTATGCTCTCATTTCGTTGTCATGGAATTTATTTTTGACATCCATTTTTACATTTTTTTTTTATTAAAATAATACTTTTCTACGGTACAATTTGATCCTGAGTTTTCTATACATTTTTATATGCCACTATACGGTACATTCTATGCATATTTTACCAATACCTACACATCTGCAGTAGCAGCGCATTGGCGGCGAAATAGATGCAAGCCCATTCACGGGTAGAACATGCATAGAATATACCCGTGCAGTGGCATTGTGCGAATTGGCTGTATTTACTTGATGGCCTATAACTTTTCCATTTTACAATCGATTTTCTTCGTTGATAGCTTATCTTTTTGCCAATTGAATGGAGCTTGTTTTAAAGATATTGCCTGACAAAGCCAATTTTTTCTTCAAATTTTCGCAAAAAATTGAAAATTTTCGAATTTACTCATCTATATTTCAGAAACTATAAGACCTAGAGAAAAATGTTATAGGAGCCAGGGCCGCCGAGAGAAAATCCGGGCCCGTGGTCAAAATAACTACGGGCCCCTATACTAAATGAACAAATTCTCAAAATCAAAATTCAATGAATATATAGTTACGAATTTTAATACATTAATACAGATCAAGTAAATATGTTTACATAGAAATATACATATTAGGGTGTGTCAAATGTATTGTCAAAAGGCACATCCAGTTTCCGAATCCATGGGTCATACTGAGTAATATTGTCCAAGGGACCATAGGTCTGAATGAATTCTGTTTAAATACATATTGCTTTATTTGTATGAAATAAATTTCTTTAAATTGGAATACAAATATTTGTTGGTAATAATTTAGTATATCAAAAGACTGATTCTGCTGAACGCTTTAGTGAAACAGCAATCGAATTCAACTGTACGAAGCACCAAAGCAAATTTTAGCTTCGAAAGCTTTGTTTGTTTTCGGCGTATCGCTGTTTACATACATACATACACGTACATATGTACATATATGAGCATTTCCTGGGCGTTTCGGACGGTATGTTCGCACGATTTTTTGAACTCTTGAGGCAGAAATATCGCGAAATATTGTATAGTTTTATGATAAAGGGAAAGATTTACGCCACGGATAATGATTAAAGTATGTTAGCGACAGAAATTTAGTTTAATGCCTCTGTTTTAGCTACTTTTAAAATATGGACGTGTTTTTGTAGCGTCCGGAACGCAGTTTAAGTGGCTTACACAGAGGCATTAACCTAAATTTCTGTCGGTAACATACTTTAGTCATCAGCTGTGACCTAAATCTTTCCTTTTATCATAAAACGATACAATATTTCGCGATATTTCTGCCTCAAAAGTTAAAAAAATCGTGCGAACATACCGTCCGAAACGCCCAGGAAATACCCATATCGCTGTATAAGAATTTGCATCATACCGAATTTTTCTGTTGCAACAGAAAACGAATTCAAATTTATGCTGCAAAGTCGACGCCAAAAACCAACAATTCCTTAAGTGGGATGCTGACAGGTTAAGAGATTTATAAAATTTGTTGAAATTTAAAATGATTGCTATCTACGAAAGGTGATTAAAGGTGTTGTTTGTTTATTTTCTGTAGCAAAAACTTGGATATCATTTTAAGATTCCCGGGCCCTCTAAAGCCCGGGCCCGGGGCAATTGACCCCCTCAGCCCCCCCCCCCTCTCGTCGGGCCTGATAGGAGCCATGTGTAGGAAATTTAATTTTCTTTCGTTTGGTGTTAGTCCAACATATAGGTCAATGCGTTAAAGAGACATACTGGATTAAGTGGAGCCATTGGCCAAATAACGGTAAATTGCCGATATCTCAAAAAACTTCCCATAGAATTAAAAATGAATCCGATTTTCGGAATCAGCGACCGATTTTACATATAGATAGTATAGTGGCGTTCAAAGTATTTTTTGGCTGTAGAGCAGTGTTATTGTTGATTGTACATAAATATTTACAATCAAAAGTATACCAATAAATTTACAATTCTACGCATATTGGTTTTTAAATCAATGACTGCATTTTGAACCTGTTGGTATTTTATTCTGGATATTTTTGCGAGGTGCGTGACAGCCGTGTTTAAAAAATATAAGCACAGGGTTGATATAAGCAAGTTCCAATTAGGTAGTCATAACTTTTCCGCTACTTTGAAGTCACGTTATAGTGGCATTTGTTACTTTATGGGAAATATGACTTTGAAGTTACATATTTCCAGTAGTCGTTACTAGTTACTAGTTTTAGTAACTTTGAGGTCGTGATTTTTGGTTAATACGACTACACAGTTATTTGTTATAAAATGCGCCATATTTCTTTGTAAATATGACACAGTCACTGAATTAATAAATTGAAAAATGCCATATTATTAGAATTTATGCACCGAAATTACTAGGTTAATAAATAGTAGTCATTTTTAAGTACCAAAGAACCACTAAACAGTGTTTTGGCATCTAGGTATGCGATTTTTTTGCATTCTGGTGGATGTCAATAAAATAAAAATTTTCATAAAAATGAAAATTCGAATGGCGCATGAAAAATTTAAACCTATCTCACCATATTTCACAATAGATTTTCATTCGCATTAGTTTTTTGATGCAAATTGTCGCAAAACCATACCTTTCATTATCATTATTATTAATACGAATTTATTATGTTGCCATTTTAGTCTCCAAATTACAGAATGGACAAGTTTCACATACGTGTATCTGAATATAAAATGAAACAAATATAAAATAAGCAAATAAGTTGAAAGATGCAGCAAACCAAAAGTAAAAAAGGGAAGAATATATGCTAAGTTCCCTGAAAGTGGTACTAACCATGCTGTCACGTCGCCACTACGTATCTAAAACGACAATGGAACGTTGCCGAACACGTTGCGGCGACGACTCTGGAACGTTGTGGTTACCGAAAATCATTCCCCATTTTGGGCGTAAACACGTAATAAGAACGTTCCTATTACGTGCCTATGGCTAGTGCCACAACACTTTAAAGTAAAAACATTGGTCGTAGTTACGTTTCAACGACTATTTGTGCTAGTTGGGAGTAATATGTTCCATACTTTTTCACCACCTAAAAATACGGTGCGGCGTCTGTTAGAAATAAAAGAATATAATCTCTATTGAAGCCTTCTCCCAAAAGTTTTACAGATTCATCGAAAAGCCGAGCAATTGTTTTTTTGATTTGTAGCTTCCAATACTGCAACGTTCAAAAGAAACTTTTGCTTAGATATATCAAAGTTTTCATGTAAAATTCCGACTATAACATTTGTAGTTTCATCAATCGCAATCCAAATAAAGTGGTCTTTTAGTAGCGATTGTATATTTTCCATAGTATTGCTATATAGTTGCTTAACATAAGTAGTTCGAAGGCTTGTCTCACATGGTATTTTCTGGGAAACCCATTTTTCAAAAAACTGCACTAGATTTATGTTACGTATTTTATATAAGGGTATATCTGCACATACAAATGCTTTACACATATCCTTTGCGAATTCGACATATGACGGTGTCAAGCTATTCGCTACAAAGCTTTGTGATTGTGGCAAATTTAGTGATCGTTTGAGTTTGATGTGCTTTTCACTCTGCACATGCTGCTTTACAAGAAATGTTTTCTTGAATAATACGGTCTTGCTGCATAACTTGCAAATAAGCACCTCATCGTCAGTTTGAAGATCGGGAAAGTCCTTAACGATCTGTTTCAGCTTTCCCGAAATAGTTTGTTTAGCTTTTGGCATTATCTGTAAGAATTTGCATATGTACATACATAAATGTATATATTTTCAATCTTTATTTCAACAAGCACTTACCGTTTCTTAAAATAAGAAAACGCTAGTAAAAAACAAAACCAGAGAATGAAAAAACAACTGAAATTTTTCAAGTGCCGTTATAAAATGAGATTTGCATAAATGTTTCGATAGTTCGATAATTAAATCGAAAGATGTCCAAGGATATGGTTGCATTTTTGCGCACTAATTCTTTATAACTTAGCAGAAATAATATGGCCCGGATTCACCAACGTGACTAAAGCTAAAACTAAGTTTTGACTTAAGTTAGCCCAGATTTGGGGCTAACTTACTTTTGGGTTTCACCAACTAGTCTAAGAAAATAGTTTTGCAACCAGCAACCCTGTCAGCTTTTATGGTAAATACTGTTTTTTTTTGGTTGTTTTGGTTGCTGTATTTGCTCATTTTTTTGTCATATTCGCTCTTTTGGTTGTTGAATTTGCTAAAGCGACTCAAATTCTTAGTTTATTTTTAGTCAAGAAAGCTGACTAACTTGTGACTTAGCTCAGTTGCATGGTGAAACTGAAAACTTAAAAAAATCGGCTTAACTAAGTTGAGACCGGTTGGTGAAACCGGGCCTATGATTTTCCTCAAAGATGTAAAATATGACAAAATATGCATTTACAACATTGTTGAACGAAAGAGCAATACGGAGCAAAACGGAGCTGCTCGGCTACACATACGAGTCGTGTGTGTGCTGCTAGCAAGCAATTGCGACGCCTACAACCAATTAGTCTGCGCTTGAATTTCATGCTGTGTACATCGATCACGCAAAGAATTTTTTTCTTTTTTCTGAGCAATCCCTGCAAAAAATGCGATTAATCCGGGATGTGTCCGGGATCAATCGCAAGGGAGCATGCGACTAATACAATTTTACATCCCTTTATATGGAGTGAATTGATCGCATTTGTTCGAGCATGTCCTATGAAGAGACTAATTGTTCAACTTTTATACCCGAAGGGGTACCAATGTAGATTAATCACTAACATACCGAACGGGTACAAATGTAGATCAATCGCTTTCATCCCGAACGGGTACAAATGTAGATCAATCGCTTTCAGCACGAACGGGTTAAAAAATTGTAAATGTTCATGCATACTTAAATAAAGATTATATAATGTTTTACTTTTGTAAAAAAATCTCAATAAATAAATTTAAAAAATTGTAAGTTTTGAGTATGCATTATATGAGCGTAATGAAAAGGATTTTTTCATAGGATATTTTAGGCAACATTTTGTTAAAATTGTTATTAAACAAGTAAAAGCGTGGCTGTCTTCGGCCGTACCGAAGACTTCATACCTTTCATGAGTGGGGAAATGAAAAGTTACCTATGTATGTACATAGCCGGATTAAGTTTAATTTATAATTTTAATTCTGTGGGTTATTTATGGAAACATTTATTAGAAAAAATGGTGTCTTGGCTATTTAAATGGAGGAGTTATACACCAAAATGTCCATATCTGAACAATCCGTTGTATGGGAGCTATATGTTGTAATGGTCCGATCTTGACAATTTTCGGTAACCCCGTTTGGGCCAATATGGGTACAAATACTTAAAAATTTCACGCCGTTAGCTGTCAAAATGGAGGAGTTATACACCAAAATGTCCATATCTGAACAATCGGTTGTAGGGGAGCTATAGGTTATAGTGGTCCGATCTTAACAATTTTCGGTAACCCTATTTGGGCCCATATGGGTACAAATACTTCAAAATTTCACGCCGTTAGCTGTTAAAATGGACGAGTTCTACACCAAAATGTGTATATCTGAACAATCGGTTGTAGGGGAGGTATAGGTTATAGTGGTGCGATCTTAACAATTTTCGGCAATCCCGTTTGGGTCCATATGGGTACAAATACTTCAAAATTGCAGGCCGTTAGCTGTTAAAATGGAGGAGTTATACACCAAAATGTGTATATCTGAATAATCGGATGTTGTGGAACTATATGTTATAGTGGTCCGATCTTGACAATTTTCGGTAACCTTGTTTGGGCCAAAATGGGCACGTCTACTTCAAAGTTTCATGTCCTTAGCTGTTTAAATGGGGAAGTTATGCACAAATTACATCCAAAAATTTCATGTATATCTGAATAATCGGTTGTTTTCTATATGTTATAGTGGTCCGATTCGGCCGGTTCCGACAAATGATCAGCTGCATATAACAACATACCTGTATTCCGAATTTCATTCAGATATCTCAAAAACTGAGGGACTAGTTTGCGTTCACACAGACGGACGGACGGACAGACGGACAGACGGACAGACGGACATGGCTTAATCGACTCAGCTCGTGATTCTGATCATATCGGTATATATTTTGGTGGGTCCCCCACGCTTCCTTCTGGTACTTTCGACAAAAATTGTTTGGCACTAAGTTATAATACCATTTCATTCTTATGAAAGGTATAAAAAGGGTGTTCAATTCGTTTTACCGGTTGTTCTACAATTGTTTAAATACATTGCATATTTTTTAAAATGTCTACATTTAAGGAATCTAGATTTGTACCCGTTCGGAATGAAAGCGATTAATCTACATTTATACCCGTTAGGGAACAATTGGTCTACAATTAGTCTACATTTATACCCGTACGAGAACAATTGGGGACTAATTGTGGACCGATTGTTCTCGAAAGAGATCAATCGAGGACAAATCTCTTTCGGGAATAATCGCAAATTTTTTTGCAGGGATAGGTATGCGACATCTGCTTATACGCGCACACTAATGCAAAAATATGTTGCGCTTGTGTAAGTAGCGCAGTCGGCGGTGTGCATCACTGATTTACAAGTAAAATATTCTGTCATTATTCAAATATGCTAAAATATGCTCTAAAAAATATACGTCAACCACTTGTTTTTCTCTAGAAACAAATTTATAAATATAAAGTTTTTCAATAGAACGAATCAGAAAAAATATGACATTGCATATATTTGGTTGCCCTAGTAATAAGTTTTCAGGCAGCAGGAATAAATTTGCAGGCAGCAGGAATAAATTGCAGGCAGCGAGGTAGGCAGCGGCGCAATCTGCACAAGCGAAATAAAGACTTGTCGTTGGCTCCGGGAAATAGCGAATTTAACGCACCCCCAAACCTAGAATACCAATATATGATATCAAAAAAAATGTTGCGCATAAAAGTGTAGGTTATTGGAAAAGGGGGTTTGGCACCTGCCATATAATCTTAATTTTTCAATCTGATTATCTCTAAAGGAGTTCAAGGCAAGGAGCTGAAAATTGGTATAGAGATAAATGGTATCAAAACCATTCCCACGCATAAAAGTGGGGGTTATCGCAAAAGGAGGTGTGGCACCTCCCATACAAACTTAATTTTTCAAGGTGAATATCTATAAAAGCGTTTAAGGTTGGGACCTGAAAATTGATCAGGTGATTAACGATATGAATAGAATGCTTATGAAAAAACGGTAGTTTTGTGAAAAGGGGGGGGGGGGGTGGCACCTGCCATGCGTTCTTAATTTTTAAGGCTGAATATCCCTAAAAGCGTTCATGGCATGTACATCAATACCATGTTCACCAAAAAAAAAGATTTATCGAAAAATGGGGCATTGCACCTCCCATACTTACTAAACTTTTGAGGCTGAATATATCTAAAAGGGTTGTAGGAGGGGCCTGAAAGCCATTATGGAGGTATACTATATCAATAAGTACTCTTACTTACTTAGTTCAA